>VDFB02281492.1:436385773-436965827 GCA_007258455.2 Sequoia sempervirens | reverse complement strand
AAATCTGCATCTTCTTATTTGGCTTTGGTGTTGAGATTTATTTAAAGGTTGTGTAGCAGATCCTTGTTGAACACATCATTTGAAGGCATATGATATATTGACATTGCAGGCAATAAATTAGATATTGTAAACTGGCAGTAGTACTGACCAGTATTCTTTAATATTGCTTTGTCACTATTTTTGTAATTCTCGTTCTTGATTTCATTCTAGTTTGAAATAATTATAACTCCGCCCTATGGTCGCTACTTCCCACTCTGGGTGAGCAAGCACATTCTGGGTGTTGAGCAGTTTCAGCTTTCAGCATTCTATTTCAAGCTTTGCTTTCTGTAATCACTCCGTCATATGGTCGCCCCTCACTCCACATTGGATTGGGTAGCACATACTTGACGTTGAGTTCCTTTCTGTATTTAGAGTAGAAGATCCTCTGACCAATGCTCGCCATCATCGGCGCCATTCTGGTTAGAGTTGCTTTCTTGCACGTTTTGGTTTATCCATCTAACCTTAACGGGTGCACTGCTTGTAATTTGAAATTGTGAAAATCGAAAAAAAATTGGCTTGGAATATTTCAGTAGTATCAGAGCCAAGATCCTGCCAGCCTGTGATCAGTCTGTCTATGAGTGACAGAGAAAAGAGGTACTTTGCAAGGGAAGACAAGAAAGTTGGGAAACAATTCCAGCTTCATCAGCCTCCAGAGGGTCAGACAGCTTCAGAAGTCTTGAGGGCTCATTGGGAGTCTTCTCAGGAATCAGATATGGCAGAAGGTGAAAGATCAGTTGGTGGTAACGAGAGGGTTACCAACAGTAGAGATGACAGTGGTAAGGGCAGAGAGAGATCCATCAGTCCAGGACAGAGATTTGAGAAGAAGATGGATGCTTTAATGGATATGGTTTCGCTCATGATGGGAAGAGTGGGCCACAATACCATCCCGCAAAACAACTCAAGCCATAGAGGGGAGCATAGTGCTTCCAATCAGCATGATGAGCATGCAGCCCGGACGGTGTCAAACAACACTTACATTTCGTCCAGACCATTCAAACCCACCTTTGTGGCTCCTGTAGTCACTCAGCCAAATCCTGAAGAGAATGCTTCATTCGTGGAGCAGTTGAGGCTTGGCCGTACAGAGTATGACTCTTTACCTGCCGACATTAGGATGGACATGTCCTTCAATGATTTCATGGATCATAAGAGAAAAAACAAAGGGCAAGGGAGAAACTTTGATCAAAGACGACCATCAAATCAAGGAGACTTGTACCAAGCTGTAAACAAAGTGACACTTCCTCATTTTGACGGGGGTGATACAAGTTCAGCCCGAGCTTGGATTCAAAAGCTGGATAACTATCTAGCTCTCAGACCAATGGCGGAAGAAGAAGCGATCAAGTTCGCTACGCTACACCTTGATGGGGTGGCGCACGAGTGGTGGTACCATGGCCTCGTCACTCTAGGCCATCGGTCTATCACAACATATGATGAGTTCGCCACTAGGCTCATCGAAAGGTTTGAGAAAAAAGATCCTGAGATCCATTTCAGAGAGCTTGCTCAATTGAGACAGTATGGCACAGTGGATGCCTACATTGCGGAGTTTCAGAGACTTTCAGTCATGGTGACTGGAATCACGGAGCGAAGGTTGGTGATTCTTTTCAGTGAGGGTTTGACAGAACCACTCAAAGGTTGGATTAAAGCCTTCGATCCACCAACCCTGCAAGAGGCCATGAAAAAGGCGAGAAACATGGAGTGGGCTGCTCCTAAGGCGAAATTTCAGTCAAACTCCCCCTTTCAGAAAAGGGATAAAGGGAAGAGACCTCAGCATAGACCGCCTTTGAGACCTCAACACAAGGAGTTCAAGAATCGCAATCCCCATGTCACCAGGTTGGATCAAGAAACCCTGAATGAACTCAGAAGAAAAGGGTTGTGTTTCCGGTGTCAGGAAAAATGGTCTCAAGACCATGTTTGTCCTAAAGGGGTTAAGTTCAATCAGATTGAGTACTATTCTGCTGGGGAAGGTAGTTCTGATTTTTCCGACCAGCAATCTGATTTTGAAGAAAATGAAGAAGATAGAGCTCCAGAAGAGTCCGGAGATGAGAAGGAAAGTGGTGGAGTTTTAGCTCAACTTTCTAGTTTTCAAAGAAACGAATCATTCAAGGTTCGTGGGATGATCAAAGGGCAGCGAATCGTTGCTTTGATCGATACTGGAGCAACTCATAACTTCATTGATGAAGTTGTGGTAGCCAAGAAGGGGCTGCAAACAGAGGAGTTCGAGGGATTCAAGGTCATGGTTGCCGATGGATTCCATATTTCTTGCACCAAGAAAATATCTAACATGACCATGCAGTTGGGCAACTACGAAGTCAAGGATGACTTCTATGTAGTTCACATTGGGGATACTGATGTCGTTCTAGGCATTCAATGGCTGCGATCTCTTGGAGAGATCTCTTTGAATCTGCAGACTATGGAGTTGAAGTTTCAATCCGATGGAAAGAAGGTGGTGTTGAGAGGAATGTCAAATGGTGGCCCTCGGATTGTGTCATTCAAGAGGATGGCAAGGTTGATACGTCATGACCAAGTGGAGTGGGCTACGGAGTGCATGATTCTTCTAGCTAGTCCAGCTGAAACGAAAATAGAGCATCCTCCAGATATCCAGTCTTTACTCACCAAGAAGAGTAAAGTGTTTTCTGATTTACCTCCTGGACCCCCTCCTGATCGAGGTTCTGAACACATCATAGAGCTCAAGGAAGGGGCTAAACCGGTGATCACAACTCCATATCGGTATTCGAAGAGGCAAAAGGATGAGATCAAGAAGAATATTCGAGAACTGTTGGAGATGGGTTTCATACGCCCAAGCAAGAGCCCTTTTGCATCTGCAGTGGTTCTTGTGAAGAAGGATGGTACCATGCACATGCGCGTGGACTATTGTGCTTTGAACCAAAGCACCATCAAGAACAGATACCCTATTCCCATAATAGATGAGCTCATTGATGAGCTACATGAGGCTAAGTTCTTTTCGAAGATTGATCTGAGATCGGGTTACCATCAGATACGAATGAGGGGATCAGATGTGGAAAAGACAGCTTTCAGATGTCACTATGGCCATTTTGAATTTTTAGTCATGCCATTTGGGTTGACTAACGCTCCGGCTACCTTTCAGTCTTGCATGAACCGTGTCTTTCAGAAGCAGTTACGAAGGTTTGTGCTGATATTTTTTGATGATATTCTGATCTACGGCAAGACTTGGGGAGATCATCTCAAGCACTTGGAGGAAGTGCTTAGTATCATGGAATCTGAGAGCTTGTTCGCAAAAGCTTCCAAATGTGAATTTGGGATGGAAGAGTTACTGTACCTTGGCCACATAATCAGTGCTGAGGGAGTAAAAGTGGATCCGGAAAAGATCAAAGCAGTAGTTGATTGCCAATTCGAGCTTGACTCAGCTCGGAAAGGTTTTCTGGGTCTTTGTGGTTTCTATCGGAGGTTCGTTAAGGGGTATTCACAGAATGCTGCTCCCCTTACTGATCTCACCAAAAAGGGAGCCTTTGACCCACAAGGGAACACAATCTCCTCATTAGCCAACCAGCTTCCTGAAGGAACAATCAATGAAGCCGAATTTAGAGTTGTAATACATGGGTTGAAGCTTTGTAGAGATCTTGGATTGCAAAAGATAGCCATTGAAGGAGATTTGGCATTGGTCATAAATGCCTTAAGAAGTGGAAAAGTTACTAATTGGAAACTTCGTGCTCTACTCTCCAAAGCCTCAGAGTTGATGCTATCATTCGAGAGCATAACAATGAATCACATATACAGGGAGGGGAATTGTGAGGCAGATGCGTTAGCCAATGCGGGAGTGGAGGTTGAGTAAGACACGGCCCATATGCCAATTGGATTCTCATAGTCTAGACCAGAGATGGCTAGATCAGGCTTATGGGCTTTCCAGACAAGAAAGATGAGGCAAAAACAGTTGGCTCTCCGCCGCCAAGGAGCTTTCCCGTGCAGAGCAATTAATTATGAAATGATGGATCTATCAAATGGGCTAGCTTGGCCAGATCAATGTGGAAGAGTGACAAGGGTGAGGTACATCCTTATTTTGGAATGCACACACAACGAACTAAGTGACGATAGGCAGAGTACTCAGCCATAGATATTCTTGGGAACATCCACAGGAGATAGTACTGAAACTTGTGCAAAGATCAATTGTCGATCGAAGGGAATCAACTAGTAACAGTCGAGAGTACATAGGAGTTTAATACAATCGACCAATCATTAATGGATGGCGATGGTTGGCTCTCTATTTATCTGAAGTCGAGGATGGCAAGCGGTGTTAAAAAAATGGATACACCAATTAAGCTTAAAAGCTCCAAGAAGGAAGTTGCCTTCTCAGGCTTTATCTCGAATCAACGTCTGAAGAATATTTGTCTCAATAAGGATATCCTCTGCTTGGAAGCAGTAAGGATGGTGCTGGGGAGGAGCTATTTTTTTCACACAACAGAACCAGGGCAAACTCGGATATTTCATCCTGTTTTCTCGCCTCCCTCTTGGATTTGAACTTGTCGAAGGAACGATGCTTGCTACTTTTGCATTCTATGTTTAAAGCATCCATTTTGGTCGATGATATTGACATAGTGGTGATTGCCCGCCCAGGAGTTGGGATTCCTTGGCCGGATGATGTCATCCAAATGTTCCAACAAGGGGTGGAGGTAGATTGGCACCCCTTTATCCTCGACTTAAGCGCCAATGGGCTGCAACAACACAGGCACTAAGCAACTCTAGGCTCCACCTTCCTCTGTCATAGGCTGGAACTGGACGAGGTGGTGGGGATACAATGGTGCCACGAATTTGCAGAGCTAGTGGGAACAGGTCGCTTTTATTATGAAAACGACTAAGATTTGGGAGTGGAATGCATATTTTGTTAGGATTGGATGAAACAATGTCAATACTCTGTAATGCCAACCCTAGACTGGGGATCGTAAATTTTGGATGTTTTTGTTGGTTTAAGGCTAAGAGCTGCCTATGGCTCTTTGCTCTACCATCTTGGGGAGTTGAATCGATGTAGTTTTTTTATAGTATCAATATAATGCATGTTGCTTCAGCTGCGTATTACGTATCAAAAAAAAACTTACTATTTTTAGTAAGTTCTAGTCAAGCTTCATTTGGACCATTTTGGTGTGTTGACTCACTATTTTTAGTAAGTGCTATTTTTAGTATCTGGTCTCAATTCCCATTCATCCAGCAGCTCAATGCAGAGTTTCTATTTCTGGCAATGGTGAGTTCTCTTGGTGGTCAGGATTAATCTTTGTTATTTTGCCACTTAAGTTTATAATGTTGCTATTTTAACTTAAGTGAGGAGGGCGTGTGTCATAAGAGGCCCCCTTGGCCTAGTCAAGTAACATTGTTTTTAAACAGGGCCAATGTTATTTCATGTGACGCCTAGAAAGGGAGTTTATTTATCATTTTTTAAGGTTAATGTTATGCCTCATAAGGTGGGACGCCTAGTTTGGGCTTAGTGTCAATTTTAAATAAAAAATGAAAAGTGATATTTTGGAGGCAAAAAGCTGGACGCCCCTCTTGGGGTAATTTCATGTCATTTCGTAAAGTGAAATGAGAGGGAAAAAACATTCAAATTCAAATGCAAGTTGCCCTAACTTTTCCCTCACTTTATAAATATGAGTTTGAGCTCTCATTTGCATATGGATGATTTGACAACATAAGGTTATCCTGCTGGATTGTTTCCAGATTTCTACATTTGCTGGTTGAGGACGAAAACCCTCTTTATTGGTTGCTAATTTCGGTGGTGCAAGACCCACCTTAGCTAGTTGGTGCTCGGATTAAAGACTTTTCAGAATTTTGACTCACTAGTTGTGTGTTTTGGTCTTGATAAAATGAAGTTATTCTCGGTTTTTTGATGTGGGTTTCTTGGGTTTGGTGCGGTGTGTGCATTTTTGGTGTGTGGAGTGAGTTTGAAGAAGTTTTAAGCAATTTTCAGTGTGCTGGAGCACATTTTCTGAGTGTTGTGCATTCTTTTTAAGAGGTACAGGTCATCCATTTCATGCCCATATCTCTAAGGGCAGATTGCTACCATTCTGGGCATTATTTCTGAGTGTTTCTTATTGTTGGGTGCCCCAAATAGACTGCTCATTCAGCATATTCAGTGAAACTGTGATTTTAAAAGGGCTGGTCGCCCTCCCAGGAGTTCGTACCATTCATCTCAGGCATGTTGGGTTTGTATCAGGACTGAAATTGCATTTAATTGACTCCTTTTCATCAATCGTGTTGGAATTTGCTGGTGAAGAGTTTGACCAGTGCTGGAGCAAATTTTAGGGTGTTTGAAGGCTTGAAGATTGGAAAAACCAAGTGCCCTAGCCCCTTGTGCTTGAGGG
The DNA here is from genome assembly GCA_007258455.2 of Sequoia sempervirens. Lineage (NCBI taxonomy): Eukaryota > Viridiplantae > Streptophyta > Pinopsida > Cupressales > Cupressaceae > Sequoia > Sequoia sempervirens. The sequence goes on along the minus strand of VDFB02281492.1, from coordinate 436,959,465 downwards.
TTGGTCATTGGATCAGATCTGAGCACTCTACTCTGTGTTTTGAAGACTATACCAGGTCTGCAATATGTTCAAAATCTGATTATAAAATGCTGCACATGTTTTATGAAGTCTGAAATATAAACCTGTTATGGTCAAAACTATTTTCTATACGATTTGTTGCTTAGTTTCATGCTAAATGGTTGTTTTAAAAGTTCTAAATGCAATTTGAAAGTAAACATCAACACAACCCTTTCATTGGAAAACAAACCTACAAACAAATCATTACAAAAAAAAAACAGGGGTGTTCATTACAACTTCCATGGCCAATTCTTCCAACACTTGCAACCCCTCGCAATCAAAATTTTATCACAAGCAAGTTTAATAAATTTTTATTTTTTAGTCCCTAAAGTTTTAATAAATATAATGTGTAGCTTTAATTGTTTACTTTGTCTTCATAGGTTGCTAGTTCATCTGCATCTGAGAGGAATTGGAGCACATATTCTTTTATCCACTCAGTAAAGCACACTAGATTGCACTCCAAAAAGCAGAGAACTTAGTATACGTGAATTCCAACTTGTGTCTCCTTTCGCACAAACAACATGACTACAAGGAAGGGGACACAAAGTTGTGGGATATAACTCCAGAGCATATGGATACTTCCCTTCCACTTGAGCAATATTGCATGGAGTTTCTGAAAGCAACACACATTTAGTGCAAGTGGCTTTGCTTTGCCATTGTCGTTGTTGTGGTTCGCTAATATTCCGCATCATCTAATGTCAACATGATGATGATGTTGATCCTTTAGAATTCCAGTAGATGATCCTCTGTGTTGCACTCGATATCATTATTTTAATTTGGTTTGAAGTTTTTCAATGAACATTAAATATTAATCATAATGTTAACGGGTGCATGCTTGTAATTTGAAATTGTGAAAATCGAAAAAAATTTGGCTCGGAATATTTTTGTGTGTGTGTGTGTTGTGTGTGTGGTGTGTGTGTGTGTGTGCATGTCTGTGTATATGATTTTTACATGTTTTTCGTACAAACAAACCCAAACCCAAAAAAAATTTAGCTGAATCCATGAACCCGAACCCGAACCCGAACCAGTACCAGAACTGGCAACATAGTAGAAATTGGCTAGATAGAGGTGCCCCCACAATCTTTTCAAGCTGAACTTTAATGGCACCTCTAGAGAAAATCCTAGGGTTGCTGGTATTGGGGTGGCATTCACAACAATCATGGTTGTTTGTGAAAGGTGATTTATTTTCTTGGGGACCAATACCAATAATTAAGCTAAATGGCAGGCTGTTTTAGAAGGTCTTGCAATTACTAAGGATGCCGAATGTAATAATCTCATTGTTGAAGGATGGTCATTGAATGTAATAATCTCATTGTCGAAGGATATTCAATATTGGTCATTGGCAGGCTTTCTATAATTTGAGGCCTAATTGGAAGACACCTGGGTTTTTGCAAGAAGCACAAGTTACATGTAAAGTTTTTTGATGATATCCTCTTCATCCGTTGTTATAGGGAATGAAATAAGGTAGCAGACTTCTTGGCTAATGCAAGGGTGGATTGATCTCCTTTTTTCAATGGTTGCAGATGTTATTGATTCATGGGCAAGTTTGGAGACTCTTCTGGAAATTGATCTCCCTCCATAAATCCTTTTTTGTCCTTTGCAAAGAGGGTTGTTATTTGTTTGTTGTGCAGTGTGCATTCCCATTATTACACCTCAATCCTTGGGTGTCATCCTTGGATCTTTTCCTCTAGGCACTTTCTGTATTGATTACCCTCATGTATTGCATCATAGCTTTTGGAAGGTTGCAGATCTTTGGCATGCCCTCCATATGATGTGCTCGCCTCAACCTGCATGTGGAGCTCTTCATATGGAGTAATGCCCTGTTTGGGCTGCAAATGTTAGAATTCTACGCTCGTTGAGTTGCAGTGTTCAGTTTTTACTTCTAACATGTGACTTTCCAAGTGGCTTGTTCCTGTTGGTGTTGTTTTCAGCAATTCTTTGGTCTTCTTAGTCATGGCTCATAAATGATCTAAGGTCAAACATCCTTTCAACAAGGGTGTTGTTTCAAATAGACACCTGAAAGCAATTTTTGACTGCTATGAACTTGTGGACATGAGTTTGGTAAAAGGTGTGTTGGGGGAGGATGGCCTTGCCTCTCACAAGGTGAATCACAGCAAAGCAACAATATTAGAGGATTTTTTGAAAAAAATAAGTGTAAGGTGGTAAATGAAGAGTTTAGAAACTAGATGTCTAGCTTCTTGCTTTCAAAAGTGTCCTCTATTCATTCACAACCAATTCCAAAGTCTCTGTCAACTCAAAAGGGTTCTATGAAGTCAGTATCCAAGAACGAGTTAAAAATCCCTAAATAAGGAGTCCCTCTTAGTTTCTCACAAGTTGGAGGATATTTAGACCTGTATGGATTTGTGCATGGTGGTTGAAAAAAATTTGGTGACTCTTACTAAAGGCACCTTGGAGGTCATCAATGCCTACACACTTCCTTCATTGGATGGAAGTTAGGTTTGGCATGTTCACAATGCAAAGATCATTTACAGTGTCAAATTCCTGCAATTGGCAGCACCTATTGAAGATCTGAAAGTCATTTTAAAGGCATTTGGGTGGCTACTTTCCCTCATGGTGGTGGATCTTCCTCGAGTGGTGTTGGTGGTTGCGATGTGACTCCCTAGTTTAATGGTGACAAATTGTGCTCTCCTATTGTTTCTCTACTTTCTCAATTAGCACTTCTTTTTAAGCTCTATAGATTTTTTTATCTGTTCTTTTCTCACTTATGCAATCATGTTCTATATCTAATAGCTTTGGCCTTGTGACTTTTTTCTGGTAATGTATCTTGTTTGTTATATGGGAGAGGAACCCTGTAGAATCTCTCATTAAATTTCTCAAAAAAACACTCACTCCATCATCTTTTGATCCATGTGGTATATGCCATCAATTTTATATCCCCATTCAACTTTAGCTGTTAAAATTCTACAGTGATTGAACCAGGTGGCTTGTTCTTGCTGGTGTTGTTTTCGACAAGTTCTTTGGTCTTCTTAGTCATGGCTTGTAAATGGACTAAGTTTAAAGATCCATTTTGCAAAAGTGTTGTTTTGGATAGGCATCTGAAGGTGATTTTAACTGCTCTGAACCTGCAGCCATGAGCTTAATAAAATGTGTGTTAGGGGAAGATGATCATGGCTCTCACAAGGTGGGTCATAACAAAGGCCACAATAATGTAGGATTGTTTGAAAAAATTAAAAGTGTAAAGGGTGTGGATTGTTAGAACTCAATTTGAGATTATCAAAATTTGCTTGAGTCCCATCCCCTTTGTGCATCTGGACCTCATTTTGCCCATCACTTATAAGTTATAACTGATCTAAGAGAATTCTAAATTTGTTCCCCTTTGGTCAAAATTGTATATATGTATTTCCTCATCATCCCTTATATCTCTATCATACACTGGGAGTTGTCAAAATACAAGAAAATTTTAAGTATGGGGTGTTTCTGGTCATTTTCTAGTATTTATGCAAAGTTGAAGACTTATACTGGACATTCAAACATTTGTTGCTAGTTCAATATCATGTTCCAATGTCCAATTTCGCAAGGTCTATTGCTTTCTTTATTCCCTCTATTTCCCTTCTTATTCATCTTTTGCAAGATTTCAATAGGGATCTGGATGTCTCTCCTCTTGACCCTCTATGCAATTCTGCAAATTTTCTCCATGCTCTTCCATTTCTTCTAATTTGCAGACAATCTAGGTCTATCTCGATGTCTTCCTTATCCCTTCCTCATCCCAACCTCCGATTCTTCCCTGATTCCATTTCCTGTGTTTCCTTCCATTCCCCTTTTTTGGATTCCTTTGCAAATCCAAACATTTAGACCCCTATTCTAACATCCACTTCTACATAGTTTTCCTGCAATGTTTTCCCTGTCCTCCTTTTCATTTATTTGCTAAATCTCACAACTTCTAGAGTTTTATCCCTACATCCAATTCTCACCTCCAACCCCGCATTAAAATTCTGCAAGCTCCATCTTCCCATTTTTCACCACATTCCCTCCAAATTCTCTCCTTGCGGACTTTTATGTAATGTCCCCTTTTCGGATTGCCCTAAATCTTGCCCTAGAATCACCAATTTCAATGTAGTTAGGGTTACAACTTACCAATTAAATGTTTTAAGTAAGATAAATCTCGGCTTAGATCCCGCAATCATGTTAGATAATATTGGAATATAATTCATATGATCAAACATATATAAATATCTGAACCATGTAAATACATAACTATTAAATTACACCATATCCATAATGCATAATGGGAGTTTAATCATAATAGGAATTGGATGGGAAACATGATAAGTCCGCCCAAAGCTATCCCAGCTAAGCCCAAGAGCATGTAGCGTCTAACCAAGACAACCCACCTCTTGACCCCAAGCGGTAGGAACTTCCAAACCAAGACAATTCCACCCTTGGGGTGGGCTACTTAGTGGGTAACTTGTATCTGCATTACCTATCCATGCTGCCTCATCCATCCTTCTTATGATTGAGACTCCTTGAATCCATCATAACAACCAGTCATAGTTTGGCCTGATAGGATACGCTTGAAAGGGTGCCTGTAAACTACTCAACCCATCTAAGCCCAAGAGCGTGCAGCGCATAACCAAGAAAACCCACCTCTTGGCCCCAAGCGGCAGGAACGTCCAAACCAAGACAATTCCGCCCTTGGGGTGGGCTACTTAGCATGGGAGAGCCCGTAAACTGCATCTCCCCGACTTGCTTCCTACAACCTTACATTTGATTGATCATTGGATAAAGACATACAAATATATATGTATAATCTATTCATTCTAAAGGAATATAATCTATTACAGCAGTACTATGATATATGCATGTCAGAGAAATTGCACATTATCATTATAATTCATACCAGATCGTATTTACTGTATCAAATGTCTGTATGCCTGCATCCACTTATATTATATCTGATTGATATATCTGAATTGCAGATTGCTCGATTAGTAGGAGATAGAACTCTTTATTCTTCATTCCATGATTTATATCTGCTCTCCAAAATGCAGATGCATTCCTGCATATCCCTCTCTAGATCTGCATATATTATATTTTAGACCTGCATATTATATCTCTGCTGGTGTATATGATTTATCCTCCATTGCTGATTTTCCAGACTTCTAATTGATCCCATATGATCTAATGATGCCTTTACCAAATGATGCCCTCCTCCTTATATACCCCTCAAGGTGGGGTGAAAAGTCACACCTTTATTTTCCTTGCATCCTTTACAAAGGCACCCATTCCTTGATCGCTGTTTTCAAACTTCTTTAATTATTATTTATTGCTGCCTTAAATTAAGTACTGCTCTCCTTAGAAAGGGATCGCAGCCTTTGTGAATCGCTGCCTCCTCCTAATAATTCCAATGGTTGCTTTTATGAAGAATGATGCTGTACACTATAACAACTGCCTTGTCCACACCATTTATATATTATTTGATATTTACATATTTTATATTAATATAGTATATTAGTTTTATATACTTTTTAATATTTATAGTATTATTATAATATTTAAATTGTTAATATTTATATTGTTATTTACTAATTTATCTGCATTTCAAATTTCGGGGGCATGACATTTTATTGGACTTCCAGACTTCCACCAAATGTCTAGTTCCAATGTCCATTTCCACAATGAATTCCCACAAACCACTCATCATACCTTTTGCCTATCATTTCTTCTTGTGCAAAGTTAAACCTAACTTCTAGACATCCGATTTCCCACTTGGACATCCCATCTTGATGTCTAGTTCTACATGCTTTTCTTGTATTTTCTCCTATGCTTACATCCGCACCTTCCACCCATTTTGTGGGATTTCAAGGTGCTTTTGGACTTTATTTCAAATATCCAATTCCAATTTCCTATTCCAAAAGGAAATCTTGCATCTCCTTTTCTCACCTCTAGTTCCTCATCGAACTTTTGCATTTCTTCTAGATGGTCCCTTGCACTTGCCAGATCTTCCTAGAAATGCTATTATTGCCCATTTTGACTCCTACAACTACCGAATTGGTCTTTCCCACCAAAAGAACTTGTTTATCCCAAGGGTGCAAATCCAAGTTAAACCCAATGATGGATGATAAAAAATGCCATGCCGCCATGAATGCAATGGTTGAAGTTTTAGATGCAAGTAATCCTTCACCAAATCTAGGCCACCATTTCAATGGATTTTGAGAGATTCAAATTGGTTTTACACACCACATTAATGACATCTAGTTTTGACTCGAATTCCTACAAGCAATTCAACAACCAAACAAAGTGCTATAAATGAGTTCATTTGATAAAACAACAATCAATCATTTCCTTACTTCCACACGACTACAAATGTTGAGCAAAGTCTAGGGTCTCAACTCCTACAAATCCAATCGCCTGTTAAGTAGCATAGTTTGTGAATCTCAGAGAGGTAGGTCATTTCTAGCAAATATTTGTAACTGAATATCTCCTTGGTCATTTGTAGATCTTCAAGAAAACTCCTAAGTGACAAATTGTGACAGCATTATAGACTAAGGTTTTCTCTCGCAACATTTGCTAGTGTGATTGTAATACAAATTTGATGCATGTTGTGGCATTCTAGGTCACCGCATTTGTAATGGTCATTTTGATATTGCATATTCATTTCTAGAGTTTGAAGAGGGACTATTAAGCACGTTTAGTTGTTATCATATCTATTTTGTTATCTCTATATGTTGTCTCTTTTGGTAAACTATGACTCTATAACCCAATACAAGGCAGGTCCTAGAAATAATGATCCTCCATGCACTTAGAATTTAAAAACATCTTTAACCCGTAGTTTAAGAGTAGGAAATTAGTTTGTGCGCATTTCATAATTCAATATTATTCCCAGGGAAACATCTCTAGCAAGCTTCAAGATTTTTTATCCTTAAAGAATCATGTGATTGCATGTCTTCTTTCACTTTGGACTCAGCTCGACCCAAGAGGGTATTCCTAGAGGTATCCTTAACAGGATTAGCACAACTGATAATAGATAAATTGCAAACATAGTAGTAGTATTTAGTGTATGCTTGGTTTTAAAAGTTGTCACCAAACCAATGACTAACCTACTGCACATATAACCTCTATTAAGCTGATGAAGACATGCAAGACATGATTCGAAAGAATATCCACTCTCAACAATTGGCCCATCATCACTCACTTTTTATTGATGAATAGATCCATCCACCCTTCAAGAACAACCTTTCTTTAGCCTTGAAGTGGATTGGTCCCTCTAGAAGTGCAAGCAATGATTTTGGCACCCAACATGGATAAGCACATTAGAAATTAGGTGTCTAGCTTATTACTTTCAAAAGTGTCCTCTATTCATTTGCAACTAATTGGGATGTCTTTGTCAACTCATAAGAGTTCACTAAAGTCATTATCAAAGAACAAATTAAAAGCCCTCAATAAGGAATTCCTCTCAATTTCTCATGGTTAGAGAATATTTAGGCATTCTATGCAAATTTGTGCAAGGTGGTTTTATTGGTATAGTAATTAATTTTTTTACCAGGGGTTGGTAACTAATTTTTACTAACAATGATTTACTATTTACTAGGGAGGAATCTTGGATGTTAAGGTTTTTTGGACATTCAACTTCCTATGAGGTTATTATGAGGTTGTTTTTTCACCTTGTGTGGCTATTATTAAAGATAAAACAACTTGTGGTTATACATAATAATCACCAAGTTGGTTAGAAACTAAAAACAACCAGGTGTCCAAATCATGTAGGTGAGTAAAATGGTCGCAGCCTACATTATCCTATGACATTAATGCTTGATTTAATCAAGGAGAGGTGTTGGGATATGATAACCAACTCAGAAACCCCATTTTGGGGGTGAAAATGCTATTTAAGTAGGCCTTAAAGTGGTAGTATGTGTATGTAATTCACAAGAGTGATAAAACTCTGTTTGCAGGTGCTGAAAGATTGAAGATAGAGGAGGGGAAAGAAAGGATTGTATATAATCTCTATTTTGAAGATAATACAGATCTAGGCCTTTCTTCTTGGTGGAGCTTTTTCCCGAAAGAGTGTCTCCATGTAAACACTGCGTTATGTGTTTAATTATTTTGTTCCATATTTCTTTGAGTTGCTGATTTATTTTCTTGCCATATCCATTCAATTATGCAATTGATACTAATTTACAAATGAAATTAGATTTCCATTTTATCGTTGTTCACTTTCATTTCTAATATTTGGTATCAAATGTCTGGCCAGCTTTGTTTCTTTGGTGGAAGCGTGAAGCGGAAGTTCTAGTTGAATTTGTTTTGCAGATTTGTGTAAAAGCCATGGCTACATCCTCATCTTGGTTGGATATTGAAAAGTTCAATGGAACCAACTACGAGTTGTGGAAGCTAAAAATGGAGGATCTCTTTGAAGAGAGGGATCAATGATTGGTAGCAACAAAGGAAAAGAAAACAGACAAAATAGATCAGGATGAGTGGGTTAAGATGAATAAAAAAGCACAAGGAACCATTCGTCTTTGTCTTGCAAACTCTATCCTACTAAATGTTTCTAAAGAGAATCTATTGAAACAGTTGGATGAGATCTACCAAGCCAACAGTCTAGTAAATATGTTGCATTTAAAAAGAAAATTACTTTCTTTTAAAATGAAGGAAGGTGATTCAATAGCAAAGCATTTAAATTCATTTAATTTGATTTTTAGTCAGTTAGCTTTTGTTGATGTTAAGATAAATGAAGAAGATAAGTGTATCATGTTACTTTGTTCTTTGCCTGAGTCATGGGAGAATTTTATCTTTGCTATCAGTGCTAATCTCGAAGATCCAAAGATGGTTGCTCTTGTTACAACAATGTTGTCACAAGAAATGAGAAAGAAAGCTATGGATAGCTCATCAAATACTCATCATGTCAGGGGAAGGTCTGAAGAAAGAAGTGGATTTAAAGGAGATCAAAAGGGGCCTAAGGACAAGTCCAAGGGAAGATCTAAGACTCCAGGTAAAAAGAATAAAGTTAAGTGTTGGAACTATAGAAAAAAGGGACATGTGAAGAAGGAATGCAGAAACAAAAAAAACAGTGGAATTCCACCATAGAGAAGTCCTCTGATTCAAGTGATGAAGCTTTGCTTTGTTCATGTAATATTATATCTAATGAACATTGGTTGATTGATGCAAGATGCTCCTATCATATGACTCATAATGAGTGGTTTCCACATATGAAGAATATGATGGAGGATAAGTATACCTTGGGGACAACATTTCATATCCCATTGTTGGACAAGGTAAGGTATAGTTGTGTTTCATTGATGGGAGATTAAAAATTCTCCTTGGTGTTTTACATATTCATGGATTAAATAGAAATTTAATTTTGGTTTCTAAGTTAGATGATACAAGAATACATGTAACATTTGATAAACATGGTTGTAGATTGGTGAGAGGGAGTTTGGTGATAGCAAGAGGGACAAGGATGGTAACTCTATTTAGGTTGGATGCCACCACTATTTTTAACTTTACCAACGTAACTAAGAAAACTAAATAGTAAAAATACATGTATGTTGTGACACTGTAGATTGAGCCACATAAGTGAGATTGGTTTTAAAACCATCTTAAATAAGAAGTTGTTGGACAATTTTTCTTATTCTAATAAGAATTTTCAGTTATATGAACACTGTGTGTTTGGCAAACAAAACAGAACATATTTTTCTTCGGGCAACAATAAAGCTAAGATTAAATTAGGGATTATTCATTCAGATGTTTTTGGTCTTGTAGATATTGAATCAATTGGAAAGTCTAGATATTTTGTGTCCTTCATTGATGATGTTTCAAGATTTACTTGGATTTATTTTATGAGAAATAAATCTGAAGTTTTCACTAAGTTTAAAGCATTTAAGGCCTTAGTTGAAAAGCAATCAGATTGTAACATAAAGGTTTTGAGATCTGACAAGGGAGGGGAATACTATTTTAAGGAATTTGATGAGTTTTGTGAGCATGCAGGAATTGTTAGACAAGAGACTACTCCATACACTCCTCAACAAAATGGGGTGGCAAAGAGGATGAATCAAACAATTATGGAAAGAGCCAAAAGTATGTTAAGTGGTTCACAATTGGATACATGCTTTTGGGCAGAAGCTATGAGTACTGCTTGTTACTTGTTACAAAGATCTCCTTCTAAGGCTCTTAATTCAACACCTTATGAAGTGAGGACAAGTAAGAAACCGTGTGTTTCACATTTAAGGGTTTTTGGCTGTGAGGCTTGTGTTCATGTGCCTAAAGAAAAGCAATCTAAGTTGGATCCAAAAGCTGAAAGGTGTATTTTCATTGGATATGGTGAAAATATTAAGGATTATAAACTTTGGAATCCACTAACCAAGAAAATTATCTATTCTAGAGATGTGATTTTCAAGAAACTTTGAGCTATTTCTGACCCTAAACATCAAAAAGATAAAGAAAAAGAAAGGGAGAGGCACTTTGAGACTAAGCAGGAAGATGCACCTCAAGAAGAACAAAGAGATGGATTTGGGAATGAGAAGGAACAAGAAGAAGAGGGTTCAAATGAAGATTCTACTCAAACTGACGAGGTTAGGGAAGATAACCAAGAAGAAGTTGAGCAAAGTCAAGAACAAGAAAAACCCCATACTCCTATTCTCAAGGGATCCACAAGACAACGAAATTCAATTGACGGGTATAGCCCACTAGATTTTTGTTGTATATTTGTTTTATTGAGGACCAATGATGAACCTAGATCCTATAGGGAAACTCTTATTGCAAATGATAGTGAGTTTTGGATACAAGCCATACAAGAGGAGATGATGGCTTTAGACTCTTGTAACACTTAGGAACTTGCACATTTGCCCAAAGGAAGGAAGGTCATTGGTTGTAAATGGATCTTTAAGAATAAGTTTGGAACTTTGGAGCAGATGGTTCATTAGAGAGGTACACAACTAGACTGGTAGTTAAGGGCTACTCCTAAAGAGAGGGAGTTGATTTTGGTGAAATATTCTCTCTTGTTGTTAAATTATCCTAGATTAGGTATTGTCCATAACTATTGCTAATTATTTTGAAATTGGGCAAATGGATATTCAAACTGTATTTTTGCATGGACACTTGGAAGAGGAATTGATATATGCAATTATAATCTCTATTTTGAAGATAATACAAATCTAGGCCTTTCTTCTTAGTGGAGTTTTTTCCAAAAGGGTTATTCCACGTAAACACTATGTTACATGTTTAAATTTTCTGTTCCATATTTTTTTGAGTTACTGATTTATTTTCTTGCAATCTCCATTCGATTATGCACTGGATACTAACTTATAGTTGAAGTCAGATTTCCATTTTATAGTAGCTCACCTTCATTTCTAACTAATGGTTGGGGTGTAACTTCTTCAGTTTAATGGTGGTGGGTGGTGCTCTTATTCTTTTTCTCTGCTTTCTCAATTGGAAGTTCTTTTTGACCAATGTAAGTTTCTTTTATTTGTGTTTTTCTCGCTTATGAAATTATGTTCTATATCTAGTGGGTTCAGCCTATATGCCTTTCTGCGGGTAACGTATCTTGTTTGTTACATGGTTGAGGACCACCATAAAATTCCTTGTTAAAATTATCAAAAAAAAAAACACTCACTCCATCAACTTTTGATTCATGTAGCATATGCCATCATTTTTTAATCTCCCTTCAACTTTGGAGACCACGTTCAAATATTTCTATTTTCAGCCATAACTTTCCAAGGACTTGCACCCGCACTCAGTCAAAACCCAGGAGTATGCAAATGAATTGGAAACAAACAGTTACTCCTGAGTTTGGTCTGACACTCAAAAATTGCAGCCATTTTAACCATAGTGACCAGGAATCTCAAGGTCGGGGCCGGGGACTTCATCTCAGCCGCATTTTCATAGCTCTACTCGCATCTCGTGCTGACTATATCTAAATGCAATATATCCATACCCCTAATTACATCACATGTATCCTATTTCAAAATCCCGTTCTCAACACCTATCTGTATCACCCGTCTCAATTACCATTTCAGCATAAATGGTAGTCATCGTGGCGGTCTCTCCACCTTACTAATACACCATGGCCCACTGAACTTTATTTCCTTGAGATTATTTGTAGTTAAAAAGTCATTTTTCAAGCATTAATTGGAAAATGACCAATCCAAGAATACGAAAACTGGTGGACAAAAGTTAAAGTCTTACAATGATCATCTACAACTTACTCAACAGTACATTACCAAAAGAGATGATGGAAAAAATATTCTATCCCCGCATAAAATTCTCTATAATTCATGTACCCGATGCCTGCGGATTGCAAAAGGTATCAGAATATTTATCCTTCAAACGAAAAAGAAACTAGAGTTACCCTAACCACCAGTAAACTGCTACAATGACATGGGGTTTCTCTGTAGATAAACGGGGACGTAGACAGAAGTTGTAATTGATAAAATGAAAAAATGAACCAAAAAGAAAAAATTCTAAAGCACATTGCATTTTAAGTTGTCTCCCTTTAATGAAACCTGTGAATGAAAAGTGAAAAATAGAACTTGCTTACTTCGATTAGCTATCTTTGAGGCGATGTCTTCTGAGGGAAGCCAGATGAAGTGGAAAGGCGAGTCATGGTGATGGTGTGGCGGAAGTTTCCACTCAAGTTTAGCGGCGCCAAAGAGCTTAGCCAATGCTTCCACCTCAGGTCTCCTGTAATCCAAAAGCCTGTGAAAAAAATAACACAAATACCACATTTTCGACTTCTTCTTTGAACACTCTTTTACGGATTAAATAAGATCATCGCAGGAAAAGAAGAGATTGAGATTCTTGTGTTGAATGTTTTTAGGCCAGACTTATCCAGCTCCTCTTGCTCGAGAGTTCTTCTGAACTATCTCGTGCCTTGCAGTTTTCAGATTCTCTTAGTGGTGTGTCGGGGCCCTGTGATTTTTCAATTATTCTGTAAGTTTTTCCTGTCTTCTTGGGAAGTCAGTGGGCTCGCACCTGAGTTTAACCGTCATAAGCAATTGGGATATATACCCTATTTTGCAAGGGAATGAGCGATTTAGGTTACAAGTGTCACCTAGTAGCTTATGGTCCTGTGAGGGGGCGGGGGCTTCTCTCAATATTTTAGTATAGGGAGAGGACCCAGTAGTGGAGCGTGTTCCAATAGTTGTGAATGTTTTTGTTAATATAATGCCCAATAGTTGTTTATATAATGTCAATAGTTGTTTATATAATGCCAATAGTTGTGACTTTACTACTCATAATTAAACAAAATGTATTCTTTTGATCTAAAAAGCAACCAATCACGTGATGCCACATCAGCGCTCAACTACTGGTGATGTGAATGCACAAGTATTGGTAAGGGGTCTAGACGGTGCCCTTTTTGACACCTTGACAAAAAGCATGCTGATGTGGCATCATATTTGATGATGTGGCCCCGAAACTTTTGTTATAAGCAGGGGACTTGCCAAGTAAGCTGCTGTAAAAAAATTGGAGTGATTTGAAATTTCCAAGTAGGATTTTGAGGAACGCGAAGTTAGGTGCACAACTACTGGGTCCTCTCCCTAGTAGAGAAATTTTTTCTAAAGTAAATTTTTTGGGAGAGGGGCCAATAGTCGTGCACCCTAACTTCGCGCTTCTAATTATCTTACGTGGAAATTTCAAATCACTCCCAATTTTTTACAGCAGCTTACTTGGCAAGTCCCCTGCTTATAACTAAGGTTTCAGGGGGCCACATCAGCATGTTTTTTGTCAAGGTGTCCAAAAAGGCCCCAAAAATAAGTGAGACCAATACTCGTGCATTCACATCATTAGTAGTTGAGCGCTCATGTGGCATCACATGATTAGTTGCTTTTTAGATCAAAGGAATACATTTTGTTTAATTATGGGTAGTCAAATCACAACTATTGGACATTATGGGTATTATAATCACAATTGAGTGCACGACTATTGGACCCCGCACGACAATTGGCCCTCTCTCCTATATTACAAATTATACATTATACATGTAATTTGTTAAATATATTATTTGTAAGATAGAAATTAATGAAATATTTTTTATTGTAAAATTAAAATAAGAGCTGCAGAGGAGCGAAGTTCCTCCAAAATGTGCAGAATAGTCCTATTTTTATTTGTTGTTTGTGTATGAACAGACATTATGATACATTTGCTCAAGAAAGCCATCTTTTGAAGTTGTGTTATTACACTGGATTTTCTTAACTATGTATTTGACTAAAAACTATTTTCAGTCACTTTGTTGCCTGCACAAGTTATCACCTCTAATTCATCCAATTGTTTTGTGAAAAGCAAAGCAATTGGATTGAATGTAAGTCAGAGGGGTTGGATGGTCATTGCAATTACAATCCAAAAATATATTTTCCTGATGTTTAAATTTTTCAAAAGTTTGGATGTTGTTTGAAGGGATTAAAATTGATATGTTGTTAATAATGTGAGCAGGATTCTGTTGTCCAATGTTGCAGCAGCTATTGCAAGGATGATTGCTAGCAGAATCATGGGAATGGGTACATCAAACAAGGAAGATCGACAAGTATCAACATGACTATCTTTGGAGTAACAACACCATTTGTGGATGCTTTTGAAGATGTTTTAGATGCAAAAGGCTATGAAACATTGGTATTTCATGCCACAAGAGTTGGTGGAAAAGCCATGGAGGAAAGAGGTCTTTTACAAGTATTCTATATTTTATGTAAAAACTTGTAACCCTACATTTCCTTTTATACCTCCATCATCTATTTCTCAAAAGTCAGAATGATGCTTCAGATTATGTGTACATCAGTTTATTTAACCACCAAAGAAATATAATGGATAGGAGATACAAGTCTTATTTGTGGATTACACTGTGACGAGTTGGAACTTCAAAATATGGGTGGAATTTTCAAACAAATTACTTTTGAGAAATTAGAAACAATTATAATGGCATTCGATGAATAATTTTTTTCTCTTGTGGATGATATTTGCAGGGTATTTTAGACATTACCACCACTGAAGTTGTTGATTTCATTGTGGGAGGCATCATGGCATGTAATGAACAGAGATTTGATACCATTCCTGAGCAGAAGATTCCTTTAGTATTAAGTGTAGGGGCCTTGGATATAGTTAACTTTGGACCTAAAGATATAATTCCATCTAATTTCAGTCCCCAGAAGTTTCACATGCATAATGATCAAAGTAAAAGCGAACTCTCCTTAATGCATTTTCTTCTTCCATCTTTTTATATGTTTCTTGTTCTCTTGCTTCCATCTTTTTTGAAGTGCTCTTACAAAAAAATATAATATGTGGTGTTGCTTCACTTTCAATGTGATAGCAAAGCAACTCGTATTTTTCAATTATTTTAGCCCCTTTGTTTTATCCTGCAACTTCTCTTGAAGTAGAGTTTTTGGGAAAAAAGAATGTCCTAAAGCTTTTAGCACCAGGAGTCTAATTATTGTGATTTAGATTAACATGACCCTAATATCTATTAATGTCAAGAATTATTGTGTCACATTTTGAATTTTTCTAATGTTTGGAAGGTATTTTTCAACCTTAATTTCGCCTTTTTCAAAAGGTAACTCTTATGCGAACTACCATGGAGGAGAAAAAAAAATTGTTGAGAAGGGCACGTCTATTTTGGATGCTCCTAGCAAGCCTTTCTATGATCCAAAAGTAATAGGCACTCTCATAGATGAGTTACAAAGATCCATTCAAAAGACCTCTAACACACAGGTGAAACTTTGGAATTTGAAACAACATTTATGTTTATAAGTTTTCTTCTATGTTTCTATCTATTTAGGATTAAAAAACCTTCTAGATTATCATATCACTTAACAAACATGTATGCCTAATTTCCTAAGATTTTATATAGTTATGTCTTGTATTTCTTGGCAGATTCGGAGACTCACATGATATAGGTTGGATTCTTCCAAGAAAGAGAAATTGGCAAATTGGGAGCTTACAAGATTTTTTAGCTTGTTTTAATTCAAGAAATGCAATTGAATTTACTGAGACTGCACGCTTCTCCAATGCACAAACATTCCTTTACAGAAAGCTTGGGCATTAACCCTACATTCTTCTATGCAATAGCCATTCAAATTTTAAGCCATCATTTTTCAATAAAGCAGAAGAAAAAAAAAAACATGACTACTATTTAATTTTTCCAACTCAACCAGAATAGATCATCTATGTCTTGGGTACTAAGCTTCTTATACCAAAAATATGGACAAGAATACCTCTCAAAAATAAACTATTTCCTCTCGCTAGTGCACTCAAATATTGTAGTTGTTAGTTTCTTTGCTTTGATTTTCAAACTCTCCAAGTTGAAATAGCATCCAACTTATAACAATTTGCTGATCAAGTCCAACAAGCAATGCCCTTCCCATTTGCCACTATTATTGCAACTATGATGATGGAACCTATAAATCATCCTTATGCACAAAACTTTCCTTGCTAATTATATAATTTGCATGTATACTTTAATAATAGACAAATATTTTAAAAATATAAAAATAAAACTTTCAATAATTATAAATAACTAGTTAAAGAAAAGACCTTGTCTATAAATTATGAAATATCATATATAATTTATTAAAAGTTAAAAATTATGAAATAATATAAATAATGATTTCAACTATTCAATCATTATTATATTAGTAATTATTATTATATTAATCATAATTAAAATATACAAATATTAATAGTTAAAAATAATATAAAATTTTCATATTAACTTACAAATTTTATATTATTAAATAATATAAATAATTTATTTAATTTTAATGATTTATAATAAAATTTATATTTTAAATAATTTAAATTTTAAAATTAAATTTATATTTTTTACTTTGAATTTTTTAGAATAATAGTTATATATTTTGTATGCACTTAAAATATTTTAATAATATTCAAGTAAAAACTATATAGTATTTAACATTACATTTAAATTAATTTTTCATTGCATTTAAATATATATAAAACTAATATTATAATTGTTTAGATACAAATGATTTTTTTTACTGTGGAATGTGAAAACTTAGATTAAGTTAATTGTTAAATCTACAACACCAATTCCATAAATGGTCTTAGTGGCAAAAAAAAATGCCTTGACAAATTCTATAAAAATGTTTATCGTTAGCATTTCTTGAAAATCCGCCCTTATCGCTCAAAATTTTTTAGCCAATAAAATCGAGGAAAAATAATTTTTGAAATTTGAAAAGTTAAAAATTGTGCATTTAACTTTAAGAAAATTAAAATGTAATGTATTAAAATTAAATTATAATGTATGAAAAAAGAAAATAATGGATTTTGATTGGCTGCAAGCAAAACAATTAATCACTAGTTAAGTTCAAGGCCTTGCCTATAGTTCCATGGCAGGAACTAAAAATGGAAGATACATGTATTATTATTGAAATTCTCTTGTTTGAAATTTATTAGAATTAAATCATATCTAAAATTTTGAACTTCATATAATAGTTGATTTCAACATGAATCTTAGACGGTGTGTTAGAATTGAAATACACTTCTAAATAGAATTTGCAAGTTTCCATCATGAAAGGGCAAGTGGCTCAATGGTGGAAAATCTCACTAACCACAAGTAGATCATGATTTTGAATGTCAATGTATCCAATATTATCATTAATGCACATATAAGTCCTTGTTGAAAAATACAATCCTTATTGCAAAGTAGAAAAATAATAATAATGATTATAAAATATATGTAAAAATGCTTAAAATAGCTCAAATAACTCTTGTACACGATGATGTACATACACTCCATGCTCTTGGGAATGAATTTGCAACCTTTACATTATTCAATAATTTGAGCTCCTTTAGTGAACATAAATGCATTCAATATTTAGGAAAGAAATAGACTTCATTAATTACCACCTTTTGGTAGGGGGTGAAGTGTAAAATTGTTATCAATTATTTGATCATTGAAGAGTGTGATGTTAAAGTAGAGTGTAGAGAGATGGAACATATTGTGTGTAATGAACCTAACTCAATCTGACTTCAAACACTTCTATTTTTTGCCTTTGTAATTTTGTCAAACGGTTGGTGTGCAAAGTTCTTGGTTGTTGATTTGAAGTTTTTAGTTTGATGTTGTGGTTTGAAATGAATGCTATGATGATTCAAATGATTTTAAGGATTTCTATGATGTCTAAACATAGATCTAAATGCAATGCAAGAATCTTTTTGGATTTTCAAATGCAAACTACATGAAGAAAGTGCATCTACAACCAATTGACATTTTGTCAAACACTTGGCATGCATACTAATAAGTTGATTATGAATGATATAAACATGCTCAATTACAACAATAGATATTCAACAACTTATATCTCCCTTTATTGAAACATGTTGCCCAATACAATGCTTGTCATAGAATGGCCAAAACTCTTGGCATTACAATAGACCTTTCAATTTATGATAATGTTGATAATATGCACCTACAGTAGCAATGCAACTACAATGATCAATAACTAAAATGCTTAAATGATTGATTTGCAATACTAAATATGTTGATAAAGTGCCAAACTAATGGAGATACAATGACTGATATAAAGACCTAGGAATGATGGTTGCCTTGACAGATTAATTCAATACTCCTTGCTCTTGGTAGATCTGCCTCCAAAATTGCAAAGCCCAACCTTCTAACCTTCTAACCATGCCTCATACATTTTATCTGAATTTATATCACTTCCTATCTTGAGATTGAACCTCCTAACTAGCGCCCCTATCATGTTTCCAGAATTAACACTTAAAATTGTATGTTGCCACCAAGTTACTTCATAAGCTCCAAAAACCATCACAAGGTGTCCACAAAGAAAGCATTCCAATTAGAGAATAAAATCGCTGCACATAGAGCCTCCAAGAATAAAATCGATGGTACCTACAGCTGCTATGAAATCTAGAAAATACTGATATAAAATCTGAGTATTCAAATCGACCTCCTTTGCTAGCAAAATGAATGAAGACTTTAAACACAAAATGTCTCCAATCGAATCACCAATCGAACTTGCAAAAATTGGCCCTTGGCCACTAATTTTTCCCAACTGAGATGATTGATTTATCACCTCCTTAATTGCAACCCTTCAAAGGATATTTCACCCCCTCAGTTATGCTATCAATGGGAGTTTTCGTTCCCAAAGACAATGTGAACAAACTACAAAAACCCTTGGTTCCACAATGGACCTGTAAATATCAAATAACAATCTCTGGATGACTAGAAGCTTGGCTACCCCCTTTCTTTATACTTTTTCATTCCATCTTCAAGAAGTTTCTAGAAATAATATTATTTTATTTTTATTTAGTGACTTTATGATATAATATTTTATTAAGTCGTTGTATTAAATTAATTAAATATAAGGTTACTTTAAAATATTTATTTATTTAATAACCTTACAAATAATTAATTTAATAATTTATTTCCCTTATTACTCCAAATCCACTAAATCCAAGAGCCCAACAACTACAAGCAACATCAGGAAAAAATGGGGACATTGTATTGTGCAATTTACCTCTCTACATAGCCTATTGTATGTGTATCATGATTGACGCACTAACATGAAATGGTCAAATAAAAAAAATATCTCAAAAAAATAGAATTTTAATCTTGAGGTCATAAATTGATACCATAAATTAAAATAATCTCATATAATATTTTTAAAGACTATTAAAGTCAAGAATAAAATTAGTACAACATTTGAGAATGAAAATAAGTTAATATCAATTAAATTACTCAAAAATATTTCTACAACCAAGTCATTTCTATGATAGGAACAAATATAGAAAAATTAAAGAAAGGTGTTTTACTCTTTTGACATTGGGCAATAGAGGAGGGTGGTGCAATTATCTTATCTTTTGTGTAATCCTCTCATACGAGGAAGGTTAACTTGTTACCAAATAGATGTGTTTGAGCACAATAATCAATTTTTTCATGAAAGCTTGATTGAAGTTGGTGTCATGCTCACTTTTTATACTTACTAAACAATAACACAAGCTCAAAAAAAACTCATAACTTGAAACAAGATAGCATTTAACAAATCACCTACACTTCGGATGATGAAAAGGAAGAGGATGAGGAGGAGCAAACTGAGATAGAAGAGGATCAAAAGAATGATAATTTGATTGTTCAGGATGAAGGGAATATGGGTATTGAGACAAATACTGAGGACTCGAGCATTGATTTTATGAAGAGCAGACTAACCTTTTTGCAAGTTTAGGTGGACGATATGGAGAAAGCCTTGGTTACACTAATGAAGGTAACTAACAGGCTGATGCAGAGGGAAATGATGGGAGTTGTTTCTAGACAAACAAAAATTTCTAGGAAGCTAAAAAAATAGGGGAAGCCTGATGCTTTAAACATGTTGGACGAGTCGGGGATCACCTTGTGGTGTAGTGGTGAAGTGGTTACACTACTATTGGTGCAACCAAGGTTCAATTCCTCACCTAACCCAAACCGATGTATACCGGTTTGTGCCCACCTTGATGATGGACGTGTTGAAGGTTGTGTACATAGACGATTGGTACGTGTAAGGTGGTGGAGGATGGAGGGCGGTGCTCAGGAGGAGCTGGTGGTCCCTAGGAGGAGTTTGATTGTGCCAAACCCTCGTTGGGTTGGAGTGCTCGTGGATTTGTGCCAAACCCACGGTGGAGTGTGTTGCTTGTAGATTTAGTTCCTTGGCATGTGTTTCTTGTGGACTTTGTGTCAGACCCATGCGGGTCTTTCATGCCTAGTGTCTCTGTATCGAACCCACGCGGGTCTTTCGCTCCTCTAGGCTCAGTCCTTGCTGGGCTTTTGTGCTCGTGGGTCTAGCCTGTCAGGATTTGGAAATGAGTTCCCCCAGTTTGTGGCCTCGCTGGTTCATAGCTCCAGTTCAAAAGCATTCACTATTAATAATAAAAAGATGCTAGATGAGTCTGAGGAACCTGACTAGAGGGAGTACATCTCCCTCATTGGTGAATATGGGGACCTGCTGAAAAAAGCCAAGTAATGGCTTTTATGTTGTTTAAATGACTACTATCCTCTTTTTGTCTTTTTGCTTCTAAATTTTGAACTGCTATTTTATAATAGCTTGGTTATGGTTTAGGACTACCTGGTATATATGGTTGATTTGATTAATGGTTTGCGCAGATTTAAGTATTCTAGCATAAACTTCTTATTTTTTTATCAATACTAGCTAGTCTATAGTTATGATGTTTAATGATGGCCTATGTGCTATATCGGTTGTTGTTTCTTGATGTTGGTTGGTGGTGTTGTTTCCCACCTTGTTTCGGTTCCTTTTTTGTCTTTTGGTTGTAACCATGGGATCAAGGCCCTTTCCTTGCCTATCTAATAAAAAACAAATTTCCTACACGCACTTGATGGCAACATGTTTACATTATCATCGTAGCATGTTGAATAGAATATGAGGAGAGGGGTAACATAGACTAGATGTAAGATAACTCTTCTTCATACCCTAACGATGATGGCCACCTAATAAGTATAGGTGTCTAAGCAAGACATCTTGAAGAGAAAGACATTATTTGTATAATTCTCAAGAATTACTGTATGGCAAGCCAAAGTTTAGTCATCAAGACTAAACAATGAAATAAATGTGAACATCCTAATTAATTTAATTAACAATAATTTGAAAAAAATAAACTTTATAAAGAATTAAATAATTAAACCATTGAATAAATTTTATCATAACTATGAATCATTAAAATTCTCCACTAAATAATTAGAGCAAGGCCATGCTTTCTACACTATTAATTATAATAATTATTTATCAATGATTAATTATTTTTCAATAATTAATTAATTAAATCTTATAAGAAATCAATAGTTAAATTTCTAATATATTAAACCACATGTAACTTAAGACAATTGTTATAAATTCTTAATAGCTATGAATATATAATATAAATTAAAAAACATCATAAAATTTAAAACTCTCTTATTCCTTCTTAAAAAAATTCAATTTAATTATTCATTTGATTAAATTATATCATGTCATAATTTTCAGTTGTGGTTTCTACAATATTTTCTAAGCTCCCTATCAAAAATTTCCTAATATTTTTAACATTTACTAATCCTAAATTAATTTAAATTACTTAAGGAAGAAGAAACAATTTCTAACTATAGTTCAAGTTTAATCTTGATATTTGATTTTTATTGAAACTAATAATGAAACTAACTTAAATAACTATAATTCCAAATGTCTTCTTTAAAATAATTCTTTTTTTGTTACTTATAAATGGGTCTACAAGAAGGAAGAGCTTGAAGATGGTGGTTTTTGTTAGAATTGTGAAAAACATGAGCCACACAATCAAACAACAAATAAAGATACCATCCATGCAAGAGAGCTACAAACAAGAATATACAATAATCTCAACAAGAAAACGCTACAAAATATCTAGATAGATAATATAATGAGGGTTGAGTGCTATAAAGGAGCAACCCTAAATGAGAAAGGGATTAGATTAGGGAAAGTGTCAACATCTCATGCAATGAGACAAAATGATCTAATAATATCTCTCTAGTTAACATAAAAAAGCACTCCTAAGATTAGCTTAAGTGCATAAAAATAAATTAGAATAATAATCAACTAAAGATTAATTAATTATTAGCTAATGCTCAAGATTACTCTAACACCCCCCTTAAGATGAACTTAGGGAGTAGCTAAAAACCCTAAAAATTTAATGCATGATGGGTCTTAAAAAACAAGGCCTAGTGAGGTGCCCGTGTACAAACAATCTAATCTCTCACAACTGGAGAAAAAGAGAAAACCTCATGAGAAAAGCTCCTCTTCAAAAGAGAAAGGAAAATGAAGGACTAAAAAGCCTCCAAAACAATGTGAAGGACTAAGAAGCCTCCAAAAACAATGTCCCAAAAAAGAAGAGGAACATGTAGAACATCACTGAAGCACGAAGAAGTTGTAGAAAACTATTGAAAGATTACTGATATAATGTTGGAATGAATAACCTCCAAAAACAAGAATGAAAGAGTGTCCATATGGTAAATGCTCCATCTCATCGAAATGCATGGGTAACCAGCTACTGATGTAAGTTGCATCTGCCTAACACATAGGAATAAGAACTGGATACATAGATCGCTCCAAAAAATGAAACTAAGGAAGCATTACCACCAATAGTAGAAACCCCCTCATAATGTGAAAACGGGAGAGCCAAGACAAGTTCATTGAAATTGTGTGAAACCAAGAAGTGCATGTAGAAGAATATATGTATGTGCAACTAAAGAGTGTCTACAAATAAAAGGGCGTGCAAACTAAGGCACACACACATGAGGCAAGAATCACTAGGATTCATTATTTCCATGGAAGGGACACTCACTTTACAAAGGTATGATGGCAAAACAAAAAGCCTACACAACCCCCTATTGCACTTTATATCATAGTGTAAGTACAAAAAGCACAACAGGATGTGGAAAATCCCCAAAAAGTATACACCAGAATGACACTTTATCTTAGTGCGTCTACAAAAGAGAAATTGCATGCAAAATATTTCTACAATGATAAAATAGGATAGAATACTAAAAATACATGTCATCCCACACAAAAAAGTTTACTGGAGCTAAGACGTCTAATTAATTCACTAGAATATGAAAACACAAAAAACTGAATAAAATGTACCTAGAGAGAAATCTGAAAAAATTGTATGGATGGCTGTGAAGAGTTTTGAAATACTGTCCCAATGCTGGTGGAATCACAAAAAATGGAGAAACAAGTCAAAATTTATGAGCTCGAGAGTGAAAACAACGCCTTTGAATTCAATAGGATGTAGAATGCACTAGCAACAAAAGATAGTGATGATACCCACACTACTGGAAATTCGATGGAACCATCTTTTCGACAATATCTCGTTCATCTAATTTCAATATTGTATGCCCAGGTTATGGCCAAGAGAAAAAATAACTCCTTTAGGGCACAAAGGGGTTTGAAGGGACCTTGCCCTATTGATCATATTGTTGATGTCAGTGAAATATTCCCTATGCTGGCAAAAAAAGATCGATGGTTGGAAAATAAAAAATCTAGAAAAACCTACCAAAAAAATAGCCACCAAAAAATAGTGGTTGTTGATAAAAGACTACTATGATTTTTTTTGGTCATTGAAAAAAATAAAAAAAATGGTTGTTGCATCTGCTAACCTTGGGCAACACTTTTAAAGCCGTCATCAGTGGTTACATTGGTTGTCAATCAACTTTTAATGTCGTTAGTTAGCAAAATTTTCATCGGATGACCTAATGAAAGGGGCCCCCAGGGGCCTGTGATGGAAAGTACCCTATAGGTACCTTTCTCTTTTTTAAAAAAAATTGCTTTTTGAATAGATTTTTTTTAATTTTTTTGAAAAAAAATACACAGTTTATTTTAAAACTATATTTTTTTTAATTTTTTGAATAAAAAATTGTCGTACCTGGTCGTATTTTACCTCAAAAGTTCCCATCACCAATTATAGGCAAACTTATAGTCAAAATTTGTCGAATCAACCTCCTAAACACAATCGTGAGGTCCTTTTTTCTACCAAAAAGCACCAAAAAATTGCTCAATTCCAAAATTGCATAAAAAGCAATGGAGATTCTAGACCTAAAGCCTTGTAACCCTTATTGAAGAAAACTCTCACAAATCAAGAAGGGGTTTGTTGAATGCACGCTTTGATATCATGCTAGAATTGTGAAAAACATGAGCCACAAGATCAATCAACGAAAAAAGACACCTTCTAAGCAAGAGAGTTGCAAAAAATAATATGCAATATCCTCAACAAGAAAAAGCTACAAAATATCCAGATAGATAATATAATGAGGGTTGAGTGCTATATAGGAGCAACCTTGAATGAGAAAGTGATTAGATCATGACAAGTGTCAGCATATCATACAATGAGATAGAATGATCTAATAATAGCTCTCTAATTAACATAAAAAGCACTCCTAAGTTTAGCTTAAGTGCATGAGAATAAATTAGACTAATAATCAATTAAAGATTAATTAATTATTAGCTAATGAATTATTACTCTAATAGTTTTCTAGGTTGCCTTTTGGAGGTGCAAGCCATGATTTGTAGGATTTTGCTTCTAAGATGATTTAGTTTTAGTATGAAATTTATAGAAGAGAAAAGAAATTTCTCCTTCCAAACATTTTTGTTGTAGGTTCAAATGTTGTGGATATATTACTATCAACAAATGTTGTTCAAGTCTCTGCAACAATTGTGCAAAAATATTACTATCAACAGAGAGGATTGAAAAATATTTATGTGTATTTTGATTATGCCATTATTTGGCATAAATACCAACATATTAATTTTTAGTGGTATAATTTTATTTATTTTG
This sequence comes from Sequoia sempervirens, assembly GCA_007258455.2. Lineage (NCBI taxonomy): Eukaryota > Viridiplantae > Streptophyta > Pinopsida > Cupressales > Cupressaceae > Sequoia > Sequoia sempervirens. The sequence goes on along the minus strand of VDFB02281492.1, from coordinate 436,934,169 downwards.
ATCTGAGATAGGCGATCCCATGGAGGCGTTGGCCTCCATGGGGGTTGCGGCCCCATATGGGTTGTCACTCCCATGAAAGCCAATGGTCATGGGCCTTTTTGAGAGGGGGTAATTGTATATTATAGTTGAACCCCTTTCAATTTTGTTATAAAGTTTTTTTAACTTTTATTTATTATATAAATTTTAATATAACTTTTAACTTTTATAATATATGAATAATTTTATCTTAAATTTATATATATATATAATATTAAAAGTATATATATATATATATTCATTGTATATTTAAAAATAAATTTGGGTTATTAAAAATAGATACACATTTTTTTATGCATATGTACCAAAGCATAATTATGTAATATTTCCCCCGTTAATGGGTTCCCAGGGGCTTGTCTTGCGGGGGCCTCAAGGGATGGAGTGCAGTGGTTAGTTCCGAAGGAGGGTTGGGTGAAGGTCAACTTTGATGGCACCGCAAAGGGAAATCTTGGAGAGAGTGGGGCGGGTTGTGTGATCAAGGATCATGACGGGAAGACAATAATTGAGAAATCTACATATTTGGGGATTGGTACAAATAATGAGGTTGAATTCTAGGCCACCTTGATTAGGCTCCAATTAATGATTTTTTTAGTGGCTAATATTCACCAATTGGCTAATAGTTGAATTTGGGAGTCCAAAATTGCCTAATAATTTGAGTTATAACGTGACTTGAATCAACACATTTTTACAAAATTTTATTGTAGTCTTATTTAAATCACCAAAGAATTTATTTTATTAAAAATATTAACTCAAAAATTTGCCACAATATTTGATACATGATTAGATTATATTCGCCTAAATTTTATAAATTATAGTAGAAATCTATATTAATTGGCCAATAGTATATCATAATTATTAGTTGCTTTAGGACCATTTTCTAATCTTTAGTTTCCACCATTGATTTTTAATAAAATCTAATGGTCCTTGTTGTATTCCACTAGGTAAAATGTACCCATGATTTGTAATGCTCATGGGGCCCACAATTTTGGGTCTAATGAGCATTATAGATTCTAGGTACATTTTACCTTACAAAATATAATGAGGTTCATTATAATATATTTTAAAACAATGATGGCAAGTAAATATTATAGTCTACCCCTTAAACCCATCAATAATTTCTACCCTCAAGCCCCTACTTTTCCATGAGAATTAGTTTTAGATTAGATGGATTCACCATCATAATTAATGCATTTTCCTATTATTTTTCAAGATTTGCCAAAAATTTTACAATATTTTAGTGATGTAAAAAAATTGCCAATAAAATTAATATTTTTTCGAAAAAAGGAAAAGATTCACCAATAGAAATTAATATTTTTTCCTAAAAAAATGAAAGTTCCGCCAGGATTTTATATCTTTTTTTAGGGGGTTTCTTAAAGTTATCACTAGCTCCAATGTGCTAAATAGAAAAAATTACAAAAAATCCATCTAGAGGGTGGCTCTTTAATTACAATTAACACCATCAAGACGGGATGGACACCCAATTGGAAGTTAAGGCGATGGCTCTCTCCTAGGTTAAGCAATTACTTGCTGAGTTGGAGGCCTTCAAGGTGACACATATTTACCAAGAAGGAAATGAGGTGGTGGATGACTTGGCCAAAAGGGCCTCAAGGGTGGGGCTAGCTTAATTGGCTTGTGCCATTTCCAAACTTGGTGGTGGTTTTTGTGATGGTTCATAGTGTGGAGTTGACATCAAAATATTAACTAGTACCATGTGTTTATGAGATGTCAGATTGGAGGTTGACGAGTGATCATAAATCTTTGTGTTGGCTAGGTTTTTTGCCACAAAATTACTTTGCAAAGCTGGTGTGGTGTGTTTGGGTTGTACGATATGGATACCCCAATTAGATTGGAGAGTTTGAGGATCCAGTTGGCGTTCATGGGGGAGGTGACAGAGAAAAGGTTGGGCAATGTCTTTAAATCGAAGCATGGTTTGATCATCCACGCACTGAAGATGGTGCTTGGCGAGGAGTTCCTCCATTCATATCATCAACACAGGGTTAACACAAACATCTTTGCAAGTTGTTCTTGGCCTCGGTCTTGGATACGGGGGAGTCAAAGGAAATAGCGTGTCAGCTCTACAAGAAGCTAATCATATGAGGTAAGTATTTGATTGGTTTGGAGGATGTTTTGGAAAACTATGAGGTGGGGCGGGGGGTTTTGTTACCCGATGAATACTACCTGATGTGTCATCATGGGTTGCCTCTAGAGCATTATCTATTTATTTTCTCCAATGACCTGACCTCCCATCCTAGATTTCAAGTGACAACAACGAAGAGTCAATTTTTTGAAGCAAATGTCGGAGATTGTTCCAAAGGAGAGGGCAGGCTGGTTGCAAGCTTACATTTCCATGGAGGCCCTGGTGGATGAGGGTGACACAACCATATGGGAAAATCCTAGAATTCAAAATCATCTAAGGTAAAGAATGTTGGGTCAGGGCACTTTTGTTGTAGGGGGTTGGGTGGGGGTTTCAAATGTTGTGTGTCTTGATGGGATGGTGCTTTGTGGGGGTGATTAAAGAATGCAAATTTTGTAATTTTGTTTATGTTGCTAGTTCAGGTGAAATTTAGTTCGGGTACAATTGGGTTGTATTGGTTACAAGGTTTGATAAGGGGCACCATTTTGAGTCTCAGTGCTTGTTTGTTTTTTGTTTTCGGTGACTGAATAGTTTTTTGTTCTACGTTTTATGGCTCTGGGTGATCCGTTAATGATCCCCTATTTCTAAATGCAATGTTTATATTTGATAAATTAATATATGGGTACAGCCCCTTAGCTGCCTTTGCATCGATCCAAAATAAAATTATGTAATATTTTTTATAAACCCAAAGCATGTTCAATTTGTACTAAAAAAATGCATAGTTTAATTCAAATTATAATTACATAGATCAGCAAAATTTCACTATACCAAATCTCATAAATAATTACATGGACAATAATGTCAAAGTGAAATGAATTTACCCAAATCAACCTAGCTCAACTCCCAACTATAGGTTTGAATACAACCCGCCCCCAAGTTTGGGGTCACATTGCAATCTAGGGTTGCATGGGGTCACATTGCAATCCAGGGTTGCACACACATTTCACATTTTTAAAATAATATTTTAACACTTACATTTTTCAACAATGATACACCATACCACATTTCACAATACAAGGTTCTACACAATACAACAATCCCATTGTAACCCACACAACACAAAGGATTCCTACTATGGAATCCTACAAAGGGGGAGTGGGGAATCTACCACTAGGGGAAAATATTTCTCCTGATACATATGACATTGAACACACACAAACTCCCATTTCTCCAACATCATTTTATATACAATATTCTATTCACATTTCCCTTATTCCTCCTTATTACATACATAAAAGGATAGTCATATCCAAAACTTGACATTGTGGGTACACATACCCAAAATCCCCAAAATGGGAGCCACACCCACTCAAACCCCATCACACGAAGGACATAACTCTCATGAGAGGAGGTCAACTCCACACAAGACTCGCTTACAAAAAGACATTACAACCTATGCAATAATTTCCACCCCACAAAAAAAACATGTTTTCTCAAAAAGATTCACCGTTTTTCACAATAATCACATAAGATAAAAACACTCCAATATCAAACATCAAAAAAATTAAAGATCATTGGATCCTACCTTGAAACACTATCCAAACTTGTTAGATTTGATGAAAAACCTTTAAGCCTCCTTCTCTTCCCAATCTTTCCTCTATGCCCTTCTTCCTTTCCTCTCCAACCTAGAAATTTTGCTCTACCAAAATAAATTCCAAAAGAAATTCAAGAACTTCAAGAGGGGAAAATCCCTCTCCCAACTGAAGAAAAGAACATAAATAGAAAAGGAGGAAACTTCATCTCCCTAGCTACCCCAACAACCAAATAACTTCCCCATTTTCACCACCTTTTTGGAATGGAAAGTTTAAGGTGTTTATAAACATTTTAAAAGGTATTTTTAAGGTTTAACATACCCCTCACCATACCTAACACCTACGGTTAAATTTTGATTATAAAAACTTGATTAATCCATATAAAACTCCTAAAGAGAAACATTATAAAACAACTCACAAAGAATAATATAAATAAATCATTCTCACAAATAAATTACATCACAAGACACACAAGACTTTATATAACAATATATTCACATCACTACATTATAACATATGATCTTAACTCCTCCAAATGAATTAAGATTGATGGCACAAGGAAGAACACAGTTTGGTATTGTTATGTGGCCCCAAATTTATATTGGCAATTCACCTACACACTTGATACATAGATATTAGAATATTATAAGAAATGATAATAATAGAAGCATTAGTAACTAGATCCTAACATATAACAACAATAATATTTCAAATCAATTATCACTTTCCAAAATCAAAGTCCACAATTACTATCACTAAATCGCATTTTTTGCATTTCACATAAAAGAAACCATTTGGTATCACAGTGTATCTACAACTAGCATTAATCAACTAAAATCCATCAACTAACCATGTCAATAATAACCAAAATAATCTATAGAACATAATAATACCAACCATGTTTGTAAAAAAAACATCATCCATAATACTCTTGTAATAATATCCAAACATAGGAAATCATGAAACCATCTTGCAAGAGTCATAATAATATCAAAGTAACATAGAGTAAAAAATGATCACAGAAGGAGGGTCCTCACATTTGGGATCAATTCACAAACTAAAAACATCTCTACCAAGCATCATCCCAACATTGCTACACTTGTGTTTCACCTACACAAAATCCTTTCACTAGAAGATTAAAATAGTAATTCTTGTGCAAAGATAGTTATAAATAAAGGAGACACTTTTTCATTTGTAATATCAAAGACTTCATTATAGTGAAGAGGGTCTACAACCATCCATCTTTTCACCTAGATCCCATTTCTAGGGTAGACTCAAAAGATGCAAAGGAATATATACAACCATACAATCAATAAAATAATAAAAATACATAGAATAGAATATAGAAATGATGTATATACCATGTGACATAATGTGAGAAGTAGATTTTCCTTAGGAATGCATGAGAATAAGGTGGTTGTAAGTAAGGGCATAAGTGTCCACTCTAAAAAGGAGATCTCCATCAGAATCAAAGAGAGTGAAACACTCACCAAAATTTATAGAATTTGATAAATGGATATTTTCAAAATTCAATCAAACTAGAGATGCTAGCTACTAGAAATCAAACATAAAATCATATAATTTAGTTTCTACAAAAATAAAATCACACAAAGTTTCCTCAAAAACCCAAAAGACTCCATTAATGGCTTCTACTAAACTTTTCTCAAGAAAATGAAAATATGTTTAATGACCATTTTGAGTGCACACACAATCCTTATAAGTAAAATAATTAACACAAGAAATCTCCCTCTCCCTCTCCCTCTCTCTCTATTCAAAAGTAATATCGCATTATCTACTTGTAATTTTTTCATTATGTAATTATTGAATGAATATGTTTTATAATTGAAAGAATTTAATTGCTCTCTTACACTTATGAAGATGTGTGATAGTTGTTGGATGCTTATATTATAGTCCTACACATGCCTAACATGATAAAACAAAAAGAAATACCATTTATATATTTATAACTATAAAATATTTTCTCAAGCTAACATTGGCTTGAAACATTGTTTAGTTAATATCTTCTGATCTAAACATATTTAAATCATGGACATAAGATCAAATAATCATGAATTTACCCAAAAACATGTATGTATGCTCAATAAAATCTCAAATACGACAATTATGAAAATTATGTAAAAAAATATATTTTCATTCAATGATTTTATCTCATTTATTATGAATTTCTTCTAACTATGGTAATTATAAATAAGTTTTAAAATTACTTAATTTACATATTTCTCAATGATGACAAAATTCAACTAATTAGTTAAACAAAATGTGTTGCCTTATGTGAAGACTAATAGAGTTCTATTCTCTAGATAAAGTAATTTAAATTGAATAAAGAAACAAATGTAAGATCAATATCTTATTGATTCTCCATTATGTATGACTATTCAAATAAGAATATTTTAGAAAATATAATAAATGTAAGGTCAAGATCTTTTCCATATATTACAAATATATATTTGTTGCAACATGACAAGGTTCTATGTCAAAATCATGTATTTGTTGCAAATCATATGGTCAAGATTTATTTGATGGTAATATTTAATATTTATTATTGATGTATGTATTTCATCTAGTGCTCCTCACTAAGGGAATGCTTATTGGCATAATTATGGAGAGAGGGACCTTATAAAATGTTAGAAATCTAATTATACAATAAATTCTAATCTCATTTTAGAAAATAGGAGTTTTTATCTTTAACTCTTCGATTTTAGTGGTTGTCATAGAGGGGGGTTAGAAATTTCTCTTTTAACTCTAAAATATTTAGGGCTTTTACATTTGCTATATTTTTGGGGTGACTTTTAAAATAAAAAATTTCAATATTAGCTACTCCTAGAAAGTCTAGAAAGTCTATAGAACCATCAAGTTTCTAAGAATTATTAACTAAAAATTTTAGCATTACATATTATTACAAAATTTATGGGACCATCATATTGTAAAGGCTCCTAATTTTTTCAATAATACCTCTTGAGAAATTTTAGGTGCCCCAACTTATATGGGACTATAGCCTAAAGGACAAGGTTACAAATATTAATGGGATATTGTACCTCCTTGAAGATTTTAAGATGGACCTTAATTTTATATTAGTTATAAATATATATTTATATGGCTTATTTTTAATTATAATTATAATATATGCGGGAGGTTGGGTGGGTGCCCCTCCAGGGTGGGAGAGGGAGGTGGCACATTTTCCACAGTGGCGGGCAGAGGGAGGTCCTCTTCGGTGAGGTGGCAGCTTGGAAGTTCAGGCGGTGTTCACATGTCATGCCATTTAGTGGGTGGTACAGGAGAGATTTTTTATGTTGGCCTCATTAATAATCATTGATGGCATGTCAAGAAAGATGAGCCCACGCTCAAGGAATGACAACTCACACTGGGAGAAGGTACGATTAGAGGTGGTTGTGGCGATATTGTATCCTTTGTTATTTATGGATAGTTTGGCTCTCTTTCTACGTTAAGCATTTTTGCAAATGTGAGGTGTTGGCAATTTCTACCCATCCCCTCTATCAACTATCTCTGGTAGGGGGTAGCAGATGGCGAAGTGCTCTAAGTTTGTAGTGGAGGTTTCGATGGCAGGCCTTGCTCACTTCGGTGTTGACACACCAATATCCTTGTGTTCATCGGTGAGACAGGCTTGCTTCAGGGAAGTATTCGACCAACGCCTGAAACGAATTTTGGTGAAATATGATAGATTGGTGCTCGCGGCAGTGAAGATGGTGCTAGGTTTGGGACATTTGGAGGCTAAGGAGTATAGGAGAGACAATTTGCATGTCTCTTCCCGTTTCCTTGCCTCACTGTTGGATAACTTGGAGTTGAAGGTAGAGGCTAAACAATTGATGTTGAAGTTGTTTAGAGAGGACCTGGTTGAAGGCGTAGATGAAGTGCTCCGAGTGGTAATTGAAGGAAGGGGTTGCCCACATCCCTGCGATGTGGAATAGATGCATTTGGAGGATATGGTGAAGATTTATCCTTTCCTCTTGGATTTGCAGGGTTTAGGTCTAATGAGGCATCGGGCAATTGTGGCAGTGGCCATAATCTTTCTGAAAAATTTATTCGGGCTGATGGTGGTGGATAGTGAAGACTGGAAGGAGGAATTTGAGGATTTTGCAGTTTTAAATAAGTTTGTGCAAGATGGGTTGCATAGTGTTTTTTGGTTCGTGGTTGTCTTTTGGCAGTCTGGTTTAGGAAGCTTTAGTAGCTTCGTTGCCATTATAGGGGCTTTGCTAGTAAATTTTAGTTGGGGTTAATGGTAGTTTTATTAGCAGTTTCTTTTGGTGGTTCAGGTAGCTTATGATATGGTTTTTTGGTGGCTTTGGAAGGTTGGTGTTTATGGGGTTTTCTTCACCTTTGTTCCTGCTTTGCAAACACTTATTACTTTGGCTTTTAATATTAATTAAATATTAGCTCTCTCATGTACCAAAAAAAATAATTATAATTATAATATATAAAATTATGTTGTGAAGAAATAAAATAAATTTCTTTACTAAATTTTGGTATAATAAATATAACAATTAATAAAATCAAATTAATTTAGTTAAAAGTTTCAAATGGAAAATATCAAATATTAAAGTTTTTTTTAGTAAAAGTGGTAAACCCACTGTACTTTATATTAATATCAAAAGAGGTTTATACATAGCTAGAGAATGATACAAAATGTAGTCATTATGATTTCCAAAATTAGTCAGAGTCACTTTCAAAAGAACTAGCAAGAACAAAAGGAGGGAAAAAGGGAACAACATGAGGATCCTTAAGAGCATGTTTAATAAGGAACTGAACTGCATTGAACAAATTGTGAGCCTTGCAATACAAAGAATCTGCAAGATTGAGCCCAAACTTGTTGATACAAGAGAAAAAACCAGATGAGTTATCCCTAACTAGGCCACAAGCCATTGCACACAGAACAAAAAGGTGTGCATCATCAACAAGAAGAGTAGAGGATCAAAAACACTATCACCGATGCAAAGCCATAATTGAAGTCATATTGCTCCAACTCCACAGCAAGATCAGACAAAGAGAAAATATGAGGTAGAATATAAGTACTTGCCAAAAATTTGACCATATCTGAGCACTATAAAACGTTCATGAGATTTGAGACTAGCATCAAGAAGCAACTTTGATGGGTGTCATCACCCATAAAGAAAGGACCAAAATTCATCAAAGGAAGTACCCTCATAGTAAAATCAATGTCAAGTGCCAATCCATATGCATGGGCTTGGAAACCATCGAAAATACATTGCCCACTTCTTCAACCGCCATCCATATGTGGCAAATCACACATGAGCCATTGAAGAAGAAATAAAGACAAGTCAACTAGGTCCAAGGTGCAAACAGTAAGCCAACACCTAAAGAGAAGTCCACATATACCAACATGATGACAACATGTGCAAAGTCATCACATGAAGAGAACAAAAAACTCGTAGCCCAAACAAAATATCCATAGAGGACAGGATCTCCCAATTTCAAATATTACTTTTCTTCAATTGTCCACAAGTGTAGAAGCACTTGTGGGCCACTGAAGAAAAGACAAATATCCTCATTAAAAAATCCAAGAACGAGAATCTCATGACCAAATAGAGATGTCTAAATGCGAGAATTCAAAATATGACAAAGAATAATCTATCAATCCATTAGCTGGAATATTTTCCAATCCATTAGCTTCTTTGTAACAATGTCTAATCTCAAATGAAGAAAACTTCTGAAGAAGAGATATAATGAATTCCAACATATAATTAAGGCACTAGTTAGTAGAAACCTTATGTGACAAAGCATTTACCACTACCATAGAATCACCCTCAATAAGGATATGGTCTATCTTATATTTTAAATCCAAATAAACCCCAAGTAACAAAGCATTAAAGAGTTGGTGCTTGGTTCATGGTGGTGCTTTGGGTTGGCTCTTGCTCCTCAAAGGTTTGATGTGCTCTCTCACTCCTCTGTTGTGGTGGAGAGTTATGATGTGTTGGTTTTGCTTATTATCAGGGGATGGTATTTTACTAGTGTTGTTGTTTGGGTGGTACTGCTTGTGGGATATGCTTTCTCCTATAGAGGTGGAGAGGCAAGTAGGTTGATGGGGGCTCTCTACCCCATTACCGATATGGTTTTTTCTGGTTCAAATTTGGTTTCTCTCAATAACAGGCTCAATGTGGGATGGTTTAATCAAAGAGGCTTGTTGGGCTTAGTTGTTTTCTGGTGGTTTGGATTTTAGGATCCTCTTAAAATTGCTTATATGAGTTTGAACTACAATTTGTCTTACCCACCCTTGGGGTGGTTGTTGTTTCAGGTTATGGTTTTTTCTGCTTGGAGGGTGGCCTGTTGGCCTGTTTTGTTGGTTGTAAGGCTTGGTTTGAAAGTTGAAGATGGCTCGCTTGGAGGGAGTTTGTGTCCCAATTTGGAAAAAAAATGGGAGTTTATTGCTATAATCTTATGGCTACTCTGAATCTTTTGGTGCTTAGTTTTATTGTCCTTGACAACTATTTCTTGATAGCTTTGTTATGGTTTCGTACCTATTGGTCTTTGGTTGATCTCATAAATGGTTTGCGTTCCATTTCATGGATTGAATTGGGGATTCTATTTTTGATTATGCGTTGATGATTTTGTGGTTGCAATTTTGGTTACTTGGCCTGTGTGCCATTTTTGGCTTTGGTTAGGCCTGTCTGTTGCTATTTTCTGGTGGTGGTAGGTGTTGTTTTTCCTTGTTTGTTTCTCTATTTGTTGTCCTTTATTTGTACCACGGGATCAGGGCCCTTCCCCTGCTTAACTAATAAAAAACAAAGCATTAAATTTTTTCACATTATTTTAACCATCCACTAGTTAGTGACTTGCATGCAACCCTCACAACATTAACTTCACTATTTCTTAATACCATACCCACACTAGATTTCCCAGAATTTCCCCTAGAAGCACCATCAAAGTTTAACTTTACCACTCTAGTCAGAGGAGGTTGTCATTTGATCATTTTCCTATTTGGATTAGGGACAAAAACCTTAATAGAACCCTTTACAAGAGGGTACTTCAACAAACTCTAGTTCTTTTTAATGAAGACATCCCATGAAGAGAAAGCTTTTACACAATTTGACTTTTTGAAAATATTTGACATAATTAGGTCTTTGAAATTGAAGCCTCAATCCTTTGAATTACCTTCTTAACATCAAAAACTCTTTTTCTAAAAATTATTTTATTTCTCTCTAACCAAATCTACCAAATTAGAATAGAGGGGCTTAATTCCCAAAAGCAAGCATATGTGGAACTTGTGAACAGGGAGGGCCAACTTTAAAACTATTTAAAGAGAGACCCATGTAAAGGCCCAAACCAGCCACTATAACCAAGAACAAAACTAATAAACAAAATCACATAAAAGTAGTAAATGATTTGAACTTTCATAAGCTTTACCACACAAGACATAGGGGAACAAATGAGTAATACCCAACTTGTCCAATCTCGTACTGGTTAAAATTCGAACCTTTAGAGCTAACCATGAGAAGGCCTCCACTTTAGGAAAAATAGTCGGGCCCCAACACAATTTAAAGGGCCAAGATTCCTTCTAACCCAATGCCACAAGAGAATTATATCCATATTTGACATTATAATTTCTTGACTTTGTTGATTTTAGCCAAATTATTCAATCTTCCTTATTAGAAAAAAAGACTTTTCTTTTGTTTAGCTCCTCCTTCAAAGAGTCTTTCAATTAAGAGGAACACACCAAAAAATCAAAAGATTTCCATTTCACAATGAAAGGAGGATTATGAGAATCCACATCTATATATTCTTCACCTTATTCCCCCATAAGGATTTCAAAACAATCACAATATGCTTACATGTAGCATCATCCATATCAAATATTAAAGTTGAATAGAGAATTACATTAAATTAAATTGTAATACATAGATTAAAATTTGATGATGGAGAAATGTTTTACATCTAGATGCCAAGAAATGGTTCATCAGAACTCTAGAATTTTAGGATTGACTTAAACAAAGATCTCAAGTTCTATAATGGTTAATTTTACTCTAGATCCCCTAGTAAGTGTAAACTTGATCTTCATGAGTATGGATCTAAACAAGTAGACTATGTAGTATTGGAATTTTCTTCCCCTCATTTTATGTTTCTTTAATGTGTGCAAGGATAGATGGTATTTATGAAGTCCTTTGCGGAACCTATTAGATCGTGAGAGTCAAGTTCTCCTTTGTCAAACTACTAATGGGCCAAATTTTCACTTTGAACAAAGATCAAAGATAGCAAGAAAATATGCAATAGAATTAGGATGATGGTACAAGTAGATGAATGCATAATAGATTTTCCTTTAATATATTTGATTTAGATGTTCTTCTCACATTTGATCATATTCCAAATGAGTGAATGAGTGCCTTTAAATACAACAAAAAAGCCCAAAAATTAAAAAAAAGTGTACATTAGGTTGGTTCACAATGAGTAGTGAAGTGGTTGACAATGTTTAAATTTGGGTTTTGAATGTTCTAAGTGAAAGTTCATATCTACAACTAGGGAAGTGACCTAGGTCAAGTCTACACCTACATATCTAATCCAATATAATAAATGGTAAATCCAGGGATCAAGATTTTAATCTTTGAGATCAATGATAAAGTGATTGGGATGTTTGATGTCATAATTCAAATCCATGCAAGAATATGCCATGTGTAAGCTTATATCACATTTAGGACACTCTAATCAAAGTGGACCCAAAATATAAGGGAAAAAGGAGCAAAGGTGTAAAATTTTCACCATATATTAAATGTATATTTAAAAAAAATATAAAATGTTAAAAAAAATAAGAAGATGAAAGCAACCACTAAAACTAAAATTGTCGAGCAAAAAAGTGCTTAACCTAACATTTTCTCACTCTAGTTCTACACCACTTTGGATCAATGTCTCATATTTATTATTATAGTTGAGGATTTAACTATTTATGAAGATAGTAAAATAAACAAGACTAAATAAAGAAGTCAATTGCATGCAAATGGAACCTTTTACCTTGTTTCTCTTCTTTATCCTTTGATTGAGTTGAAGTAGAGTTTCACCTAATGCTCCACTTGATGCACTCTTTGTGATGTGTGATGAATGACATAATGTGGTTGCTTATTAAACCAATAGCATTATGTTAGGATTGAGATGATGGATGATAAAATGGACAACATGTAGTTATCATATGTGTGGATGCCCAAATGGGGTGAGAGGCCTCCAATTTATAGATTTTTGGTGGAGGTAATGGATGGTTGAGATGTGATGGAAAGATTAACGGTGAGGATAAATGAGAATATTTCCCTAAGATCAAGGAGAGATGGAAGGTTGAGATGAATTTGTAGTATATTAAGGGCTAGAATGCATTTACTAAATTTGGAAAGTAGTTGTAACCATGAGGAATGGAGGGTTAGGATGGATTTCAAAGATCAAGGGCTCACAATTGATGAGAGCTCTCAAGCAAGAGGGATTGGAAAAATTTCAAAAGGGGATTAATTGGAAAGGGCAGCTCCAAGATCAATAGTGGGGATTGGACATAAGATATATTAGGTGGATAATATTTGGTAGGATATTGAAAAAGATATCTTGGGAGGAAAGATTTGCCTTTTTAGAAAGGCAAGTTTTTCCTTGTTGCACACTCCCAAGGAGATGGGGGAATTTAAAATAAATATTTATTGAAAATGGGGTCCTTATCACATGTGCACATGATTAGGGTTTATTTAGTCTAAATCAATTAATTATGTAGTAATTAATTGATTTAGTTGGAGGGTTTGGGGGGATAAGGCTAGACTTAATTAAATAAATATAAAATTATTTAATTAAAAGTGAGGGATAAAGGTGAAAGGTTAAACTTAATTAAGTAAATGTAAATATTTTTAATTAAGGGTGAGGGATAAAGGTGAAGGGATGGATTGATTATTTATTTATTTAATGGGCTAGGATAGGGTAAAACGAAGTGTGTTCAGGTATGAATAAATTTAGGTGTCTACAATTTTAATGCCCTCATTGATGTTGTAGTGTAGAAAAATGTATCCCTTTACATTTTCTCACATGTTTGGGCCCTCCTTTTTAAAATTGACTTAATTGTGCCTTAATTTAGTGTTGTAATATGTATTTATTTACATTTTCACACTAATTCTTGGGACCTCTTAATTAATTGAGCTTAATTATGCCTTAATTTTCCCTATAATTCAATTCCAAGCCCATTAAATTACATTCTCTGAAGGGGAAAGCCGACAATAATTAATGCCTAAACATAACACTTCACAATGAGTAATGTGTGTCATAGGTTTATGGACCTAGGACCCATTCACCCATGGAAAAATGAGTCCTCCCTAAGTCTTAGGACCTAAATTTAAATTATGTTTTTGGTGGTATTTTAACATATTCAAATCTGTGTCAGTATTGGCATGGTGTGATGGTTTAAAGGTGGTGTTGTTGTTCTTTCCATCAAGGTTCAAACTTCATTGGGGTGGTAATGTTGAAGGTTGTATTCTAGTTCATAGCTCTGGTTCAAAAGTGTTTACCCCTTGAACAAAAAAAAAAAATTCAAATTTGTAATTCAATGTCAGCTTATGATATTTGAATTTTGGGAAATTGAGGATACATACGTATAAATAAAAGGTTATTTCACTATGTTTCACCTAGAACTTTTATGCAAGCATTCCTAAAGTGAAGGTTATGATCAAAGGAATTCAAAAGAAAATTTATGAGAGTTTTATTGCAGCATTCAAGATCCAATCATCATGTCAAAGTCTTCTTGCATCATGCATATTTTTGGAGCTAACATTGTGATGTAGGTTTCATGATCAAGTCAAGCATTCAAAGCACTATTTCAAGAAATATCCAAAGTTCAAGATCCACATCCATTGAAATCATCTCATGCAAGTTGCAGAATTTCATTTAAGGACTTATCCAAGGGTTTGTTGAGTGGTAACATAGCTTTGTTCATTCTTCATTCCCTCTTTCATGTTTCATTTCAATTCAAGGTTTGATTACCAAAATGGGGTTTGACCAAGCTAAACCCCCATTCACCAACAAAAAACAAATTTTCCCTCTTATCTTGTGTTTGCAGATTTAGGTGGAAGAAATCTTGAAGACCTTTTGAAGATCAAATTTGAAGAAGTTGATAAAGTTGCAAAAAATGTCAAAATTGTTGTCATCTCTCGAAAACTCACCTACAGAAGTTATTTCTGACATTCCAACACTACCACCTGGACAAATTGGAAGCTTCAAATATGGGTCAGAGGCTTTTGAAAGTAGTGGGAAAGCCCTAGAACTAGACCCATTCGCCTAGGGGAAAATGAGTCGTAGTCAACCTTTGAAAACTCACTTTTGGTGACTAGTAAACACAATTCTACCCTTCTTAGATCTACAATTTAATTTTTGGTTCTGCTTATTTTGAGTTTAATATTATTGTTTTAAGTTTAATTTGTCATAATTAGGTTGGTTTACTATTTTTAATCTTTCTCCCAAAAGTGCCTGGTGAACCTGATCCCCGTCCTAACACAAAAAGGAAATTGAAGATCCTTCATAGAATTAACTCACATAAGGGTTAAAAGTTGATTCTATCTTGGGGGATCTAATTTCCTAATGAAATAAGAGAAATAGATCCATCATACCCCCCTTTTTGTTATCAATTTGGGGACCCACAAAAACCTATTGTTCATCATTTCATTTTGTTGAACCCGACTTTTTGACCATTGCACTTTTTTTATTTTGGAGTCCATTTCAACCTTAGATCTAGGATTTGAATTCATTTGCATTTCATTGCATTTAATTGAATCTCATTTAGGGTTGTTTAACTTGCATTACTTTGCATATCATTTAGGGTTTTAGGTTTGCATTTTTGCATTCTTTAAAATCTAGAAAATACAAAAATTTCAATCATTTTGCAAAGCATTTACATATCATTACATGATAAAAAAAACTTAAAACACAAAATTCAATCAAAATTGCATTTCAAATTAGCCCTCCTAGGTTGTCATTTAGCCTTATTTTGCATTTGCATTTAAGCCTAATTTTACAAAAATCTGAAATTGTAACTCACTGTCTAAAACTAGAATCTAAAAGCCATAGGAATCAACTCAAAAATTTGTAAAATCATTTTTCAAAACCCTAAACTAGGACCCATTTGCCCAGGGGTGAATGAGTCCCCGATTAGGGCTTTTTCCTGCTTTTCTAGGCATCAAAATATTTGTATCTGCATTTTGTTTTGCTGTTTTCAGTTTGTTGTTTCAATTTATAGATTTTTTGTTACTTGAAATTGATCATATGAAGCTTAAGTGGATAAATTTAGTGCATTGTGTGAATTCAAAATTGCATCTAAAAGACATCATTTTCAGGTTTTTACATAGCATAATCAAAAAATTATCTTGTTTAGAATCGAAAAATTGCTTTTACATATTTGCATTACACTTTACATTTTAGGGTATTTGATTGCATTTTTCCCATTTTCGATTTTGGGTACACCTTGGGTTTGTGAAACTTGTATGAGCTTCACAACTTGGTGTCTTATTTCCAATGCTATCATGAGACGTAGTTCGAGACTCATGTCATCCTGCAATACACCATTCACCGTGGATCTTGGGTTTTCTAACTCTTTCACTCATAGTGTTGACACTAGTCAACCCACTATGGATCATATCCTTAACACTTCATTCCCATGACATCCCTACCTAAAACTAATGTGAATGATGTTAAAACAATGGCTACTAGTGTCCCATAAGAGAACATAAGAAAGATAGATGAAGAAATAGAGAAATTGAAAAACTTTGTGACTGTAGGAAACATTGTTGGTAGTGCAATTCTTGCCTTAGATAGCATGAGGAAAATGATTTAAAATGAACATGGAATAGAGATTATGTGAAGTATAGCTCATATTGTTGATAAACATGTCCCTACAATGACTAGTTGTGCTCAAGATTTGGGGTATACTCAGAGTCAAGGTGAAAGTCCAATTCCTCCTTCCACAACCCTTACCTCTATTGCTACCTACACTAATCCTCATGTTACTACAACTATACAACCTACTAGCAATGCCAATACTTCCTTAGGTATTTCCACTAGGAACCCCTTTAGCTTTGTGCATTCAAATATCACATCTCCTAATCCATCTCCCCTCACAAATTTACAATTCAGTTGCCCTCCGCATACATACACAACTCCACCCTATTCACCTCTTTCTCACAACACCAACAATGATCCTATCCTTAACACACTTCTACAAAATGTATCATCCCTCCAACAAAAAATCGCCACACTAAACCAAAAAAAAAATGGCCAACCTTCAAAATACATCAAAACCAATCCATTATCCTTGGATATATTAAGAACACAAATGCCACAAGGTATAGAGGTTCCTAGATTTGAGAAATATGGTGGGAAAGGAGATCCTGTTAGCCATGTTTTTGCATACACAACCCTATATAGTGACTTCATTTTTTAGGATAAACTTTTGGCTAAACTCTTCCCTAGATCCTTGAAAGATATTGCTTTAGAGTTGTTTTTCTCTTTACCAAATAACTTATTTGTTCATTCAATGAACTTATTGATGCCTTTTACAACCACTTCCAAATACATATGGGTCCCAAGATGACCCTAGCTGATTTAATGGCATGCAAACAAAAGGAGGATGAAAAGGTCATTGATTTTATAGCACGATATCAAATGCTTTACTCTCAAATAAACATTAAGATTCCTAATACCGACCTTCAAAGAATGTTTATATAAAATTTGTAAAATAAAATTCAAACCAAACTTGAAATGTTGAGATTTCCCTCCTCCACAATTGTGTACAACCCTTCGTGATTATCGAAATTCGATTTGTAGTCGTGAAGTGAAAAATCCCTCTAACCGTCCTAAAAAATCTGAATCCACACCTCAAACTAGTTACCAACATTTCAAGAAATAGAATAAGGGATTTTTACAACTCAATCCCCCTCAACCAACTGAACATGTCGATAACCAAGTGGCTACTATAAAGATGACAAATCCATATGCCTTTGGGGATAGAAATAGACATTTATCCCTCTACCTAATACCCTTCATAAAATCATGTTGCAACTCCTAAACAAGAATTTGATTTCCTTACCTCCTATTAGAGCTCCTGATCTCCTAATAAACCTTTACCTTCAAACTATAGAGAAAATGCTTATTGTCGTCTTCACCAACAAAATGGACATGATATGAAACATTGCAAGCATCTTAAACATATAGTGCAAGACCTCATTTATTCTAATCACATTCAAATTGGAGGTGTTAATGATCAAGGTAATGAGTCTATAGCTCCTCCTAATCAAAATTTGCAAATCTTTACCAATCCTATGCCAAATCACTACATTTTCTTTGCCAAAGCTAGTGAAACAAAGAATGATGTGATGAATGTTGACACAGATGATGATAACACAAAAGACAATGAGGAAAATCAAATGGAAAATCTTGTTGGATTTATTGAAGTTAAAACTCATAAGGGCCAAACCAATATGCCCCTTGACATTTCTTTCTCACAAAATGACATAATAAAAAATTCCCTTGATGGTCCTCTTTACATAGCTGGAAGAATCAATGGCAAGCCTACTAACAAGATATTAATTGATCCTATCTGTGTAGAGAATGTGATCACTGGAGAATTCTTATTTGTGCATGAGCTTTATCAAGATACATATGAAAAATCGAAAGCATGGATCAAAATGCATAATGGTTTTGCTTTTCGTACGATAGGGTCGATAATCCTACCTCTGAAAGTTGGAACGAAATAATTAAGTGCCTCATTCACCATCATCCCAATGTTTGACCAATTTCGTGTGAAGTTAGGCTACTCATAGCTTTGCTCCATAAATGTTGCCTCGTCGGTTGTGCATAAATGCTTAAAGTTTCCATTTGGAAATGAAATATTTACTGTGCATCATAGTGGTTTTAATCTTGTGTTTTCCCGTGGGAATTTATCATTGGATTTCTTTTTGCTTGAGCCTATAGAACATATTAGGCCTTGTGAGGACTTCTTTTTCAAATCCTATCAAAAGCTTAAGGAAAAGCACATATCAAAATTATCCCTTACCGATATTCCTCAACCCACGATTGAGCCTCCTATTCTTGATGAGACCATGATTGAACCAAAATCCCTTCCAAGTATTCAAGACCAATCCATGACAAATCCTCTACCTATTTCCTATAAGAGACCACAAGATAACCAAATAAGTCTCTGTGTGCCTCCTAAGATCAAACAAGTTTATAAAGCTAAAGAGAAAGTGGTTGAACAACCTTCTATGGTCCCTTATGTTCCTCCCTTAAGGGAAGAAAAGAAACCTATGGTTGATAAATCCACTCCTACACAATCATAACCTGAAAACCAAACAAAAAAAATCAAAATGGTAGAGAGCGTAGGCATAGAGGTCTTGCTATTACTCATTTGTTTCAAGCAAAAGAAGAAAAGAACAACACAAAAAATAAAAATCCAAACTTTCCTCAAGTAGTGCATGATGATTCTATACCTTCACCGCAACATCAATACTCTCCAATGTGACAAGAACAACAAACTTCTATGGATATTATCATTATACCTCTTGTTGTAATTAATCTAGATGACGATACTGAAATTGCAAAGATTGATGAGGAAGTACATAATGATTTAAATTTAATGTTTTCCTTGTCCATGAGCTTAAATAATAAGAATCATAATGATCTTCCTAAAGAGAGTGTTGAAGTTGGTGCTTGTTTTAGTTTGACACTTGATGTTGTCCCTTTGGCTAGTTATTTGCCTTCCGCATATACCAAACAAGATTGGGATGCAAACGGCCGGCTAATAGGTTGAATCACATGTCTTATTAGTCTTGTCTTTGTTTTCTTTTCATGATTGCATGTTCGTAATGTGATCTCCCATACTGTTTTGCTTGACATGTCTTTACGTGCATTCCTCTATTTATACCTACATTCTTATATATGTCATAAAACCTTTATCTTTTCTTTTATCTTGTGTTTTCCTTTAGGGGATGACACAAGGCATCGAGACATTTAGGTCTCTTCCATGTTGAACCAAAATATTTTCTTTGTTTTTGTTCTATATGTGTCCTTCTTTCAATTCTATGAGTATTTGGGGAACAATGACGTTTTCAAGCTCTATATATCATTGTAGCAAAGACATACTGACACCAAATCTGTAGATCCCTTATGTGTTTGGGATTTCATTTTGGGGGAAACCCCTTCCTTTTTTATGATGTAGCTTCATTTGGAAACATATGACTTGGCATAGGGATTTCCAAGTAAGCTCTCATGTCTTCTTTATTGTTAGTATTTATAATTTTCTATGTTAAAGTAATTTCTCACAATGTGGTGTTTAGCAATTTCTTTAAAGTGGGGGCATATATTGGCATTATAATTTTGAAATTTTGACTATATTTTTATGTTTCATTGAGTGATTTTCTTACTTCTTGTGATGTGTCTTCTTCTTGGTGGTTTCATTAGGTTTGATGTCCTCCAAGACTGTGACCTTTCTTGGAATACGACTTTCCTCTTAGTGGTGATGCTATGTGTTGCATTCCCTACTTGTTGTGAATCTTTTATCCTAGAATTGTCCTATCTTGGAGACATTAGGCACGATGTTCCCCAAGTTGAAGACCTTACATGACCTAAGAAAAATCCCTTTGACACATCTTATTTTATTTGCATTTTGTTAATAAGTGTTTAACATAATACAACTTGATAGCCTTGTGAAGCTCAAACCCTTTTTCATGGCCACCAAGCATAACACACTTTGCTTGTGTATGGAGCCTTGCCTTTTTTGTTCATAGGTGCTTAGCATAACAAAACTTATTAGGCCTTATGAAGCTCGAAGTTTATGTTTTTTTTGTGGTGCCTTATTGAAGTTGTCAGAGGGATAGCTTTGATATGGTATGGGAGTCTAATAATATTCTCTCATTTTCCACCCTTGGGGGCTCACCTAATGGACAGTCAGAGTTCCATTAGCCTGTGTGAGTGTGTTGGTTGTTTGCATAGTGGACACCGAGTTCCACTTGCAAACGTTTTTGGACAAACAGTCGAGGCGTGTTCCACATCGCATTGGACAATTGAGGCTTGATCCACCCTTTTTTATTTTTCCTTTCTTTGAGTCTTTGATATTGTATGATTGAGTATCTTGTCATTGTTGCATACATATGTTTTGACTCTCTACTTTAGTGTGAGTTTGATGCAAGGTCATCCTATCACTAAAGTGGGGGCTAAATGTAGTGTAGAAAAATGTATCTCTTTACATTTTTTCTTTTTTTTGGGTCCTCCTAAATTAAAATGGACTTAATTGTGCCATAATTTAGTGTTGTAATATGTATTTATTTATATTTTCATACTAAGTTTAGGGCCCTCTTAATTAAGCCTTAATTGGGCCTATAATTCATTTCCAAGCCCATTAAATTACATTTTCTGAAGGGGAAACCCGAAAATAATTAATGCCTAAACATAACACTTCATAATGAGCAATGTGTGTCCTAGGTTTATGGACCTAGGGCTCATTCACCCATAGGCGAATAGGTCCTCCCTAAGTCTTAGGACCTAAATTTAAATTATGTTTTTGGTGATATTTTAACATATTCAAATTTGTAATTCAATGTCAACTTGTGATATTTGAATTTTGGGAAATTGAGGATACATAGGTCTATAAATACAAGGTTATTTCACTATGTTTCACCTAGAATTTTTATGCAAGCATTCCTAAAGTGAAGGTTATCATGAAAGGCATTCAAAGGAAGATTTATTGGAGTTTTATTGCAACATTCAAGATCCAATCATCATGGCAAATTCTTCTTGCATCATGCATGTTTTTGGAGCTAACATTGTGATGTCGGTTTCATGATCAATTCAAGCATTCAAAGCACTATTTCAAGCAAGATCCGAAGTTCAAGATCCAAATCCATTGAAGCCATCTCATGCAAGTTGCAAAATTTCATTCAAGGACAAGTATCCAAGGGTTTATTGAGTGGTAACATAGCTTTGCTCATTCTTCATTTCCTCTTTCATGTTTCATTTCAATTCAAGGTTTGATTACCAAAATGGGATTTGACCAAGGCAAACCCCATTCACCAAAAACAAACAATTTTTCCCTCTTATCTTGTGTTTGTAGATTTAGGTGGAAGAAAGCTTGAAGACCTTTTGAAGATCAAATTTGAATAAGTTGAAAATGTTGCAAAAGTTGTCAAAATTGTTGTCATCTCATGAAAACTCGCCTACAGAAGTTATTTCCAATATTGCGACACTGCCACCTGGAAAAATTGGAAGCTTCAGATCTAGGTTAGAGGCTCTTGAAAGTAGCAGAAAAACCCTGACACTGGACCCATTCACCCAGGGGTGAATGAGTCCTGGTCATCCTTTGAAAACTCACTTTTGGTGATTGGTAAACATAGTTTTTCCCTTCTCAAATCTACAATTTAATTTTTGGTTATGCTTATTTTGAGTTTAATATTGTTGTTTTAAGTTTAATTTGGCATAATTGGGTTGATTTACTATTTTTAATCTTTCTCTCAAAAGTGCCTGGTGAACTTGACCCCCTTCCTGACACAAAAAGGAAATTGTAAGATCCTTCATATAATTGACTCGCCTAAGGGCTGAAAGTTGATTCTATCTTGCAAGATCTCATTTCCTAATGAAATAAGAGAAATAGGTCCATCATACCCCCATTTTTGCTATCAATTTGGGGACCCATGAAAACCTATTTTTCACCATTTCAGATGTAAAACCTAATCATCCACATAGACATACTGTACATTTCCCTAATATAAATCCTTATAACCTAGTCCCTAATGGTTTATTTAACTTTAACACAATTATAATTTGTGATCCTATCCCCTAGATAGGATTGCTAGTACAATCCCATTATCTGATTTCAAATTCTAAATTCTAAATTCTACAACAAAAATTCAAGAATTTGACCATTACTCATTAGTATGAACATAAAAATTTAAATTCATGCATCTAATGTCATTTATTTAAAAACTTCATCCTAGGTAATTTGCACACATGATGGAATAAGTAGAAAAAGATACATTTTTTGAAAAAGGGTACCAAGGGTCCTCTCCTTTTGTGGGTACATCCATCATACGTGACTCCTATATCATGCATCAACAAGCACTCAAGATCTCTCTATAAAAAATCAAGTGAAATTTATTATTAGGACACAGATTCAAAGAACATACTCTAGCATAATCATTCATCAACTTATATTAGCAAATTCAGTAATTGACTTGACATTATTCATTGCCATACACATATAAACATTCATTACCATTAAAATGTGTTATTTTTATTGTTAACATAGTATTTGGGCTTGAATATTTGTGTCATGCCCACATTTTAATGTGGATCTAAGACAAACATCATAATTTTTTTTGGAAACAACATAGGTTTACAACCTAATGTCATACACACCATGCCACCCTTGCACAAAAACTTCTAAGTGATGGGGAGCCCTATACCTCAAGAGCACTTTTGCTCTTTCCAAGACCTATTCTTTTGTCTTCTTAGGTTATTCCACTCTACCCTACTCAGGGATTTCTCTTAAACCCCTAATGCCTTGTAGGTCTCTCCACCAATTTCAAAATCTTCACTAACACTCTCAATTCGCCACTAGGCTTCCATGAGCTCCACACTGGCCCAAGTGTGCCCTAACCGCTACAGGGCTAAGGTAAGGTGGTATTGTTGTTATTTAGGTGTTTTGACTCCTCACTGATCCATTTCATTGGATACTTTCACCTTTTTCCCTTCGCTTTCAAGATTTTCTAGTTTCTAGGCCTTGTAGCCTTTTTGCCCCTTTTAGGCCTCCTAGAACCCTGTTT
Source organism: Sequoia sempervirens (assembly GCA_007258455.2). Taxonomy (NCBI): domain Eukaryota; kingdom Viridiplantae; phylum Streptophyta; class Pinopsida; order Cupressales; family Cupressaceae; genus Sequoia; species Sequoia sempervirens. The sequence continues at coordinate 436,910,668 of VDFB02281492.1, read as the reverse complement.
CTTGGATTTTCTCAAAAACGGCCTTAACAACCCCCAAATATTTTTGGATATCCTTCCTAGTAGTACCTTAGGCTTCAATATTTACTAGGTGTAAGGTTTTGCAAGTGTCAGTACATAGGACTGTCCTCATACCCCCTATTTTCAAGGGTTTATAGGGTTTTGGCTCCTTTTTCTAACTTTGAGGGCTTCAACGACCTCCTCAACACTCCTCCTTGCACACACATGTCTGGAATACATGTTACCACACTCTCATGCTCCTGATTGGCACAAAACAATCCATTTATCAGCTTTCTTTACTGCTATCCTCTCCAAGCCACTAGCCAGAATGCACTTGCACTCGCCTAGTGTTTGATGAATTCAATTCTTCCCCTGCAAACCAAGACTCCAAACACACTATTTAAACTATAAAAACAGTCCCATACTTGATTCCAAGTGGCCATGGTAGCCTTTCCATGGGAATTCAAGTGGGGATCATGATTTCCAAAAAAATTGGCTTGAACCGGCTATAAGGCCAAAACTCCAAAAACTTGCAAAATAGAAAAAAATTGAACTAAATGGCTAATCTAATGCCTCACATAGTAAATAAATGAAAAAAAGGAAATCCTAAAACCATTATACAAGACCCTTCAATCGATCATTGTTTGGATGAAGGCTCAAACACAAATATTCACTCAAAAGTTGCTGAATTCCAATCACACAATTTGCTCTCCAATTCTCAATTCGTGAAAATGAACTTCCAACCCAGGTATTAGGGTTTGTATGACCTTATATACCTTTCTCCCACGTGCTAGGACCCTTGGGTCAGACTTAGAACAACATTAATGCTATTTTTCAACTTTTAGGCCAAATTCCTAAGACAACATTGTCTAGGTTTTCCCAATCTCTACACTAAGACTTTTCCAAACCTCAAAGCTCTAAAAAAACCTAAGTTTTCCATAACACACACATAAAAAACACACTTGGGACTTTATAACATAGTCCTTATTCCCTTGGTGGTTGGCTAGAACCACCTACAAGCCAAAAATCACTATGATCTTCCAAAAGACCTTAAGGTGCTCCTGCACGATTCTCCCCCTTCAACAAATAAGTTAAGGAACCTGTGGTGTCAAGAGCTCCTCACTAATTCCATGCTTCTTAAAGTCACCTTCTACTAACCAAGTAGCCTCTGACTATGGTTGATGTTTCCACTTTACTAGGTGCTCCTTGTATGTCTTATGCCTAGTCTTCTTCTCCCTCGAGTCTAAAATCATGTCCACTTGTGGTCTGATTTGATTAGGTACCTTGAGTGCTTCCACATCCTTATTTATCTTAGCATTGTACTGTTCTTCATCCATTTATGGTCCTTTATACTTCACCAAGTCCTTCACATTGAAGATAGGAGAAATAGACATCTCCTTGGGTAACTCCACCTTGTATGCATTTGACCCATACTTAGCCAACACTTTACATAGCCCTATCCTTTTCATCTGTAGCTTGCTTGGTATGCTTTTATGTAACCTTTCCTTGTTCAAGTATACCATCACCAAATCACCTATCTCAAATTGTAATTCTCTTCTCCCTTCATCTCTCTTGGCCTTCAACTTTTGATTCGCCTCTATCAATGTCTTCTTGACCTGCTCATGAACCTCTCTCATTGACTGAGCAAAATCATCAGCATGTCCACTGATCCCTTCATATCCTTTTAGATCTCTAAGCTCAAGTACACCCCTTGGATGTAAACCATAGACTACCTCAAATGGACTCTTACCCGTAGTCCTATTTGTGCTATCATTGTAAGCAAATTCTGCTTGTGGAATCACTTGCTCCCATCCTTGTCCATACTCCTTAGTTAAGCATCTCAACAAGTTCCCAAGTACCCTATTGATCACCTCTATCTGTCCATCCATTTGTGGATGATATGCTGAGCTATAAGACAAGTTGGTTCCTAGCCTCTTCCAAAGAGTTTTCCAAAAATGCCCCATAAACTTCACATCTCTGTCTGTAACTATGCTCCTTGGCAACCCATGTATCCTCACTACTTCCCTCAAGAATAGGTGTGCAATCTGACTTGCATCATGTGTTGTCTTGCATGGTATGAAATGGCTCATCTTGCTGAATCTATCCACTACAACAAACACACTATCCAAATCAGTTGGTGTCCTAGGTAGACCTACTATGAAGTCCATTCTTAAGCATTCCCATGGTCTATTTGGAATGGGTAATGGCTGGTAAAGACCTGCATTGCTTGATGTTCCCTTTTCCTTTTGACATACTCCACATTGTTCAACATATCTTCTTACATCTCTTTGCATCTTAGGCCACCAATAGAACCTCTCCACTAAGTCTAGTGTCTTGTTCAAACCAAAGTGACCACTCAAACTACCATTATGCTTTTCTTGGATCAGATTCTCCCTCGTAGAACCTCTAGGAACACACAATTGCTTTCCCCTAAACATTAAGCCATTTTGCAAGGTGTAATCAGCATATTCACTGTGAAAATGGTTCTCAAAATCAGTACATACCTTGTATATTTCTGAGAAATTAGAATCTCCTTCATATAGATCTTTGAATCCTTCAATCCCTGTGCTTTGTAATTGTATCTCTTGGACAGTAAGCAACCTCCTACTAAGAGCATCAACAACCTTGTTAATTCCCTTCTTATGCTTGATGGTAAAGGTGTATGACTGCAAAAACTCCATCCACTTGATATGCCTCAAACTGAGCTTCTCTTGAGTATTTATGTAGCTTAAACCCTGATTGTCAGTGTATACCACAAATTCCTTTGGAAATAGATAGTGTCTCCACTTCTCAAGAGCCTGCACCAAAGCATATAGCTCTAAGTCATAGGATGAGTACCTAGACTTTGCTTCATTCAACCTTTCGCTAAAGAATGCCACTGGCCTGCCTTCTTGGCTTAGAACAGCCCCAACTACTATGTTACTTGCATCACATTCCACTATGAATGGCTTGTCAAAACTTGGTAAAACTAAGATAGGTTGGGTAGCTATCTCCCTCTTCAACCTTTCAAATCCTTCATTGGCTTCTTTGGTCCACACAAACTTTGTTTTCAGTCCTCCTTTAATGGTGTCAAGAACCGGCGCACAAATTTCACTAAACCTTCTCACAAACTTCCTATAGAATTGTGCCAATCCATGGAAACTCCTAACTTCTGTCCCTGTCTTTGGAGTAGGCCAACTAAGAATGGCTTCAACCTTGCTTTTATCCATCTTCAAGTTCCCTTGAGATACCACAAATCCTAGGTAGACTAACTCTTACTTCATGAACTCACTCTTCTCAAGATTGATGGTGAGCTTCTCCTCTTGATGTTTCTTCAACACAAGTTCTAGGTGCTTCATATGTTCTTCTCTTGTTTTGCTAAAGATGAGGATATCATCTAGGTAGACAACCACAAAGACTCCTATAAAGTCCTTTAGGACCTCATTCATCACCCTCATAAAAGTGCTAGGTGCATTTGTAAGCCCAAATGGCATCACTAACCATTCATATAACCCTTCTGTGGTTTTGAATGCTGACTTCCATTCGTCTCCCTCCTTCATCCTAATATGATAATAGCCACTTTTCAAATCAATTTTGGAATAGAACTTAGCACCCCCTAAACAGTCCATTAGATCTTCTATCCTAGGAATAGGAAACCTATATCTAATGGTTATCCTATTTATGGCCCTAGAATCAGTACACATCCTCCACTTATCTCCCTTCTTAGGTGCCAACACAACTGGAACAACACATGGACTTATGCTCTTTCTGATCAGCCCTTGGTCCAAAAGTTCTTGAACTTGCCTTGCTATCTCTTTGTTCTGCTCCGGTGTCATCTTGTATGCAACCTTGTTAGGTAGTGTTACTCCTGGTATAAAGTCTATTTGATGACTGATTGCTCTCTTAGGTGGTAGTGTAGCTGGTGTACCTTCACAAATAATGTCCTTGAACTGATCCAATAGTTGCTTCACTTCTGCTGTCATAGGTAGCTGATTAGGTAACTCCTCTTCCTTTGGCTTCAACATGATTGCATAGACAACTCCTTCTTCCTCCTTGATGTCTTTTAGAAATTCCTTTCCACTCAACAATAGAACACTGGTTTCTGCCTTTTCCACTATATTTTCTTCTAACAAAGACTGTATTTTGTAAGTCACTCCATCCTTCTTGAATGAATACTTATTCTCCTTGCCATGATGCGCTGCCTCCTTGTCATATTGCCATGGTCTGCCAAGCAACAGATGGCATGCATCCATTGGTAACACATCACATAGTATCCTATCATGATACTTTCCTATAGTAAACTCAACCCACACTTGTTCATTGACTAGTATATTCTGCCCCTTGTTCAACCAAGTAACCTTGTAAGGGCACACATGGGGTATCTTGGTGAGTTTCAACTTTTGTACTGCCTCCTCTGAGATGACATTATCAATAGACCCTGAATCAATGATGACCTTGCAAACCTTTCCTAGTATCTTGCACTTGACTCTAAAAAGAGCTCTCCTTTGTTTGTGTTCTTCCTCAGTAGGTGCTTTGATCAAAATTCTCCTTAACATGAGATTCTCACCTTTCTCTGAATCTAGACTCACCTTTGATTGTTTGGAGCAGTCCTCTTCTTGAACATAGTTGATCTTCCTCTCACTTTGTGAAGATGTTGGCTTGTCAGGACACCTATAAGCAGGATGAACCAACTATCCACAATTGTAGCATTTCATGGAAGCAAAATGAGAGCTTCTCCCAAAGCCTCCTGATCTGCCTCTTCCTCCATTGTTTGAGCTTCTACCTCTGTAACCCCCTCTACTATTTGTCTCATGGGACTGCTCTCCACCTTTGGAATCACCTTTCCCTTTGTTCTCTTGGCTTCTTCCACCGAAACCTCCTCTATGTCCACCTCTAGAGTCTCTACCTCTTCCTTTACCTCTAGTATTGGAATCTTATTTCTTTTTCAGTTTCTCTTCCACCTTAATAGCCATTTGATAGCAGCTATGGAGGGTAGTAAGTGTGAAAAGACTCAACTCCTCTTGTATGTTCCATCTAAGACCGTTTAGATACCTAGCAACCTTGATGCTTTCAACTTCTTGCACTCTAGATCTAAGGCTTAGTTTTTGGAACTCCTCTGTATATGCAACTACATCTAAGTCTCTTTGTCTGAGATTTTTCCTCTTCTTGTGCAATTGAATATCATAGTCCTTAGGTAGATAGTTCTCCTTCACTTTAGCCACCATTGTCTTCCAACTTCCTATGGCTGCAAGTTTCCTTACAAGTGATATTAGAGCCATGGTTGTGGTTGGATAACCCTAGGTTGAGAAAAATTATTGCATGAAGTTTGAATCTATTCATTGGATGAGAGAATGAAAGGCATTGCAAGATATGAGGGTTTTATAGGTTGTTTATTATAGATCTGAGGGTTTTGGGTTTGTTGTTTTGATGGGTTGTTTGCAGATTTGGGGTGATTTTTTTTTGGAAAAAATAGGGTTTCTTGGTTGTGCATTCAAATGAGGGTTTTGTGGGGAAAAATTTACAAATGACCTCCTGGTACAAAATGGACCTCATGGTTGGATTCAGGTTGGCTAAGAGATGAATTTTGATATATAATTTTCCCTATTTTGGTTACTAGAAAAAAAATGCAATTTTTTTTTTGTAAAAGACCATATTTGCAAGTTGTACGGATAATATTTTAATATTCAAAAAAATTAAAAATTAAAAACAAAATTTAACTCCTATCGTGAAAATTTTCCCCGCAAAACAAAAATCAAATCAAAATCAAATGGGGGCCGATGAAAAGTTTGATTTGAAAAAAAATAAAAAATTGGGGGGGTTTGGCCCCCACCCTTTGACTGTCGTACCTCTGCAAGGCGGACGACACTTGCAAGCAAGTATGATGACACTGTTAGCGTAACAATTAGCACCTTTGGAGTAGTAATTGGTACGGACAGCTATGCACACTACACAATGAGTGCTCTTCAAATTAGGAGGGGAAGCTCCCTCGTTGTGCGGACCAAATGCTTGAAAAGTAAACTAAACTATTTCCTATCTTTTTGTCTCAGCTGTAGGAGGCACAAGGTTTTTGAGAAACTTCACACATTGAAGCCAAGTATTTTTTGGTTTTGCAGATCACTAAACTACAACTCAAAACTAAGTAACTTTAATCTATCCAATTCCCTCAAGAAATCAGAGCATGAGGAAATGGAGCAAGAATGATATTACACGATAAACTGGGTACAACTACACAACATGAAGGCGAGGTGGGCACAACTATTTGCTAGACTGAATAGGTTTATTATCACAAAACACCAAACAATAAGCTTTGAGTACAAATTTGCAACGTGAAGGCAAGGTGGGCACAACTATTTTCTCTTCCGAATAGGCTTATTAAACACAAAACACAAAGGATAGCTAACTACAATAGTAGATTGAATTGACACATCCACGTATACAATAAAAAACCATAGCAACTATATCTAATCTAAGAGGAGCAAACACCATAATAATGACATGAAGGCAAGGTGGGCACAACTATTCATCATCATAATATAAACTCGTGAACAAATACAAAATAACAATATTACTGGCAAGATGGGCACAACATATATTACTATCACATGCAAAATTTATGTACAAATGAACAAAAACTCTTATTTATAGACATCAAAGGTGTAGGGAACCCTAAAATCACCTTGAGTCAACTACAGTGTCGCAAACATGCGAGATTTTTTTGCTAAACCCTAATAAAGCAAACTATACAGTTAACTGGAAAGATACCATCAGTTAACCGGTACAAACTATTCTAACTGGACGATGTGCAAGCATGCATGTCCTTATTGAAAGCATAAAATAATTGATAACTAACACCAGTTAACTCCTAACTAGAAGTGTTAACTCCTGAGATATTTTCTAGGACAAAGTATAACATGTGTGAACTCAACAACGATAACTGAAGATGTATCAAGTCCTAACTGTTGCTACTGGTTCTATCCTCATAAACATCTGCAGCTCATGATAGACTGATCAGTCTAGGTCATCACTGACCATCATATCCTCCAGTAACTGGTCGATGGCACTGTCTTCTAGCACTTTGACGCTCTCCACCATGATAACCTTCCTCTGACACTTAACATCACCATCTTTGACTGCTCTCTAGCACTCTTTGACATCTTTAGTTGATTTATTGAGACTAACAATCATCCCAGAGATGTGATCTAGTTTAGACGCATCAAGATTTCCTTCTAGATAATCACGAACCAACTTCTCAAACTCTGCCTGAACTGCCTGTAGATCACTGTGTGAACCATCCTCTTAAAGATAATGGCATGGGATCTAAGCAATGAACTCACTAATGATTTTGAGAGTTTTTCATGACATCTTATTTGCGTGCATTCATCTTGGAAGAGATTCTTTCGCATGTTTCCATCCTGAAAACGTGTTGTTCTTTCCAAGTGAAAACTTTCTCTCTTTCTTCTTTCTCTTCTATCTCCAAGGTGTCATAAGCAACTGAAAGCTGAGATATCAAAACTTTGTCTTTGGCTATGATTTTTGCTACTGCCATCTCTATCTATTGAATTCCTTGATGAAGTCTATAAGCACCACTTCTCAACTGATATAGATCTACGAGAAGCTGACGACCTGTAACAATAAAATTTTCAATCCAGTTGTCCAAAAGTTTACCATGACTAACAAGCTAATCTAAATTTTGTTGTTCTGTAGGTGTAAGTACAAGTGCTCTGCTCAATTCTCCATGTGGGTGCTCAGAGATATATTGTCGGAGCTATCGTATTTCAGCCTTCAGAAGTGCCTTATCCTCTCCATCCTTCATGACGTGCTCCTCAAGATTATTTGTGACAATCTTGAGAAGGCTCACTTCGGTCTGTCATGTGATCCTGCCAAGATTTTCTTTGACGAAGGTGAAATCACCAATGTTAACCTCTTCTAAGCTCTTTCCTTCAAGTGGCACAGCAACCTCTACGACGATCTCTGACTCAGGAGTTTTCTCGATGTGTACCTATTTCTTGACTTTCTTGTTTGATTTTCTTTGGGGAAGATCATCAAACTCAGATAAATCCAACTGATATGATGGCTCACGCCTCTCCCTCTCCAATGATTTCTCGAGCCAACAAGATGGAACAATATTCTTAGCTCGAGGAGAGACTACAGGAGGTGCAACAACCTATGGTGGTGCAATGACCTGTAGTGAATCACTAGTCTCTGAAGACTCTCGAACTGGCATGTCTAGCTCTGAATCTATCTCTATAGAGGAGATTGCAGCGACAATGGTGAACTAGGAGGTGAATGATGTGGCTCCGCCTGAATGACTGTCTCAACTAGAACTTCAGGCACCTTCTCAACTTGTTTCTACTTCCACTTGCCGGTATGGTTTCCCTTTGTGTTCCCACTAACCTTGACTCCTTCAAGAGGCTTCAGGATGACCTTAACTTGAGGCCTTGACCTTGAGGTAGAAGGTAATGATGAGAAACTTACTAGTGGTTCTGCAACTAGCACTGCCTTGCGCATTCTTTTACTCTCAAGGAAAAGCATGCTTGTTTTGATAACTGATTTTGATAAGTCCTCAATGGCAGTGACCTCTTTACCATACCAATCTAGTGAATGAAGTGGCTAGCGAGCAACTTGATCTCTGACATATGAGCTGAGCAAGACCTCTCCATCATCATTTGATAGACCCTCAACATCCTCTGCTAAGAAATTAGTGAGTTGAGCGATAGTGAGTCTGCAACAATGACGTCGACGAACCTCATACTCATCTTCGCAATTTGCCTAGAAATCTTCAAATGTTGGCTTATGTGCAATCCCTTGCTCTAACTTGGCTGCATAATGACCCAAAGGATCATATGAATGCCTCTCAACATAGTACTTGAAATTGTATCTCTCCAACTCACATGTCATGTACTTGCAGTCTGCAGCAGTCCTGCATGAGAAAATGCCCCACATGAAAGGAAAGGGCATTGCTAACTTATGACGAATGTGAAGAAATGAGTGAACATGTTGAGCTTGTCTGAGAAGCTCCATAAAAAGGATTTTGTCTAACGGGTACCTCGGTAGCATTAGAGGCTCTCTGGTGTAGCCATACACTCGAATGTAAGTGAGTGTTGAGAATTGGATGAACCAATCCACCCCCAAGTCTCCATAGCTGATCTAGCCACTGATGAAATCTAGATGTGTAATTCATTGTCAAGATCCCTGACTGTCCTCATTAGAAAATGATCATTCACCGCTTTGAAATCATGTTCAGCCTTTGAGAACTACAATTGAGAAAAATATTCGTGAACGTGTTGAACTCCAAGAGTGTTGTTGGTCTTCAAGTGTCTGTATTGATTTGTGATGCAATCAAGTAGACCAAGAAGGAAACCATATGAAACTCATGCATCTTGAGGAAATCAACTATCTACTGGTGAATGCATTCGCTGATCAACATGGCCCAATCAAAGTGTTTTGAACCTTCCAAGATCTGAGAAATGGTATAAAACATCCAAGGGTAGAAGACATTTGTATGCTCTTGACCGGTAACTCGATTGAGTAATGTTATCAAAACGACAACTTCATCCTTGAATTCGCCGCAACCAACCTTCTTTGGCGTGTTGGTCTTCTCGATTTTAAGCCACTTCTGAGCGACTTTCCTCTATGATTTGTCCTAGTCTTTATACCATATCTTCTCGCATGCCTTGGTGACCACGGTGAAATTTTCTGAGCAAGGAGGAATAGCAAGGCACTTTTCCACGTCCTTCGGCTTGAGACTACAAATAATCCTTCCATCTGCTGATATGATTTGTCTTGTTGATGAATCATAGTGTTTAATACATCCAAGAACAAATTTGAGATTGAATACATTGATTGGAATCGATGCTACTGAGAGAAAGCCGAAACGCTCAATATTTCTCAATACTGTGTTGCTAATGCCTTCCAATGAGCTCAAATTGACCACTAGGAAGACATGATTCAAGTTTGAATCTATGGTTTTCAAAAAGTCATGCATCAAGGCTGATTTGACCTTGTAATTGATAGGATTGTACTGCATTTTGAAAAACTATATTTTTTACTGTGAAGTTGGTATGTTTAGATAACTTTCAGAAAAAAATTGCAAAAGCTAAAAAAAGCTCTAGATGAGGCTAAAAATAGCCAGCTATGGGAAGTTTTTTCGGAAATATTCTGACACATGGGTTTTGTGCAGAACTAAATTCTAAACAAACCCAGATCGCTAGAAATTCAAAAAACTGAGATTTAACAAGGCATGCAATGGCCCTTCAGTCGAGAAAAGCAATGGTTTTAGAGCTTCTTGGGGCAATTATTTTTGAGAAAATCTGGAACATGGGTTTTGTGCACAACAAAATTATGAACAAACCCAGATGTTGCGATTTTGGAAAAAATGTATTTCAAGCCTCCATGCAATGAGATCCCTCCGAAAAAAACAAAAGGGCTAAACTCGAAATAACACAAAAGCAAGGATTCTGACGTTGAATGCTGAAATGTGTGAGCTCGAATGTTTGAATGTTGAATGTTTGCTGATTTTATTTGACATGCGTAGAAAGTGCCTAAGATGAGAAATAGAAGAAATAAGACAGAAGATAGAAGGTTTTATTTGTTCTGCTTCTGTAGAATTCACCTATCTTTGACTTGGATTTGATGTAACCTGCATGGAAATTGAAAACAAATTCTGGAATCACCTTCCTCTTAGCAATTTGAATCCAACGCTACGAAAAATGTTGAAATCTGACACCTATAGCACCTTGAATCCTCACATGCATGAAGATATCGCCATCATTGGAGCTCTGAGTAGGCACGACTTGCTTGAGAATGATGAAATAATGGCAATTCAAGCATTTAAATAAATAGATTTACATAAAAAATTGTCCACCTCCTCAACTAGAAGCGCACCTCTCAAAATAGGCTTCAAATTTAACTTCAAAACAAAGCGCACCTCTAACTGGGCCTTCAAAATAGACGCCTAGGTTGTGATTGAGTATTAACTGAAGCTTTAATGCATGAAAAATATGCCCTAAATAGGGCACCATCTTCATCTTTAGTTAGACTACACATGCAAGTCAGTTAAACTTATGCATGCAAATCGGTTAACTTCGCATGCAACATACACTACAATTAACTGAACCTACAAATGCATGCAACTGCAATTGAATTGAACTTCTAAAAATAGCAACTCAAAATGAACTTCAGTATTATGTGCAAACAACCCAGAAATCGTTCAGTTGAACTGAAGTTAGAAACCCTAATTAGGGCGCACCAATCAACTTGTTTCAAAAAGTCAACTTTGACCCTTAAGGCATTTTCCAAACTTAGCCAATTTCGATGAAAATTTGGATTTTGACCTTCATCGGAGCATCTATTCATATATTGATTCTAGATGACTGACAAGCCTGATTGACTGGCTGACAATTGCATTGGAAAGTAGGATTGAAACTAACGAGATCATCCCTTGAGTTTATAATCACGAAATTGAGATCTAAGGCCTCAAAAATCCAAGTGCCCCTAGCAAAAATGGCACCTCTAACCTCAGACTTAACCATTTTTTCATCATTTTCATCTTACGAAGGTAAACTTGATTCCCTCGTATCTCGTATTCAGCAAACTTTCAGGACTGGAAAACTAGTGTAACAAGGAGTTGAATCCATTCTGCAAAACAACTGTAAATGAACATTTCCTCATAAAACATCATCTAATAGGTGAAAATCGAGGGCACCTTTTTCAAAAGGTGCTTTTTTCCCTCCAGAGATAGCCATTTCTGGAACTGACCAAAATATCACTAATCCTCCAACTGCAGGCTGACAGGTCATCTTCTGATCTGACGGAGACAGGCAACAGATAGCTAGACATAACACAGACAAGCTGAATATCTGAGATCACCAAATAGAAGATATTAAAGGCCTGAAAAGCTCAAGCGCCTTTTTCAAAATGTGCTCTTTTTCTTTATTCACGACCTCAAAATCAAGATTCAACCCTCCATTCGTCTCCTCGTCCTAGCTTCTTAGCAGCTCTGATTGATGCGCTGAAGAGTGTAACGCAAAGCTAGACTAAGTGTGAAACAAACCTTAAAGGGGTCATTTGATCTAAATCCTTCGTTTGGAGCCTCAAAAAGATGGGCGCCCCTAGCTTAGAGGTGCGCTTTTGCTTGCAGTGTTAGCCATTTTCTTGTTTTTCTCATTTTTTGTTGTATCTCCCGTAGCTTGAGCTAAACACATCCGACTGATAGGCTTGATAGCTTGTTGTGAAGCTGGCGAAATCCCAGACAAATGTTCTTAGAAGTGACAAACCTTAAAAATAGGATCTGAGCCCCTAAAAGATAGGGCGCCTTTTTCAAAAGGTGCTCCCCTCTCTAGAGTTAGAAAAATTTGATGATTTTCCTTCAAATTTTCACTTTTTCCAAAACTCTTCAGTATCAGACTGAAATGAAACTGACATAAGCTCCATACTTAAAAATCCCAAAAACCATCTTTTGACATCACTTTGACTAGGTTTAGACTATTTTTAGCAAAATGCCTTAGTGAAGCAAAAAAATTGGTTTGGGTACAATAGACACCTGCAGGCAAGTACTATCTGGCGGCTTGCCGTCGGTGACCTACCAGGTGGGACCCGCCAAGCTTCAACCTTCAGTAGCCTTTTTTAAAGGCTTTTAATTTATTTATTTTTAAACTTTTAATCCACCATAAATTTTCCATGAGTGTATTTAAAATGTCGATCCATTTTGTAAGGTTTGAAAATTTTAATGGATTTTAAATATATTTTGGATCTATCACCACTCCACCACTAGGTGGGTCGAGGTGCCACCCATCCACCAAGGGTGGCTAATTTTTTTTTCCTTGAGTTCAAACTGTTGTTTTACTTCAGAGGGGCATAACTTTCGCCCAAATTGTTCATTTTTTCTCTTCTTGGATGCTCTACGCTGTGGTGCCAGTGATTTTTTGAGATTTTGCAGTTTTGACAGTGTTTTGCATGTTGGAATTCATGTGTTCTATTTGAGCTTTGAGAGGTGATATCGAGTGCATAGTTGGACTTCGAATAGTCAATGGAAAGCTTGTTTAGAGCACTACACAATGGATCAGGTTTAGAGATATTTTGGCATGGTTTATTTGTTGTTTTCCTTATTTGAGTTGTTTATGGGTTATTTTGACTATGGTGATACTATAAGTTTATGGATGATCGAATCTTGAAGATTTGATGTTGGATTCATTGTATGCTTAGTTGTACATCTCAGATTATTCTCTCATTTGACATGGTTATCAGTATATGTTTAAATTTGTATGTTGCATTTTGTATCTACAAGTTGTGCAATGTTGTAGGCGGTCTATACTTACATGTTGCATTTATAACTTGGACATGGGTTGTCTTTGCCCATTGATATTTCAGTGTTGACACATGTTCAGTTTTGGTGGATTGGTTTAGTCACTTGGTTTACTGGTTTTTTGTCATGTTGAGGAGGTGAGATGGTATTACTAGGTACAGTCATGATATGAGACCTATGCAATTGACTATGATTATGCTGATATGTGGACATGGTTGGGTTGAGTTGTTGGTACATTTTGTGGTGATCATGGTGCCATGGATGTTTCTTGTGCATTAGAGACTTTGGTATGTCATGATGGTTTATGCAGGTGCATTGTTGGTGGTGTTGGATTGGATCCTAATTTAGGTTGTGGCGGTGTATCTTCTTGGTTTGAGGAGATTGGTATCACGATGTCATGGATAGCTTGGGTACACTTTTCAGTGGGAGATTTTGACAGTGATGGATTGCCAGTGATGGATATGTTTATGATGGTTTGGTGGTTATCTTCTTGCTTTAGAGGATGGTTATCATGTTGTCATTGAGAGCTTGGATTCATAGGTTTGGTGTGAGCTTATGATAGTGATGTGGTTTTGGTTTTCTGCATCATGATGCCATGGGATTGCTCGGTATCACGATTCAGTGGGAGAATTTGACAATGATGTGGATCCATTGTTGATTATGGATGGTTGTCTTCAGTAGGGGTTGATTGGTTTCATGGAGGAGCTCTTGGATTATGTGTGCTATAGTAATATTTCCTTGACATCAGGTGTTGGAGATGTTGAGGTATTATTTTTGACGTGTTGGTTTTGACAGGTGATCCTTGGTTGTAGGATGGTTTTGTTATTATGTCATGGTATACTCTTGATTACTGGTTTAGAGTTGTGGCATGGTATATGTTATGATGATTTGAGCACGTGATCTTCTCTTGAGAAGATGTGAGATCATGGTGTCATGTTTATGTTCCCAATTCTTCAGTTGGAGCTATGATTTTGATCTTGGTTGGTTCTCTTTGTATTGAGTACTTTGATCATTTTCTTGGAGTTTAGCATGGATTGATTGGTTGCAGGTGCTCATGGATACATGGAGACTTAGGTGAGGCTTGGTGTTCTCTTGTGGTTAGAGACATGATTTTGAGATGGTCACTCTTGATGAGATTTTAGTAGGAAGTCTGAGGAGCCTACACCTTGGTTGGACATGAGTTCAACATGGACCAATAGAGGAGATTGTTCTTGGTTGAGTCATGATGACTTGGATATCTTGGAGGAGCATTCTCATTCCCCACTCTTGGTCTACTCATTGGTTCACTTGAGAGGTATTTCCCATTTTTCTTTCAAGTGTTTTATGTTTATGCTTTGTCTTCCCATGGATATGGATCTTAAGCCATGGATATTTGGTTTTTGGAGGGTTCATTTGAGGAGTGTTGGCATGTTTATCTCCTTGTACATGTTGGGTTTAGGAGATGGTTTATTGGATTGATTTCCTTGGTTTGGGAATGTTTACATTGAGTTTGATCTTCTTGTTTTGAGATGCTTACATCCATGATTAGTTACATGATACATATTTTATGTTTGATCTTGGTGATTGGATGGTTGGATGTTGTTATGGATTTTGTTATGGGGTGTTGTGGAAGAGAACATACTTTACATAGTTGGCATTTATAGGTGTGTGGAGGACATGCTACAGGTGTTTAGTTTGCAGGTTTTGCATATCATTGTGGATGTTCCTTGGTACTACATTTTTACATCTTCTATGTGATGTTGTTAGTAGACTCGGTATGCCTTGATCACTTGTGATGGTGCCTTGTTTTTGGAATGTTAACGAAGCAATGCGTTCAATGCACTCATTCTAGGTTTTCATTCATCTAGACATTGCCCGCGCAGTGGGAGCTCCTGGATGTGTATGTCACTCTTTAACAGGTTTGCACATGGAGTTTGTTATTGTGGTTTATGGGTGGATATGTGATGGCATGAGTTTACTATGTTATGTATACCTCAGAGGTATGGATAGTTGATGTGTTGGCATTTGTTATGGGTGTCATTTCAATTATGGTGATTTATTCTTGACAACTACTGGTGCATATCATTACCTTTGGATTGAGTGTTTATGTTTTGAGATATCGGTTTGAGGTAGGATTATGCTTCTTTGTGACAATTAGTGTGACATCTATTTGGATGTGTTCTTATCTTAGTGCATTGGCATGGTGGAGGATGAGAGCATTCATGGATGAGATGGTGGTCACCTTGGTTCTTGTTACAAGTATCTTGATGGAGCACATGGAGCACTTGGGTTCCACGATGGTACATGTTTCCTATGGAGTTTTTTATCTTGATGTTTGAGCTTACTTGTTACCCCCTTATGCAATGTATACAATAAGTGGGAGATTGTTAGGATTAGGTTTTGTACACTTTGCATAATGCTTATAATTTTTAATTTATTATTATGTGTGTGGTGCACCTAGGGGTACCTAGATGGACGTGCATCACTAGGAGTTATAATGTTGGGACCACTTTATGTTGTATGTAACATTGGTACTTAATTGTAAAATGTAATTATTTAATATTGGGGAATAATAAAATATAATAAAGTACCCAATATTAAATGAGGGGTCACATGATTTTGTAAGTTCATGGTTTTGGGCACATGGTTTATGTAATACCACTTGGTGGTTTTGTGGGAGCTTGTGTAATGTCCCCATTTTGGCCCTATGCTCTTTATTTGGATTTAGCCTATTTTTGAAAATCCGTAGGCTAAGTTGAGGCAGAAAATTAGGGTTTCCTCTTTCAGATACTACTCAGTTGGCGTTCTGAGGTTGTTGTGCAGACTTACTATTTATAGTAGTTCGCTATTTTTAGCAAGTCTATCTTTTGGAAGTATCTGTCTAGCATAAATTCAATCCTTTGCAGTTTAATGTTCAATTTGGCTTTCTATTGTTTTGATGTGAACTTACTATTTATAGCAGTTGGCTATTTTTAGTAAATCTAATTTTGGCAATAGCATCATCAACAATTCAGCTCAAGTCATCTTGCTATCCTTCAGTTTCAGTTTGGCTTTGGTTATCTCCATGGATTAAGTTTTATACTTAGTCATTTTTATGTTTCTCAGTTGTACCCCCACGCCTAGGAATGATCACTTCATGTTTTTAAAAGGGGGTCATTAAGGGGTCAATGGTGCATTTAATGAATTATTAAATGCTTTATTGTTGCAAAGTGAAGTTGGACGCCTTAAAGAGGTTGATTAATATTTTATTATTTCAAAAAGTGAAATGTTTAAAGTGGTGTCCCTTTTGGAAGTTGAAGTGATTCAACTTCTTGGAATTTGAAGAGTCTCTTGTTGCTTCATTTGCCAATTGAAACGGGTGTTGCCACAATAGTGGTTTACAATTTTGGGAGATCGATTTTGCTAAAATCACATATTTTAGAAAATATAATGATTTAAGCCTTGAAATTTTCCATTTAAAGGATTCCAATTGAAGATGGTTTTGATCAAACCACCTTAGACCAAGCCCCCTTGGATAGAACCCCACTAGTTTTAAACCATACCTATAATGGAGTCTCCTTTACACCCATCAAAATCTGATAAAAACCACTTTTGATTTACCTTTTGGGGATCAAATGAATTCATTTAAAATTTATTATCTTTTAAGTATGTAGTCCTTATTATAAGCTTCCAAAAATTATAATTTTAATAAAATTTAATTTGATTATTATATTTATTTTTTATTTCTTGTGAATATAGGTTTTTCACCGAAAATCAAGCTCTTTATTCTACACATGTGGAAAAATAACATATTATCAAACAAAAAAATTGAAAAATATGAGTGCACCAGATATTGAAGTCCTTGATCCAAGAAAAAATAAAAATTTAATTTCAATACATACAAAAGAAGTTACGCATTATACGGTCGCGCTATGTCTGAATTGTAATTGGTTTGATTTTGAAACTTGATTAAAGAAAAAATATTCAAATAGATGTCACACTAACTGTCAAAAGAATTAGAATTTTATCCTTCATGGAAAAGAATTTATGCTTTATACAGTGAGCATCACCTTTTAAAATTGTTGTTTTTTGAAAAAAAAACTAGTTTTCGAGGGAGATGCAAAAAAAAGTGCAATTTGATTCCAAAAATTTTGAAAAAAATATATTTAGAATCTACACACAAAATTTCAAGAAACTCTAGTTTGCATCATCTTCAAATTCCTCATGGTTTAGCCGTTATAGGTGCCCAAAAGTGAAGATTTAGTTAAAAAAATTTATTTCAGTGTCCAGTTTGGCCAAAAATTGTAAACCACTATTGTGGGATCACCCAAACTTATATATTGTTGTTGTTTGAAGAGCTGATTATTTTTGGAAAATATTGTAAAGTTATGCTACTGGTTTGAAATCCAAAATCTGGCTAAGGGAAAGCTTAGAAATTCCACTCTATTCTTTGGGCCTGCAACTACGGTTCCCTAGATGGTGGATTGAGAGTGTGCTTCATCTAGAAGTACATATTGAGCTACAAGTTGGAGAATTTGGCGAATGTTTCAGTTTGTTCTTTGTTGGTTTATACATGGTTGTAGAAGAAATTCATTCATAAGTCATTGTGAGTTTTGAAATTCATTATGGGTATTTTATCTATATGATTCTAAGCCTTGGGCGACCCTCTCCAAGAGGTTTCAAATTTTATTAATGCGTTTCTGATTTTTAAAGAGAAAATCGCCCCTCTTGAAAGTCGTACATTTCCAAAATGATATTGGGATGCATGCATTAATAAATATGGAGGCTTTGGAGCAGTTTCTGTGTTTGAACAGGGGTGCCTTTACTCCTAGAAGCTGCTACAATTGATTCCATGTCAATTGGTGAAGATAGGACGAAGTTATGAACAATTTGGTGTGCTACAATTTGCTGGTAATTCATTTTCAGTTTGCAGATTTTTATATCAGACTTGCTTCAGTTTGAGTTTTCAGTTCTTTCTTCAATAAGTTGGATAGTTATCTAATGTGGGATCATCCAGCTTCTTTGTGCTTCAAAACTATTGTAATCCTCATGTAATTTGCAGCTCTTTCTCATTTTGTAAAGCTGGTAATAGTAGTACTATTTCAGTCTATTTAGTTGCTGCTTATTCGTGTTTAATTATCACATTGTAACCCCTAGATGGTTTACCACCAGTGTGGAAAAAATAACTTACTAATTCTCTTCTTATACCCATTGTCAAGTGGTGAATCCCCACTCTTAAGTGGATGCCTGCCGCAACAGACGAAGTTTTTTAATTGTAATTCTTTCCCCCCACTGAACAAGTGGTAGCGTGGA
This sequence comes from Sequoia sempervirens, assembly GCA_007258455.2. NCBI lineage: Eukaryota > Viridiplantae > Streptophyta > Pinopsida > Cupressales > Cupressaceae > Sequoia > Sequoia sempervirens. The sequence goes on along the minus strand of VDFB02281492.1, from coordinate 436,892,118 downwards.
TTGCTCATGGTCGGATCACCACCTACATTTCATTTCCAGCTTTGTATTTCAAATTCAGATTATTGCTAATGATCCCATCACCATAAGCTATCACCTCGCCTTAAATAGGATCTTGGTGAACTTTCTTGGTGAAGGTTACTTTCAAGTTGAATATCTTTTGGGATCTAACACTAACATTTGGCATAGTGTTGGTTTGTGTTGTGAAAATCTAAGAAAAAATTAAAGGGGAATATTTTAGTGGTATCAGAGCAGAAGATCTTGCCATCCTGTGATCAGAGCTTTATGTTTAGGCAGTTGAGTGGCAAATATCTTCAGTACTACATCAAAAGTCAGAACAAATTCTAGTTCAACTCCTTGTGGTATCCAGAAGTTAGCAGTTAGGCATGGCTAATGAAGAAGAGATGAAACAGGTAGAGGCACTGTATATGGTTGGAAAGAGACTTGACAAAGAATTTGAGTCAAGAGAAAATGAAGAGAACATTTTTCATTTGTTAGAGCAATGTTTAAGACAAATGAATCCATCATCTTCAGAGAAAATGGAGTTGGCACTAGCTCTTGCAGTGAATTCTTTCAATCAGCCCTATTGGTTAGGGCATCCTGATGAAGACACCAAGCTACTGATTTCTTCTTGTTTCATGGAGATAATAAGAATTGTAAATCCCCATTTTCCCTATGATGATGAAACTATGAAGATCATATTAAATATGATAGTGGATAGTTTCCAAGATTTGGATGAAACTGGGAGTGGATTGTTTTCTAGAAGAGTTGTTTTAAAAATATTTTTAGAAGTAAGAACTTGCATCCTTTTGATAGAATTGGAGATGGAAAATCAGATTTACCATCTATTTAATTATCTCTTCACTTCGACTTGGAGTGAGCAGGAAGAGGATGTGTTTGCAATTGTTAAGAATGTTCTAATTGACACCATTAAAGAAGTTGATAGTCTTCCTGAAAGTGTCCAAACTCTTCTCTTGGATGCTTACAAACATGAAGAGCAGATTTCTCCCACTGCTGGTTTGTTAGTTAAGGAAATTTTCAGTCAATGTGAAGATAAGTTGAAACCACTTTTGAAAAAGACTGTTGAAAATAGAGAAGAGATATTTGAAGCTAGAGAGGATGAAAGTTGGAATCCCTTTGAAGACATTGCAAAAGTTCAACGGGTATCCACAAATTTGCACTTATCCAAGCATTGTGTAGAAGAATGTAATATGTTAGTGGAAGTCTTGAAGACTAGCGAAGTACTCTTGTTTTCTACAAAGGAGAACAATGAGTTGGCTTGTGTTAAGAAGCCTCATGTTGAAGATTCAAAGAAAGAACTCTTGGAAACAAAAGTTGAAACAGAGATGCATGAAGAGGCCATAAGTGCTAATCCAAATGAGGAAGAAATTCAGATAGTTGAAGATATGTGTTCAATCAACAATTTGCTTCTTCACAATTCTAGAGAATGCTTGTTTGAAAATCAAGTCAAGGAGGAGAAAAAGAAAGAGAAAGTTGAAGTCTCTTCCTACTTCAAAGCTGATTTGATCAATTCTTTTGAATCATGTGTAGAAGACAACATGGAAGAGGAAGCTTCTAGTAGTTATAAGGTAGATTTCTCTTCGCCTGAAATCAAGCTAAGGCAAAAAGCTAAGGAATTGGAAGGCACTATGGATGGAATGATGAAAAGTGTTCATCACATGCGAGACAAGTTGAGGAGTACAGCTCAAACCATTTTTGAAATCTTTATCCATGAAAGTGGTTCTACATCATCTCAGTCAGTATATGAAGATTGCAACTCAAGTTCACACATTACTGATAATGGTATTCAAAATTTGTCAAATCTTGATAGAATTCATAGACATGTAGAACATTTTATTTATGATGTGCCTAGGGGAGAAGTTGTATGTTGCATTTCTATTGATGACATGAAGTCCATTAAATTTTCCTTGGAGGAAATTAAATCTAGTCTTTTGCACATCATTTGTGACAAAGACATAGTGTCCAATATTGATGACAAGGCATTGGAGTGGAATGAGCTTACCAAAGCAAAGTTGCAAGAAGTGCATGAGACTCTAATTGAAGTAGAGAATCAGATTTTTGCTGTCCAATATTCATGGGAGCAAGAAAATAGAAGAAGAGCAAAGGAGCTTCAAGAAATTCTTGATGAGCTTGATCTCATACAAGAAACATATGATTTGGAATGCTATCCTGAGAGACCAAATCATTCAAATTCTCAAGTTTTTCAAGCTTTTGACAATCTCTTGTATGAAGAAGGTGCTAGTAAGGTTTATGTAAATCCTCTCTTTGAAAATGATGAGGAAATTGCTTTAGAGATTACTGAAGAAGGGGACTTGAGTTTGTCTTCCAGCATTGGAGAGTTGATACGTGAGTTGCACGAAGTTGAATCTATTACTGCTCCTAGTGCAACCATTCAACAAAAATTGGTAACTCTTGAAACACAATGAAATGAAGGCATTCTTATTGTTCATCAACAAACAGTTGATGTGCTTGTTGATGAAGGTTTAATTTATTTTTTGATGAGGATGCTTGTGATACTCATATCAGATTTTAGTTCATCACCATCTTCTATTAGAGTGATAGATTTCAGAATTGTATTTGATGAAGGATTCATGGAATCTTTCCAGAAAGTCATATCACAAGATTCTGGATTTGATTTCTTCAACAAACAAAGGTTGGTTGAATACTTCTTGGAATTTCAAGAAGTGGCATTGCAGATGGAACGAGCGAATCAAAGGATTCGTGTGAGAGTAGTTATCAGTTTGAGAAGTGGTTCTTCATGGTTGTTAGTTTGGGATCCTAGCATTACTTGGGAAGAAGGTAATTTCAAAGTAGATAGACTAGCATATAATATTCAGAATGTAGTTGTGACCATTTGCTTTTGTGTTGGAAAATGTCTTCAATTGCAAATCAGTATTTGGGATCTCAAGTATTTTCTTATGAAGAATGGAATGCATAAAAAGAAGGTTGGATGGAGAGATAAGTGTCAAAAATTATGTTTTATGTTTGCTGCTTCCTTCTTTCTATGTCATTGGTTCTTTATTTCTGATCATAAATTGGTGTTCTGGGAAGGAAATATGATCAGAAGTTGGTTTGTGGTGGCATGGGGTCTCTTGCTAAAGGTGCCACCAGCTTGGTTCATGAGCAGTTATGCTCATTTTGATGAAAAATTCTTATGTTGCAGCTGTTGCTTGTCTTCTTGGATGCTGATTTTCCAAAAATCAGATCTCAAGATGATTATTTCAGACCTATTAGGAAGCTGGTTACTTCATTTCCAGGCCTCTCCAACTCCTATTTGGACTGATTTTCTGCCACAAATGAGCAAGGGAATGATTCAGTATGGTCAAAGTTTAGGTATGGGTTGTTCATTGATGGTTGACAGTGAATTTTGTGGTACCAACTCATACATTACTTTTTGGGACAGTGAGTTATTATTTGATTTGATTTGTCAAATTGAGACTCTTGATGTGAGACATATTTCTTGGAGTTCTTTCAGTGAAATCAGTTTGCTTCAAAGGAAGCATTATGCATCCTCTTGGATAGGGATGGAGTTGGAGTGTTGCTCTTGGTTTGGCATTGGTTTAGAAGCATGTTTGAAAATATTTATGTTGTTGATCAGAATTATGACAGCAAGATTTGGAGGTCCTACAGACTGATATGGGACCTGGGCACTAACATGTTTGGTGCATAGTCTTTTGTGGATCGTGACATGTTGATCCACTTTGAGTATTTAGTTGTTTTAATCAGAGTAGCGCAATAGATTAGAGGAACAGTGTTCCTGAGAAAGATTTGGAATCCTAGTATCATTTGGGTTTTCTATTCCACAGTTGAAGATGATGAAGCCAATGATGGTCTTCTAGAATTTATTCCCATGATGTTTCGGTTTAATTTTAATTTGGTGATTTCTTGTGTTGGCATCTAGCAGTGCAGTGCTTACATCAGTTGGTGCTATCCTTCTCCTACGATGATTTGGGACCCTGGGATCCTATTTGGCATGGTAAGGATCAAATTGTTTCCTTGGAGTGTGGTGGCATTGCTTGAGGACAAGCAATTTTGGGAAGGGCGGATTGTAATGTCCCCATTTTGGCCCTACGCTCTTCATTTGGATTTAACCTATTTCCAGAAATCTGTAGGCTAAGCTGAGGTAGAAAATTATGGTTTCCTCTTTCAGATACTACTCAATTGGCGTTCTGGGGTTGTTGTGCAGACTTACTATTTATAGTAGTTTGCTATTTTTAGCAAGTCTATCTTTTGGTAGTATTTGTCTAGCATTAATTCAATCCTTTGCAGTTTAATGTTCAATTTGGATTTATGTTGTTTTGATGTGAACTTACTATTTATAGTAGTTGGCTATTTTTAGTAAGTCTAATTTTGGTAGTAGCATCATCAACAATTCAACTCAAGTCATCTTGCTATCCTTCAGTTTCAGTTTGGCTTTGGTTATCTCCATGGATTAAGTTTTATACTTAGTCATTTTTATGTTTCTCAGTTGTACCCCCACACCTAGGAATGATCACTTCATGTTGTTTTTAAAAGGGGGTCATTAAGGGGTCAATGGCGCATTTAATGAGTTATTAAATGCTTTATTGTTGCAAAGTGAAGTTGGATGCCTAAAAGAGGTTGATTAATATTTTATTATTTCAAAAAGTAAAATGCTTAAAGTGGCATCCCTTTTGGAAGTTGAAGTGATTCAACTTCTTGGAATTTGAAGAGTCTCTTTTTGCTTCATTTTCCAATTGAAACTTATATGTTAGTGTTGTTTGAAGAGTTGATTATTTTTGGAAAATATTGTAAAGTTATGTTGCTGGTTTGAAATCCAGAATCTGGCTAAGGGAAAGCTTAGCAATTCCACTTCATTCTTCGAGCCTGCAACTACGATTCCCTAGATGGTGGATTGAGAGTGTGCTTTATCCAGAAGTACATATTGAGCTACAAGTTGGAGAATTTGGCAAATGTTTCAGTTTGTTCTTTGTTGGTTTATACATGGTTGTAGAAGAAATTCATTCATAAGTCATTGTGAGTTTTGAAATTCATTATGGGTATTTTATCTATATGATTCTAAGCCTTGGGTGACCCTCTCCAAGAGGTTTCATATTTTATTAATGTGTTTCTGATTTTTAAAGAGAAAATCGCCCCTCTTGAAGGTTGTACATTTCTAGAATGATATTGGGATGCGTGCATTAATAAATATGGAGGCTTTGGTGCAGTTTCTGTGTTTTAATAGGGGCACATTTACTCCTAGAAGATGTTGCAATTGATTCCATGTCAATTGGTGAAGATAGGATGAAGTTATGAACAATTTGGTGTGCTACAGTTTGCAGATTTTTATATCAGACTTGCTTCAGTTTGAGTTTTCAGTTCTTTCTTCAATAAGTTGGATAGTTATCTAATGTGGGATCGTCCAGCTTCTTTGTGCTTCAAAACTATTGTAATCCTCATGTAATTTGCAGCTCTTTCTCATTTTGTAAAGCTAATAACAATAGTACTATTTCAGTCTATTTAGTTGTTGCTTATTCGTGTTTAATTATCACATTGTAACCCCTGGATGGTTTACCGCCAGTGTGGAAAAAATAACTTACTAATTCTCTCCTTATACCCACAGTCAAGTGGTGAATCCCCACTCTTAAGTGGATGTCTACCGTAGCAGACGATGTGTTTTAATTGTAATTCTTTCCCCCCACTAAACAAGTGGTAGCATGGATTGCTCATGGTCGGATCACCGCCTGCATTTCATTTCCAGCTTTGTATTTCAAGTTCAGATTATTGCTAATGATCCCATCACCATAAGCTATCACCTCACCTTCAATAGGATCTTGGTGAACTTTCTTGGTGAAGGTTACTTTCAAGTTGAATATCTTTTGGGATCTAACGCTAACATTTGGCGTAGTGCTGGTTTGTGTTGTGAAAATCTAAGAAAAAATTAAAGGGGAATATTTCAGTTTGCTTCTATAAAAGCAACCACAAGGGTCGTTGTCTAAGGTTGGAGTGTTTGTTGCAGGTTAGCAAGTTGAGCTTGTGCATGTGTGAGGGTTTGAAGCATGGCATGGGATGTGTGAATTCATGCTTGGTCACATGGAATGCATGGATAGCTTGTGCTTCAAAAGTGTTCATGGAGTCTCAAAAGATGTATTGTAATGGGTTTTCTTTGTTGAATAATACATGGAGTGTGGATGCTTTTGGAGGTTGGGTTTTTCCCTCTTGAGGGTTTTCCCAAGGTATATCTCGTGTCATCATTGATTGGTATTTTGTCTATTCTCTTGCATGTGGATTATAAGTACTTATTTGCATTGTTATCTCTTTTGGTTTATGTGGAAATTGTCATTGGATGGCTGCAAGTTTCCTTACATTTGGATTAACCTTTATTAAGTAAACTATACCAACAATAAATCTATAAACTAAAAGAATAGTTAAGAAAACCCTCATACATGGTATTAAAACCCTCATCGTATAAGGACATAAACTCAGTTAATTTTAAATCTATCTATAGCATTGGCAATTTCACACTAGGTTTGCTCCCCCCTATGTGCTTGGACCTATTATGCATTAATGGCCCATTTTTATAAACATTCTTGGAAAATCATGTTACCTAATTTTCACCTATGGGCTCAACTAGGCAGGACCAAATTATGTTTCAGGTGTTCATAAGGGCCAAGTGGAGACATTGTTGAGCATGATTAAATCATACCCCTGATGTATTTCTCAAGGAGCTCAGTTGAAAGTCTGCCTCAATCAAAGTTTGGCATAAAGTTCCTCTAAGGAGAAGGTCGGCAAGACCTTCTAGCTGTCTTGCCGACTAGCAGGGGTTCTATTCATTTTGAAATGTCTCGGTCGGCCAAACATTTTCATCGTTAATAGGTCTTGCCGAGGGAATAAGGTCCTGCCAAAATGGAGGGTCTCATCGAAAGATGATCAGAGCTCGGGGAAAGCAAAATACCTTCAGCGTGAGGTCTTACCGACACATGGGTGTCTCGCTGACAGAGGAGCACAACGGTATAATGATAGGACTTCGGCGTGTGGTCTCCCCGACTTGCCAGCGTCTCACCAAAGGAAATGTTTGAGCTCGGGGAGGTGGTTTGTTTTTGCTAAGAGGTCTCACTGATAACGAAGGGTCTCCCCGACATAGGTGACATCGGTGTAGCGTCTGGCCATTAGAGTGATGTCCTGCCAATTGCTGGAGGTCTCGATGACAAGATGAGAGTTCGGCGAAAGGTCTCACCGACTAGGCAGTGTCTTCCCGACTGGATGGGCTCTTGCCAAAATAAGAAGGCTCACCATGAGGTCTTCTTGAAAGTGAAATGTCTTGCTGACATGGTGTGGTCTTGGCGAATGGTGATGTCTTTGGGGAGATGTCTCCCCGACCGAGGGTGGTCTCGCCAAAACAAAAGGGGCTCAATTTAATGTTTGGCGCTCGGTGTAAGGTCTTGCTGACCACTGATAGTCTTGCCGAAATAGAAAGGGACATCGGTAAGACTCTTGTCATTCACCATAGGGTCTCATTGACAGGATGTCTTGCCAAAGTGAAGCGACATCGACAAAGGAAAGAAGTTCAACAAAAGGTTTCACCGAAAGCCGAGGGTCTTGCTGAACAAGTAGGAGCTCGGGGAGATGTTTCAGCGAAAGGAGGTGCTATCGACAGGATGTCTTGCCGATGGTTGTTAGTCACACTGACATGTTTTGTACCTTCGGTATAATGTAAAGAGCTCAACATGATGTCTCCGCGAATGGGGGTAGTCTTGTAGATAGATTTTTCCTTCGGTGTGAGGTCTTCCCGACCCCATAGGGTCTTGTCGACAGAAGGGTTCCTTCGGTATAAGTTTTGAGCTCAAAGAGAAGTCTCACCAACCTGATTGTCTCACCGACCATTAAGCACAGGAGGATGGGCTCTCGCCAAAACAAGATGGCTTCTCCAAGATGTCTTGCCGACCCGATGGGGTCTTGCCGAAAGAAAGTGAGCTCAGCGAAAACATGAGGTCTTGCCGAAGGATGAAGGATCTCGGTATAGTGTTTTTCCTTCGATAGGAGGCCTCACCGACACATGGATGTCCTACCGATGGAGGAGCACAGCAGCATAACTCACAAAGATCAGTATGACCTCCTGCCGACTGAAGGATCTCTTGCCGAATGCGGATGACTAAGCGATGGAAAGGGATATCGGTATGACTCCTAAGGGCTCGCCATGAGGTCTTCCTGAAAATGAAAAGTCTTATCGATGGTCTAGGTGATAGCCACTGTGGATGTCGTTATAACTTTTGAACTTGCTATGTGGTCTTGCCAATCGTCATGAGCTATGTCGATAACTGCTGAAGGATCTAATCGCATCGAGGAGACACGATTAGTGTCTCACCGACATGCGATTCTGATGAGGTGACCTTTTGACCATTTGGGAATCTATGTGGCACAAGTTCAACCAATCAGAGGGAGCTAAAGATGGACCATGAGCCATTTGACTATTTGACTACCCCCTGTGAACAAGATCAATAGAGCATAATGATCTACTTGGAGATCGAAGGTGATCAGTCAGCTCGGTGCGCATGGTGTTTGAATCTAATAGGGCAGGTCAGATGTTGCTTCTCAAAGACGGTCGACTTGAGGAAAGATTTGGAGCAAGAATCAGGCCAAAGGAAGAAGAAACTATGAGTCACAGTGACAGCTGGGATCGCTACTAGCAAAGGGGCATCGACATTAATATTAATGCTTTAGAGCATTCAAACTAGCTTGACAGGGAGGTTAGAAGATAGACATGAGACCAAAAGTTAATGTGGGCGTTGTAAAAGATCAAGGAGACCATTCCTAGAGCAACTCTTCACCGACATGGACAACGGGGATGCAACATTAACTTCCTTCAAAAGATCTAAAGGCAAATCCTTCTGGAGGTTGATATTTTTGTAAGCCCTAGGGGCTAACACATCTTTTGTATATAAGGAATTTTTTTCCTCTTTGTAAAGGAGTTCTTCTTATGATTTTCAAAAAGTCTGTGACTTTTACAGTCCTTTCTTAGATTAGCACAATTTTGTAACTCATTCAGAGCATAATATATAGAGTTTACCTTGATGACTGTGGATGATTCAAATTACCATCTTGTTCTTGCAAAGTGTCGTGCATTTCAGGTTAATGATCAAGTTATTTTTGTGAATTTTTGTCATTCCTTTATAACTTTATCTCATGTTTCATGCCTTCCTTTGCAAAAGTATCATTATACAAATCACAAGCTATGTTTATATAATTGCACATGGATTCTATTCTATGAAAATCTTTTCCTTTTTTGAAAAAGTGTGTGAATCGAACCTGTTTGTGAAATATTAATGCTAAGCTTATAGAATTTGATGTGTAATCTTACGGTCATTGTCAATTTTCAAGTGTAACCTAAGTATCCCATTGCTCTTCTCAGTTTGGTGTATCACCATAGTGTTAGTTTCCAATTTATGTATTCCTTCTCCCTTTTCCTTACAAGATTAGTAGTTAGGAGACACCAAAGGAAGTCGGCCTTCTCTGGAGGTTGACCTCTGTCTATAAGTGACCCATAGCTTTGGAGGTCTTCCCATGTTACACTGAGGTGTTGAGCAGCAGGTTCAACAAGGGTGCAACTTCAAGTGATAACAAATCAAACATGGGAATTCAGACTATGCATTTAATATTTTTCCCTCGACACTTTTGATTCCTAAAAAGTAGGGATCTAGTCTAGGGCGAATTGCACCCTAGACCACTTAAGTTGGCCCCAAATTTGAATATGTTAGTGTCGGTAATTTATTATTTTAATTTCCAATTTCAAATGTCAGCTATCGGTATTTGATTTTTGGGAAATTAGAAGAATTGCATATAAATACATAATATTTTCACCATTTTAATCTAAGAAGCACAATTGAGAATTCAATTGAGAAAATCAAGTGTCCTAAAAGCATTCAAGAGTAGTCAAGAGCAGAATTATCAAGATTATTGCAACATTTCATCATTCAAGCATAATGTCACGTGCTATGTAAGTTTTTCATGTTTTGCATGCATTTTTGTCATGTATACTAACACTTGTAGGTCATCAAATCAAATCAAATCAAATCAAATCAAGCAACAATTGATCCTTGAAGGTGATGAGTGTGACTTCAGTCCATCAAGGAGATAAGATATGAGTGGTGAGTTAGAACAAGGTTGTCAATTCATAACTTATTTGTCAATTAGCCTCTATCCATCCAAGGATACACTATATTTTTATCATAATTTTCCATTGTGGAGGTAGAAATACCAACACGGGGTTTGAGGCAAGCCCCTATATGACACAACCCTTCCTCTCCTCTCATGTGTGTTGTAGATCCAAAGTGAGTTGAAGGAATATTGAAGGGTAGTTGTTTATTCATGCACTCTAACTCTACAAGTTGACAATTCGTGGAATTTGCATTTTCTCATTAAAAAACAAAGTTCCAAAAACAACACCAAGAAGATAGTAGCTACAGATTGGTGTCTTGAATCCTACACTTTTAGATCTAAGAAAAAAGAACAGTTTAGGACGTACTGCGCCCTAGACCAGAAAGATTCAACTCATAATCAAGTGCATCTATGTCCGCCCTTCTCATTTCTGGAATTGAATTTCGTCTGTCTACATCTAGTTTGTCAAATCATAACAGATTGTTGCATTTGCATAGTTTTCATAGTTAGATTATTGCATTTAGAAATCACTCATTCAAATTGACATTATCAATCCCATACACCACACACCACAACAACATAAACAATTGAATTAAAGCTTTGATCCGTCATTTTGGATCTCCCTAATAGGTTTGTATCCAAGTGGCTCTTGAGGTCATCTTTAATCCCAAAATAATTAGGAAGAGGGTCTTCATCATTTTCCTAATCAAACACTATCATATATATTCAACTATAGCCATGTAATATTCCATTCAACCCTATTGATGTTGGTTTTAGCACAATCAATTGCTAAGTAACAATAAATCACTACTCCTCTTGAAAAGCAAGGATTCCTATTCCAAGGTTCCTTTTAGGTCAGGTCTTGAATGTGATGGATAGATTAGTGGTTTATGTAAAATATATTCAAATTATGCAAGATCAAATGAAACACATATATTTCAAACTACTTCTTGAAAATCCAAATAAATTGCATGTCATTCAATATTGCATCATTCTTCTAGCTAATCTATGTGGCTACCATGCTCTTCAAGGATTCAAAACAACATAACTATTGAGTTCAAAAAAATAAATAAAGATTAAGGAAAGATAAGTTGAAAATTAAACTAAATGGACAATGATAAATCTTATTTTATCTATGAATTTTGAAATGGTTAAGCAGAATCCAAAAAAATAGTATTATAGTAATCAATATTCACCCAATCACAAATAATACTATTGCAATCATCAAAGGAAAATTCTAACTTCATATTTGCAAGCCACATCAAATCAAATCACCATAATACATATGTAGATCATTTGAGACAAGACTTTCTTCAATACCACTATAAAGAGATTGTTTTCACTAGTTTATTCAACTTAGACAAAATAGATATACCATCACCAATTATCAAAACCCATATACATGCAATAAGTGCAATATTTTAATATTTTATAAATTGCTTATAAAATGCAGTAGGAAATTCACGCTAAAATTTTATTTGTTTCTTGCATACATAATAGTTTATGATGATTAACAATTTTCAAAACTCAAAATATATAGGAACCATTTGTTCCAAATCTTGTGGATCTAAAAAAAAATTAATTGAAATTTCAACTTGAGCAATCAAACCCCTAGTTGGAAATGAACTAATACTAAACTCAACAACTAATATCTAAATTGAAGTTTAACTGAAAATTCAACACTGCATTGGCATTTTACCAATTGGGACATTGATTTATTACAAATTAATTCAAAATAATAAAATTTAAATACTTTATCATTTATCGATTGGGAAAATTTCCAAAGAAGTGATAATAACTTCACTCATTGTGCTTATATCTGGTCCCTTATGATATTTCAACTTAACTTTTTGAGAAAGTGTAGAATTTCCAACTTTTCTAGCAACTCATCAATAATAACAGGCTTATCTTGGAAACTCCAAATATCTCCTTTATGTATCATCATTTTTCTGATGACTCCTTGACTAAGTTGACCATGTAGAGTTTTTTCAAACTCTCTAATCATCTTGGTCAGTGAAGCCACTAAGGAAGGATTTTCCCAAAATGTGCATCCCAAACCTTCTACAAACTATTCTATTTAGACCATTGCCTGATCGACTAGGCCTCTATTCCTGCTTAGTTTATTCTTGTACAAGTATTTAAAAATTTGAATCTTAGCTGCCCAACCTTCAACCATTCTTTTGGTTTATCTTGGTCCCCTTCTTCTATCACAACTGCTTTTATTAAATTCTTAGTAGTAGTAGCCTTTATTCTTTACAAAATTGGGATATAGTCATCTCAAACCAATAAATCTTCATTTATTTCTAACTCTATTTGGTGATCCATACTGGATTCACCAATAATGCAACAATAAGCCTTTATTTCCTTCTTTAAAACTCTACCTCCTAGTACCTACAAATCATCTCTCCATTCTCTAGTAGTAGAGAGTAAACCTTGACGATCTAGATGTTGAGCATCCTTATTTAATCCAGTATGTAGGATTGGAGCATGGGAAATTGAATCAGTGTGCCCAATTAAATGTTTGACATATGTTATCAACTGAAACACCTAGGATTTAAGCTCTTCTTGAGTGTTCCTGTCTTTTAGCATCCTATTGAGAATAATATATATAACAATTTGTAGTGACTATTGTTCTCCTTCTCTAGTATGAGCTCCCAAGTTTATTTTCTATAGCTGATAATCTTCAAGCAACATATGTGATTTAGGCTTGTCCACCACAGGGATAGTAATTTTTGCTACTCTATTTCCCTGTTCATCTACAGTGATGGTGGACAACCTTCTTGATCTTTTCTTCTTTCCTATGGATGCTTGGAAGGCCTCGATGAGAATATTGAAATCTTCCTGCTCTTCTTGGATATATATCCTTTTTCTTTTCTGAATGGTATGGTTTAACCATATCGGGAGGGTGGAAGTAACTTTACACTAGGGAGAGGGAATGATCTTTGTATCATGTGGAGCCTGAGAATCTTCATGCTTTGTCTTAGGTGCTTCTCTTTCTTGTTCTATTTCTTTCCTTCTAATTTATCCTTCTAGTACCTCTTTATTCAAAACCTCTTCCTCTGTAGCTTGAAGTTCCTCTTGCTCTTGAGGAGGAGGAGGGTGAATATCATGTGGAGGCAAAGGGGGAGGAGAAAGAATGGGAGGTGATGGAGGATGAAGAGGAATTGGAGAGGTGGGTATATGAGGAGGAGAACCTTGGGGAGGGGAAGGACCTCAAGGCGATAGAGGAGGAGTAGGTGAAAGAGATAGAAGGGGAGACTCATGTGGGGAGAAGAGGGAGATGATGAACCAGACTCGAGGATGGGTGATATGGAGGAGGATGCTACCTGAGAGGATCTTTGAGCTCTCTTCTTTCTCTGTAGAGGAATCTCTTCCTCACTCTCTTCTTCACTTTTTTCTATAATTATTCTTTCATCTCTCCTCTTCCTCTTTGATCCAGCTGTTGAAGATGTTGGTCTTTTTTTCTCAACTACAACAATAGATGGATCCCTTACCTTTTTTAGTTTTTCAAGCTGATATTTAGGTTGTGGTAAAATCCATTATAGGGAAATGGGATACCAACCATCTTTTTGAGCAAGCTATACCACTTGTTTCTCTTACTTCCATGCTAGTATCTTTTGAGATTGAACAATCCACATTTAGATTGGTTGGTTATAAATCCCTTGACCACTATAAACAAGATATAGGAATTTCCCATTATCTCTCAAGTCCTTTGGCACCTTAGCCACATTGTAGGTTCCCATTATTTCTACTACCAATTTATAGTAGTCTTTCATCCTTACTTCATATTCGTCTTCACAGTTGGACAAATGATCTTCTAAAGCAGGTTCATGCTTGAAAAATGAACCAATGACCTTACTAATTTTTCCAATTGGATCAAACTTAGCCTTGGAAACATTGTACAAGTCCATTTTATACATGGCTAGTTCTATCTATGTAGTCTTTGCAGTCTGCATGTTCACAGAAGAATATACACCCATATTTATGGAGAAAGAGAATCTTGATTTATGCTTTCCAACAATCATCTTGTGGATCTTTGTAACTTGTTTGTAACTTGATTTATGCTTTCCAACAATTATCTTGTGGATCTTTGTTATCATGTACCGATTCTCCAAATTCTTCAATTCCAACATTGCTTCCAATGAGATCCTTTTAGCAATATCATTCTCCAACCCTCTAATAATGACATAAAGGAAGGCACCATTTACTGTGCAATAGTTTCTATTATTGGAATTCAACTCCAACTTTGGGTAATGTTCATATATCCTTGTCTATCCTAGCTAAAGTGATCATATCCTTGTAAGTTTAGGGAAGATTTTTTGATAGGCTAGAAGATAATCCAAGTAGGAAGTCATGAAGTGTGTTGTTGATTATAGTGGCCTAGTCTATCTTCTTGTTTGATACTACTGTGAAGATGTAATAACAAATCCATGGGTGGAAGTCTTTGGCATGCGAATAACCATATACCCTACTTAGGAGTGTGAATTGGTCCTTGGCATCCTCTTGAAATTCAATCCTGTGTTGCACTTTGGCCATCTTAAGTGCCAATATTTGATTGTTAATAAAGTTAAGGCAGCTTACATTATGTTTCTCAAAATAAGCCAATGCCTTCTTCATGTTGATTGTTTCATACTTTAGGGATGTAAGGATACTGAACACCCTTTCAATCATTTCTAGGCTAATGTCCAATATTACTTCTTCGAATGATTCCAATATCTTCCCTTGTTTGTGATTATAGTATTAAGCACATGGAAATACTAGTTTAGGAGATTGTACTGAAACTAGGAATGCAACTGCCTCCACCAATCTTGACTTAGACAAGGAGGTGGTTGTGGTTGAACTTTTTCCTTTGCTATTAATTCTTCTATGGAACTCATCTATGTCCACATGTGCCAAATTTATATCTCCTATGTCCAGGTATTGAGAGAACATCTTGGACTAAGGGTGATATCCTTTGTATTGATACTTCATCTTGACACTCTCTCTTTGCATATTACCTGCACATCTTTACATCATTCATTAGAACACCGAAGAATCAATTGAAAACCGAATAATCACCTTAGTCAGGCCTCAAAGATTGGCCATATTACTCCCTATTACTAAGCAAAACTCTCAGATTTATACTTAACCAAAATTCAGCTTTGCCAGGGATCGGGTCTAGAGAATACCATCTATCGCTTACTAAAAACCTTAAGAATTCTGACCAAGCTTACCCTCAGCACTGATATTTAAAGGGTATGCTAAACTGTCTTGAGTTGTCAGGCATCAAAGTTTAGGTATATCACTTGTTTCTTATTCCTATCAAACCATAATCGTTAAGGTAAACACCCAATAGTTGATAACAAGGTAAAAGGATTATCATCGAGGATCAAAGATCGGGGAGACGACTTATGCTTTAAAATGTGTTTTTGATAATGTATAAGGTCTACTTCCAAAGTCCAATGACCAAAATAAGTTTAAAATGAAAACAAGGCATCTTCAAGCTTTGGGAGTCCGCAATCAGACTTAACCCCTCCTACATTCCTTAGAAATGTTAAGGGATATTCCCTATATCCGATGTCTAAAATCCTTTAGTCAAATTTTAAATCGTCGGGTTTGTGCTCTTTTTGAATAATTTTAGGGTAAATGTTAAATGGTAGATCTGATCCCTAACTTCCAACAATATTTTAAGTCATAATTTAGAAAGACTCTTAGGAAAAATCAGAGAGTTCAGAAACTTGCCAATCCACTTCCAAAAATAAGGATTAGAAAGGAAACCTGGGACCCGATGAGGTAAAAGATGATATCATAAACATCCTCAAGATCAATGTGCCGGGTCAAAACAAGATTTAGTGAGTTGACGAAACAAAAACCAAAATCAAAAATCAAAAGAGAGAAGAAACAGGAAACAACCACAAAAAAAGCAAGAAAAAATGAAAAAAACAAAAGGAACAACTCAACTAAATATCAATTCTAGACAATACCACACGACCAAAAATAAAAATCCAGATCTATAGAATCCAAAAATTGAAGAGTATCTTGAGCCTACCTAGAAATGTCGTGAAGGAGAGAAACGAGATTAGGAGTATGGATGACAGAGGGAGAAACAAATGAATGGTCCTACAACAAACTAGACATGAACCAAGGCGAAAACACGCAAACCAAATTGAGCACCAACAATTATAGGGAAAATGAGTTTTGATTGCAAGGAAGCTTTTGAGGGAGTCGTAGTGCACACAAAGAACTCAAACTTAACAATGCTTAAATGATAATTAAAATCATGTCATTCCTCTCCTTTAAACCCCACTTAAATCGACTCATTAATGCTAAATAAATACTAAGTGGGGTAATTAAATGCTTTGTCAGGCAAGGAAAATGAAATGACAAGACATCACTGCCATTAGACATTGAGTGTTAGGGATGTTGCAAAAAACATAACGACAAAGAGAACCCTAATGATTGAAACTCTAATCTAGAAGAGGACGAAGTGAAAAGGTGTTGGGGATTGGCCCTGACAAGGATGGCATGCCATCACAAAAAACCCCAAAACCTCAACAAGGAAACAAAAGGGAAAAGGAAAATGGTAGGATGAAAAACCAAGGGAAAAGAAAACAAAGGGATGAAAGGGAAAGAAGAGAGGGAGGAAAGAGAAAAAACAAAGAAAGAAAAGAGGGGGCACCCGATATTGTTTGGAAGTTCAATCTATGGGGTGTGAGTGCAAGGCACAACAAACCCTAGCCATATAAACCCTAAACATGAGAATGTAAAGAATATACCCATCTATCTATTTATACTACTTGAAACGTAGTGAAAAACCCTAATACTAAAACCAATCATAAACCAATTTGGAAACAATAAACCCATAAAGTAAGTCATAGTGATGCTTGCTTGAATAAAACATTTTTTCCTTGTAAAATTTACTATGTTTATGAACACAAATTTTGGTAGTGTTCATAAACACTCTACGACCCATAAACTTCATGATAGGCAATGTCAAAGCACCCACAAAGCAACAAAACCTTCAAGGTACGAAAAACCTGATAAACCATACAAATATTCATTTCATAAGCACCCACAAAAGAACAAAACCCTCAAGTTATAATATACAGAGTAGATGAAAAGGAAATCAAAAAAATTCATAAATGAAAGAAGCAACAACAAAAAAAGAAGAATGTTGTTTCCTTAGTGAGGTTTGAAAACCCAAAAAATGGTGGTCGTTGACGTGGCGAAAAACTCAACTTAGCTCCATTATCCATTTGTCCAGCCGAAACTTGGCCAACCATATCAAACGAGGTAGCATCCAAGATATAGTGCAAGACAAACCATAAAAAACAATTGAACATAGTAGTGCTTACCTTAGTTGAGCAAAACATCATCACCGAGTAGTCGAAGGAACAATGAGTGGAGTTGAACATGTATTGGTGCCTACCAAAGTTGCAAAGAGTGAAACCGAACCTGTATTGGTCCCTAGGGCAACGAAGACTCCAAAATATGCACATAGGAAAGGGGTGAAAGTGAACAAGATGTGCGAGGTTTTGGAGCAATGAATGAACAAAAGCATTGAAATTGTATGTCAGGAAAGTTGAGTGTAAACTTAATGTGGTTGGACAGTAGGGAAAGAGTAGGTAGTACGCGATAAATGCGAGGAATTGAATGTTGTGGGTGGTGAATTGTTTGCTCACCATGCAGCACTGGGATCTAGTACCAGTTCTATGCCACACAACTTCCGAGGGTGGACCTAGCCCAAGATCAGTTGGCCATCCAAACGAGTGACTATTGAACACACTAGACCAAATGGAGATATACACATAGTAGATTGAATTGACATGGATAAAATTAAAAGTTTTTGATCCACATCATCAATATTGACATGGCAACAATTTTTATTATTATTTCAAGTCCACATGACACTCCATGTGAACCTTCAAAAATAGCCTGCTCCACTATAGACCCCTCTCCACTATACTTCAAATTATCTAAGAGCTCCAAGATTCTGAGACCCCTCGAACTACCAACTTCAACACTTTAATACAGAAATAGGTGCTTTACATGGTAGAGAGAACTACTTGAACCCCCGATGAAGTTCAACGGTTCCAAAAGTCGTCGAACCTCCAATGAGGGGGAAAAATCATGTATGCAAAATGGGGGAGCACAAACTAGGCACGTGAGCAATTTGACAGATTGCTTCAAGAAATATGGGCTCATAGAATGTTATGATTGTGGAATATACACAAGTGGATTTGTTGATCTGATTTAAAACTCTCTACAACCATTTTTGGTGTCCTCCATACCCATGCTAGAATGGAAGCGTTGGAATGAAAGTTTGAACCTCCATCAATGTAGTGGATGTTTGGAGATGCTTTGGTCATAAGTATATCAAATGTTAGACAAAGGCACCTAAATTATTTGATGAAAATGCCTTGAGAGGTCATCTCCTGAAATACCATCATTGCAAGATATGCATGAAATAGATTTGTTCAAATGGCTTTAAAAACTTTCAAGCGAATGTAATCGACAGGAGTTATGTTGAGTTTCATAACTTTCACTAGTTTCCTACCCATGGCCTGGAAAAATGATGGTTTTTGAAAGGCGTATAGCCATCCATTAAAGTGAAATGAAGAGGAAAATTTATAGTTGCAAGCATTCTAGTTTATGGGTATGCACATGTGGAGGCGTAGAAAAGATATCAGAAGGCCTCAAAGAGATGTCATTTCATGTAAAGTAGTGATTACAAGATATGAAAAAAACGGATTCATTGAAAAGGCCTTAGAAACTTCCAAGCAAGTGCAATTGGCAAGTGTAAATCCAGACTCCAAAATCTTCACCGACATCTACTCGGGCTAAAATGGGAGGTTTGGAACTACATACGAGAATCCATCTAAGCACAATATGTGGGTGGATGAATGAAGGATATGGCATGCGCCAAGAATTTTGTTGAGTCGATGAACACAATACTCTGGCAACCTAGTATGATCATGTCCATACTAGTATTCCTTGGCAAATGTATGTATAAATTGGAATTTAGACAATGTAGCCCAATGGTGTATAGGAAAGTTCTTATTGGTCATTTCAAACTTAATTTGAGTAGGGGATCACAAGCTCTACTAGCAGTAACTCTCATCAACATGGAATGACCACAAGGGATAATGTTCAAAGTTGTGATAAAATAGCATGTGTCTTCCAAGAGATAAAGGATCATGAGGATATAACTCATAGGATAACAACTATTCATCTTGAAAAGTGCAATAGAGGACATCGGGTTGAAAGTAGCAATAATGGGTACATGGCAAGACAATTTTGATATAAATAACATGACATATGAGGATGTACTAATTTAGAGATTATAGGGAATTTTATTGGAAAACCCAATTGACAAGCATAAGGATTTTATGGTAATTCAAAAGAAGAGGAGGTAACATATTTGAGTTCTTGTAAAGAGGATGGCTTATTGAGGTTTCCAAGCATATAAGTGTTCAGAAACATGTCATTCTAATGATGAGTTTAGGAATTGGTTGAGTTAGGAGAGATGATTGGAACTCACAATGGAGGCTTTTGTCCATACTTGATTGCATGCCTACCATTTTCGAAATACAAGCCTAAATACTTTAGAAAAAAAATAGTAGTGTGATTTGTCATATGGACTACAAGAGAAGGGATAAATTGACCACTTTGTCATGCAAGCACCCTTATCATGAAGAGTGCATTACAATATGGCTACTAATGAACAAGGCATGCCCTATTTGTTATGTAGAAGTTTTTGGGTTTGAAAGATGAAAGTTAAAGGCAATGCTATCACTATGGAGCTTGTATAAATGTTCTCAATCAAAGAACGAGGAATGTTGTTTGAAGTAACAAATGCATTCTAATTTGAATATTAACCGTAGGATTGAATTAATAAGCATCACATGAGTATGTTCCTAATCAAGTCTTGGGATTTTCTACTATAACCTATTAAATAAACAAGTGGTTTTTGTAGCTAGTGGAAGATTGATATATAAGGAATGCATTTAGAATGCACATTTACAACCAACATAGGAAAACTATTCAACATAATGCCTTGATAGTCACATGCTTGCTAAATTTTATTGGAAAATACAACATTTTATTATAAAGCCAATTTATTAAATTTAAAATCATTTTTATTTTACTAAGTTAAACATTTATGCTCATTAAAAAGGCTCTATAATATTGTTTCAAATATTTCATGAAGTCTAAAAAGTCAATTATTAGTTAGTTATGGGTTGGGAGAGCTATAAATACAATAATACACAATTTAAAGGGGGTTCTTACTTTTCTAGTTCAACTTTGCTGAGAAAATTGGAGACATTTGACATAAGGGATTTAAAGAGAACTGTGCATTTATCTATTATTGTTGATTTTTTGCATGTCAAATTGGTAGAATCTTTATATCCCTTGGTCTTTGTGGAAATCATTGCTTACTTGTCAAGGCGTTTATAGAATGTGCAACTTGTGTAAATAAATGTAGTTATATCTTGGTATCTTGATTTAAATGTTGCTAATGTGAACCTATCTCTTCATGTGTTGAGATTTGTGTGCTATTCTCTCAGTATTGTTCAATGTCATTGTAGACATTGAAAATGTCCTGAACCATATCATACACTCGAATCAGGTATACTAACATCATTTCCTCTTGAAACCCATCATCTTTTTGCTTAATTGAATTAGCCTAGCTAATTAATTAATGGCATCATTTTCACCTATTAACTTAATTTATCAAATCGGGTTAATTCACCCCCTTTTGTGCTAACATTTCATCTTATTAAATAAAATAAATCAAACTATTTAATTTAAATCTCTAAATCTTCTTATTTAATTCAAAAACACTAAGGTATTTAATTAAATGCTATTCCACCTTTCCCCCATTTATTATTTAATGAATATCATCTAATTCTTCTAATTCCCTAAATTGCATAATTAACATTATTTAGTTATCAATTAAGTCTAATTCCCCCCACTTGCAAGGGAATATTCCTCCTTTGCAGATTCCTCCAAAAAGGGAATATTCATTTGCACTATTTAATTTATTTTTAATTAACTAAATATCCTTTTTCCTCACCCATGATAATATTCCAAAGAATATTCTCTCTCCTTACTCATTTGAAAAAGGGGAATATTCCTTTTTCTCAACAAACTTACTTAATTCTTGAGAAAGTTAACTTGTGACCTTTTGTGCAAGTTAACTTATGACCTCTTGAACAAGTCGAAAGTGTGTTTGTTTGAGGGAATGTGAACCCTTGATTGAATCTCATCTTGCATTCTCACCCATTGATGAGAATCCATGATCCATGCCTCTCATTTCCTCCATCCTTGACCATTGATTAGCTTTTTTTATCTCAACCCTTCATTTCTCATTTGCTTTCCTATAAATAGGTCACTATTTGGAGACAAATGGATCCATCTTTCAAAGCAAACTTATGCTATTGAAATCACACACACTCACACTCATATTTAACACACATTTAGCATCTTTTAACGCATTTTAGTTGCATTAATTAGTTTAAAGCTTCCATTAATGGCTTCCATGATCGTGACATAATGCATCCATTTAGCTTCTTTAATTAATTAGGGTTTGGATCTTTTAGGTTAGAATCCATTTAGCATTAGCTTAGTATTTGTTTAATATCTTCATCACTTATCATAAAATCATGTTTAATTAGCTTTCATTATGATCATTTAGAATAAAATCATGTTTACATACACATATCTCATTAGTTTCATTAGTTTCCTTCAATAAAACTGATTGGAACAAGCTCATTTGTCCACAAGATTGGGAAAGGGTCGCTATTCCACATCAACGCGACACCACTCCCACAACAAGATAAGTTTCATATGGATTAGAGTAGACATTTAAATGCTTCATAGTTTAGAATGCTTTATTTTGATAAATGTTTAGTTTAATTTTCATTTGATGGATTAGATCTTGTACTTGAGATTCGACGTTAGTGGCTACGTTATGCTTCGATTCTTCATGGATCAAGCGTAACGCCCATGCTAATCCATCCAATCACATTTTGGTGCTAGAAGGAGGGTAAACCGATCAAACTTAATCAATTTCTATCTTGAATTTTGTTCTTTCTAACTTTTGCAGGAAACAACGACGCCCAAAACATTTTCAGCGACACACCTTGTTGGGTGTCGCCATATAGCAACGCTACTATAATCTGAAATAGTGATGCCTATTTAATATCCCAACATTGATTAAACAAACGACAATGCTAATACTTTTTAGAGGTATCAAAGATTTACAAACAGTGACGCACCTCAAAATGACGATGCTATCGTGCTCACTCGTTTTCTCTACAAAGTGACTCCCAAATTCACCAGAGCGACGCTATCGTAAACAATGACGCCCAACTCTGGTAAGAAATTTAACGGTCATTTTTCAGCATGTGTTTTAATTTTTTCACTTTATCAGATTACTAACATACTTCTAACATTGTTTTGGTTTTTAGACTAATAGGGTTTTGCAGGTTGGACGATACAAGGCAAAGTGAAGGAGCATTCTCATCTTTTGAGTCTTATAATTGTAACAAGCGTTTGATGCTTTTGGGGCAATTATAACCCAATTTCTTATGCTTTTCATTTTATGTTCTAGGACCTCACTAATTTTCATTTTGGGTTTAAAATGAACGCTCAAACGGGACTAAAATTGAACCCTCATTTCATCATTGTCTTTTGGGTTTAAAATTGAACAAGGCAACTTAACATTTCGTTTGGTGCATAAAATGAATTCATCTTAGCTTTAGAGGTTAAAATGAATGAGTGCTTTCTTTTTTGTGACACACTTGTAGTTCATATCCAATCCCCTTGAACTTCGTGCAATCTTGGGTGAAGATGAACACTCT
The DNA here is from genome assembly GCA_007258455.2 of Sequoia sempervirens. Classification (NCBI taxonomy): domain Eukaryota; kingdom Viridiplantae; phylum Streptophyta; class Pinopsida; order Cupressales; family Cupressaceae; genus Sequoia; species Sequoia sempervirens. The sequence continues at coordinate 436,869,142 of VDFB02281492.1, read as the reverse complement.
AAGTGTACTTCATTGTTTGTGTGCACTTATAGTAAGTATTCAATCCCCTTGTGCTTCATGCGATCTTGGGTGAAAAGAAATACTTAAGTACACCTTTATGCTTTGTGTCACCCTTAAGAGAGGATTTACTATGAGACATACCCTGCAACGGGAAACTCATAGGAAAGTTATTGCAAGCACATTTACCGACGAGCTATATTAAAGGTTGGGAAATTGTGAGAAAGTACCTTCTATCCTGGACTGTATAACATACTACACCTAGTACCATGCCTTAAGTGGCAAAGTGGGTGTGTATACAGCTGGGTGTTCTCGGTTTGTTACTAAGAACCAAATTGTTTAGTTACCAAAATTCCTTAATGCTTGTTGGTGCAAGAACGGTCGTTCTGAAGCCACCCCACATTTGTACTATTCATTGTTGAAACAAAAAAATTCTTAGGATCTTCAGGATTTTGAGATTTGGTAGTCCTGAGAAGTGTGTGTCATGGAGGGGAGCCAGTGTCACCAAATCTCAATTGTTCACACTATCTTAGTGTTTGGAGAAATCCGAGTGGGGACTCAAAAAGTATGGCCATTTCAACCTAGAATTGTAAATGCTTGTGAGTCAGTTTAATACTTTGCTTGGTTCCAAAACATTACAAAAAAACATTCACAATCTTTTCAAAATTTCAAACCCTTTGGTCTAAGTATGGATACTTCTTGAAATAGCCTTGATATTAATGCTTGTCCTAAGGATTTTTTATTCTTAGAGATTTCTAAATATCTTGACTTACATTTCAATCCATATTTTCCAAAGTTAACATAAGAAACGATGCCTTGAATTTCATACTTTTCACAAAATGGACATTGTGAAATTTATGATGTTTTTTTACATAGACATCTAGTTTGAACCATAATCAAGACAAGTGTTTGTGGTAAAAAGAAACTCACTAAGCAAGATAAACTGACGCAATTGAACCCCACATGACTATTTGGAGATTGATCACTCTCATTGAACAACTTGATCTTGAAGGTGTTATTATTCAACCAAACTTTGAACTCATTAACGAGGAACAAACCGATATAATTAGTAGTTTGAGAAGCTTCACTTTTAAAACTAAAGAAACACCTAGTCAGTGGAGAAACACAACAACCATTTTAGATGAAAAAGAGGAACAAGCTGATATTGTGGCTGGAAGGCCCATATTACCACCACCCGCATGGCAATAAATATCCTCTTTTACATGATCCTAACTTTCTCTAAATGATCTCACACAAAGTCAAAATCCCAAAAAGAAGGTCTACAGGTCGTCACTTTAAACTTAGGCATCATAGTGCAAAAGCTATCAAAAGACACCTTTTAGAACTTTACCAAAATAGAAACCTATATCGCAAAAAAATGTATCCCTTGCTTGATTTGAGAATAATTGATGATGAATTGGACTTAATATCACCTTGATCTAGTGTTGTGAGGTGTTTTACACATCCACATTAGGTCTTGGTCCCTTGCAAACTGAATAAAATACATGTCTTGTAAAGGTTTTGTAAAGAATTGAAAATGACTTTCACACTTTTCTTGACTTTTATTTAAGCATTTAAATCTAATGGTCCTTTCCTCCCTACTTTTGAATTAAATATTATTTTAATTCAAAAGTTATCTTTTCCCTCTTCTTCTATAATTAAATAATTATTTCAATTATTTAACTATTCATTAGCATTTTCTCTCTATAATTAAATAAATGTTATATTTATTTAATTATTTATCCCTTTTTTATCTCCCCAATTAAATCATTATTTTTAATTATTTAATTATATAATTTGTTCTCACCTTTCTTTCTAAATAAATAAAATTAATATTTTATTTATTTTATGTTGGCCACCTAAATTAAATATTTGTTATTATTTAATTTCTCCTATCACCTCTTTTTTTGTGCTAATCTTATCTTCCACCTCAAGTCTTTATCTATCCATGTCTTTCTTCTCTCAATTAACCTCCACCCTTGATTAAGTTATTTTCTAATTTAATCTTGGCCCTTGATCATGATCCTTATTCTTAACTCTCCTCTATAAGAGGAGACCTTTAATCCTAATTCATAATTCAATCACCATTCATCAATCATTTATCATTCCTTTGTATTGTCAAGTCAAGCAAGCAAGAATCAAGCATTCAAGATAACATTCAAGCTCACTTCTAAGGCATTCAAGAGTAAGAATCTTTATCCATTGTTGCAACAATTCAAAGATCCATCATCATGGCAAGTTTATAATTACATTGTTTCATGTTTCATGTTTCATCATTTTGGTTTAATTACCTAAATGGGGTTTGACCAAGGCAAACCCCCAATCCCTAACAATCAACAAGTTCTCTCTCTCTTCCTTTGTGTGATTGCAGATTTAGGTGCTTGGATGGCTTAGACATGATTGAAGAATAGGTTTCAAACTTGTTGAATTCATCTCCCTTTTGGCAAGGTCAAAATCTACACAAAAAGTCACTTTCAAGCCTAAATTCGGCAGTTTTAGAACCAGACACTTGGAGGAATAAAAAGAGCAGATTGAGGGCTTCTGACTCAACTTTCAAATTTTTAGAAAAGCCAAAGTGGACTAAGTCACCATACTTGGCGATTTAGTCCCACTATACATGTTTTTCAATTTTTTTTGTAGATTCAGATACCCATTTGGTTGAAATGGGCTCCAAAATAGTTTTCCAGATCTGGGACTAAGTCGCCCAGAATGGCGTAAGTGTCCTAGTAGGTCAAAATTTTAGTATCAACAACATTTCTAGTCCTCATTATAGTCTTCAACACATTTCCAGGTGCACACTTTTTGTTTTTCTCTCATGTTCTTTTTTATTTGCATTTCTATTCATCTTTTTAGGTCTTCTTGCATATCACAACGTGTTTTCAAAAATCTTGTATTTCCTTAGTTTTGCATCAATAGTTTATCTTCTTTATCAACTTCCAGCCTTAGGAACAATCTCCTTTGATAGATTTCAGTCTCCTTTTGCATTGAAATCTCAAGGGTTTGTTCTTGAATGAAGTGTTGATTTTTGTCTCTCTCCTTTTAGGTGCAAAACCCTAGAGGTGCAAGAGGTGACAAAAATCTTCACTACAAAACCGATTGGTGGTAAAATTTTATAAACATGCTTCAAGGAACAACCCAAAATTGTATGCATTCTTTTGGAGTCAAAACCCTCATCTTTTTCAGGATCAAGAACTTCTCTAAATCATTAAGTCTTTAGGAGTTGAAAACTTTAGAGGTTTAGCATGTTTCTCACTACCTTGGTCTTATCAAACAAAGATTCACTCTAATTCAACATTGGGTCAAACATTTCATTCACCCCTCCATCAAAATTTCACCCTTCACTTCACCAAACTTTGCAAAAATTTTGAATACACCAACACCTTTTGACTTAAAACATCTATCAAACCAACCCTTCACTTAGCTACTTTGTATGTGAAATTAATCTTTTTCCATGCATTTAGGTAAGTTAGTTATCATCCTTGAAATAGTTAATCTTGAAGGTCATGAGTCTACCTTAAAGATTTTCAAGTTCATCAACATCCATTATCCCAACATCAAAACTTCAAACTTGAGTCAAAAGTGTTGTCCCAAAATGATTGCAAAGATCACTCCCCACATCATCCATCTTTTCATTCCCCATTATCACCATTGCTCCAAAAAGACTTAGAGCATCCATTTTACCTAGATTTGAGTCAACTAGAGAGTTCAAACATTGCAAATCAAAACATAACTCTCCCAAAGGTGACCCAAAATTTATGGTAAAGACAGGATCACAACACAAGAGAATCATGGAGAAAACCAAAGTCACATTTACCTCAAGTGATCCAACTCCTCTAGAATTTGATCTAAGAAGTCACATTATTCCATCACAACAACCTTCATCACCATCAGGGCCATATGAGATTAAAGACGTTACAAACAATCCATTTGAACTTACTAAGGAGGAAATTATTGAACATCAAGCCTTTGAAAATGTAGCTCCTATCTCCCCATCATTTGTTGCACAAAATTTGCACAACGCTTCACAACTCCATTACTAGGGCTAAATCAAACATCCATTCCCAGTCTTACAGCTAATCTTACTAAGGACTTTGGCCATACTCTTCCATTTGAAAGAAGCACACTTGTGGGAACTCTTGAAACCCACCCTCCATCCCAAACAACCACTTGGAAACCAACATTTGGCGCTCCTACCATCCCTGAAGATCCTAAACAAACATATAAACCCCTTGAACTTCATTACTCCACAAAAACCTCAAAATATCAAGGAAACCCTTCTTCATCCATACCCATGAGTACCACAAGTGTATCGTACATCATGCAACGTAGTGTAGACCAACTAGACCCAAAAGGGAAAGGAAATACCCTCATGAAAAATCAGCCTTTAACACCATAGGGGACATCTTCATCCAATCCTCTCATAGATACATCAAACATAGTGATGGTTCAAAACACATCTATCCCATCAATTATCAACCCATCTCAAAACAATCCCTTGGTAACGAATCCCATCAATCCAGGCAATACCTTATCTACATCCCTAACACAAGGAAATCCTCAAGACATGGGACAAGGAAACTTTCTTAATCAATGGACTCAAGGTCCTAGTGTTTCATTCCCATCACACAATCTAATGGCACCATCCTCATCTTTTTTCATAGTCCCCTTTACAATGCAAAATCAAATGGGATCTCAAACTTACATTCCTCCACCTCAATCCACTATCTTACAAGGAATATTGAACCAAGGGAACCCCCAACCTCTCATCAACAATCCATTACCCACACAAAACATCCACACCCACAATCCATCGCGGATGTCCCAACAACCAACTGATCCTACATTGCAAGCACATGCCTTAGCCTTACAACAAGCACAACAAGCTTATCAGGAAGCCATACAACAGTAGAAACAACAACAAGCAGCCCTAGCAACACAACAACAACAACAACATGCAACACTCTTAGCACAACAACAACAACAAGCAGCCCTAGTGGCACAACAACAACATCAAGCATAACAAGTAGCCTTAGCACAACAACAACATCAAGCCCATCAATCAGCCTTAGTAGCACAACAACAATAGTAGGCCCAACAATAATCCCTTGTGGGGCAACAACAACATCAAGCCTTACTAGTTCAATAGTATTCCCAACAACAACAAAGTTCCTATTATAACCCTCAATCAAACATCGTTAATACAAACATGTTAGGAACATATACATCAATACCCCAATCACCTTCACAGAATCTCACAGCACCATACACCCCATACAACACCTTATCATATCAAAACGCATCCATCAGATCCCACAAGATGATCTAGTATCAAAACTTAAGGCGTTGTCACAAGAAATGCAAGACCTTCGAATGGGAAAGACAAAGAAGCCCCATACACATAACCTATGTCCCTATCCATTCGACCGAAACATCACAATGGTACCATTCCCTCCTAGCTTTGAAATGCCCAAATTTGATAAATACAAAGGGAGAGGAAGTCTTGTGGACAATGTCAAATAATTTAACATCATGTGTATGGAGGTTGCTTACAACGATTCTTATTTAATGTGCCTCTTCCCCCAAAGTCTAACAGGTCCTGCTATGTATTGGTTTCCTCAACTTCCTCTCGATATCAAAAAATTTCAAGAAATTACTAACAAATTCATTGATCACTTCTCCTTTAACCTTGGCATGGACATAAGCCTTGAAGAGTTGTACACTCTTAGACAAAACAAAGGAGAAACTTTCGCTAATTTCTTACAACTATGGAGACAAAGAGCTAGTAAGAGCAAATGGCCTCTTCCTGATGAACAATAAGTGGGGATCGTCATAGCAAACCTAGATCTAGATCTATCCTTCCACTTGAAAATGTAGTGCATCACATCTTATGACGAGCTTGTCCCTAGAGCCGTTAACATCTAGAGAGCTCTAATCTCACAAGGGAATACCCAAGCTTACAAAGACAATTGGCCATCAACTAGTTCAAACGACAAGCCTCGTGTTTGGACTAAGAACAAGAACATAACAAATGATGGTGTGGTAGATGCTAAGGTGGTCCTAAGTGCTCCTAGGCCTAACAACAACCAAGTTGCTAACATTCAACCAACTGTGCAACAAATAACACCCCCTCAAAACAATTAGATCAACAACACCAAATCATAATAAAGGCAGACCCCTAACAAGAAAAACTATCCTAAATGCAAGTACACATAGTTATCTGAACCCATCAAGACCATCATGAAGAAATTGGTAGAATCAAACTTGATCATGCTTCCCAACTTTGAAAACTACCAAGAACCACAAGAGAAACCATCTTGGTATAACGAGAACGATATTTGTGACTTTCACAAGATTAAAGGACACAAAACGGAAAATTGCATGAGACTCAAAAACATTATCCAAGACCTTATATAAAATGACACCATATTTGTTGAGGTACTATTCGGTAATCAAGATCTTAAGATATACAAGAATCTTATGTCGGATCATAGCAAAGGAAACAACACTGGAAAGGATAAAGATTACACAAACGTGTAACATACTTATTCAAATGTGATTGCTTCTTGTGACAGCGTCATCACCATTGTCACCATCAAAGGACATAGTGTGGAGTGTGGAGTCACCACATGACGTGGAAAATTCACCATCCAAGGAGTCCCACCCCAATCTAGGGCTCAACCTACTCAGCCAACAACAAGTACCAACAAGTATAACCTCTTAGAGAAAAAAAGACCCCCGCATAGATTTCTATCCTAGAAACATTGAGGCTATCACCCGAACATAGGGAAATCTTAGAGAAAGCTTTATTAGAATCATCTATTCCCAAGGATATTGATACCGATCAGTTTCAAGCTATGGTAGGCCATATCGCTAATCACCTTCTCACCTTCTCAGAACAAAACCTATGATCGAAGCCATCTCATAACCATGCTTCACACCTTGAGGTTATCATTCATAAGAACAAGGTTAAAAGAGTCTCAGTAGATGGAGGTGTTGGTCTAAGCATTTGCACCCTTCAATTAATAAAAAAATTGGGCTATTCAAAGGATACTATTGAGAAGACAAAGAGTACCACCATTAGGGCATATGACAACCAAGAATGGGTATCACAAGGCATCATCGCACTACCCATCCAAGTGGGCCCCCTCATCATAGAAACTACATGGCAAGTGCTAGACCTAGATCTTCCCTACAACATACTACTTGGTCAACCTTGGATCCATGCCTTAAAAGTTGTAGCTTCAACCTACCATCAATGTGTAAAGTTTCCTTTTGAGGGAAGAGAAGTTACCATCCATGGAGATCCTGAAACTTTTTACTACTGCAAAAATCTCGAGGCCAAGTTCTATAAAATCCCCCAAATACCCAAGAATGACGAAGGGCCTATACCTTCTACCTCATTTTTTGACCCATCATCCCTTACATCTACCTCTGAAACAAAGGCACTCATTATGCAGAGCATACCTGATATCAAGGTAGTGATCCAAGATGATGGTTGTGGAAACTATAAGCTAATGAAGGATACTTTTGTGTTGGGAAAGTTGCCTCTTTCTCCCAAATCTCATGGGAAACCCACACCTAGCAACAATACCCCAAAAACTATCAAAATGGCAGCTACTACCTTCACCAAATGGGGGGATTTGAACAAAGAAGATGTTAATGAGGAAGATGTCTCTAAATTGCTCTATTAGGATGACAAACCTGTTCTTGTTCTTCCCATGGAAGATGACAATAAAGGCTTACAACTAATGAAGAGCATGAGCTATACTAAGAATGTGAAACTAGGACAAAATGACAATGGTTTGCTAGAACCTATCGTTCTTGAGAAACTTCCAAAGAATCTTGGCCTAGGTTGTACTACTAGCAAGGTTACCCTTATCGGCAAAGGCCCTTCCGCTAAAAGAGTTGAGGCTTCTTCTTGGTTCCAACATCGCATGATACTACCCTAAATAACTTCCCACTTGATGTTGTTGTCCTATTTGAGAATAACTACCTCTTCATGATATCTACATCAACCTTCATCCCAAGCAACCGACCAAATGAAATATGCCTAGTATACCCACAACTCATTGATTTGGACCAAAAAAGACCATCGATTCTAGATTTATTTAAAAATGATGAAGAAATCTAAAAATTCATGACTTCATGACAACCTACCATGGGCAGATCACAAGGTAGGTTTTGACATAGAGCTAGACACAGGAGCATACTATGGGGAGATGATTGAATCCTTGTTGGGTGAAGAATAAAAGAACCTGGTAGCATTCCTAAAAGAGCGCAGAGCTAATTTTTCATGGTCGTACACAGATATGTCAGGCCTTGATCTAGAAGTAGTTTTGCATCATCTAGTAGTCTATCCCAAAGCCAAACTGGTAAAGAAAAAGTTAAGGAAGATGCACCCTCAAATAGCACTATTGGTCAAACTTGAGTTACAAAAGCTTCTTGATGTTGGATTTATCTGACCAATAGATTATCCTGAGTGGGTTTCAAACCTGGTACCAATCTTGAAACCCACTAGGGACATCAGAATATACACTGATTTTAGAGACTTGAACAAAGCATGTCCGAAGGATGATTTCCCTCTTCCTAACACTGACATCATAGTAGACTTAACAGCTGGGCATGAAATGTTGTCACTCATGGATGGTTTTTCAGGCTATAATCAAATCATGATCACCAAGGAGGATCAACATAAAACTTCATTCACTTGTCCATGGGGGACATACTTCTAGAATGTGACGTCATTTGGGCTAAAGAATGAAGGAGCAACCTATCAGAGAGCAATGACCCTCATCTTTCATGACATGATCCACAAAATAGTTGAAGACTATGTGGACAATATTTTGGAAAAATCAAAGAAAAGGATTGAGCACATACAAGTCTTAGGACCCATCTTTGACAGGCTTGAAGAATACAAGGTACAACTAAACCCAAAAAATGGTGTCTTTGGGTTACATCAGGGAAAATTATCAACTATATATTCTCACAAAGAGGGATGGAAATTGACCTAGCAAAGGTAAAAGGAGATGAGAGGGTTACAAGGAAGATTGCAGTTCATTAGGAGGTTCATAACACAGCTATTAGACAAAATCCACCCTTTTTCGCATTTGCTTCATAAAGGATTGACTTACAAGTGGGATGAGAAGTGTGACAAAGCTTTCCAATAGATCAAGAACTATCTATTGACACCTCCAATTCTCATGCCACTAATACCGAACAAACCACTGATCATGTATATCTCGGCAACATTAGTAGCATTAGGTGCTCTTCTAGCACAACATGATGAAAATGGAAAGAAAAGGGATATCTACTACATCAGTAGGACCTTAGTGGGATATTAAATAAAATATTCATCCATTGAGAAAGCCTGCTTAGCATTGGTTTTTTCTTCACAAAATTTTAGACACTACATGTCACATCAAATCAAGCTCATTGCAAAGATCGATCCATTGAAATGCCTTTTATCTAAAGCAATTCTCACTGGGAGAATGGCCAAATGGGTAATGATCTTAATGGAATTTGACATAGAGTATGTGAAGCACAAGGAAATTAAAGGACAAGTGATCATAGAGGTCAACTAGCAGAGGCACCTATCTATTTAGAGAATCCATTGATATATGAATTCCCTGATGAATCAATGTTCCTTGTCAATCTCAAAAATTAGTAGAAAATGTACTTTGATGGATCATTCACTCAACATGGATTAGGAGCAGGTATTCTTTTCATCACCCCCCAAGGTGATTGCATCCCAAAGTCATACAAGCTATCATTTCTATGTACTAACAACATTGTTGAGTATGAACCCCTAATCACGGGTCTAAGGATAGCAGTTCAATGGAAGATACAAGAAATAAAAATCTATGGAGACTCACAGTTGGTTATCAACCAAGTCAATGATGACTACCAAACTAAGGATGACAAGCTTACTCCTTACAAGAAGATGATAGAGTGTCTTAAGGACCTTTTCATAGACATAACCTTTGAGCAGATTCCTCGTATGAACAACAGAGCAATAGATGCTATGGCAATAATTAAATCACTGTTAGACATGTTGAACAACATCCTACAATGCAAATTCTTGGTAGAACAACTTCTTGTACCAAATTTTGAAATCCCTAAATCTAAATTCATGTGTGTCATTGTTGGTCCTAGATCCCCATGGTACCATGACATCTTTACCTACCTAAGTAGAGGAACCCTCCCATTCGATATCACCTCTAACCTTAAAAAGACCTTTGTTAAAAAGACATCCTGATTTGTGATCCTAGGAGATACCCTTTTTCGTTGAAGCATCAAAGGGACATTACTACGATGTCTTAACCAAGAGGAAACCTTGGCAGCTTTAACAAAAGTACACGATGGCATATGTGGTTCCCATTCTAGCAGTATGAATTTAGCTAAGAAACTGTTGAGGATGGGGTACTACTGGCCAACCATGGAAAGAGAAGCTCATCAGTATGTGCAGAAGTGTGTCCAGTGTCAACAACATGGAGCTCTAGCTCAGGAACTACAACCAATGATCGCACCTTGGCCTTTCTCACAATGGGGGATTGACCTCATAGGAAAGATCACTCCAACCTCATCCAATGGCCACAAGTTTATCATAACAGCCACTGAGTATTTTACCAAGTGGGTTGAAGCCATTCCTATGACCTACATAATGGGGAAGCAAATTGCTAAGTTTATCATGAACTACCAAATCTATCATTACAATGTTCCACAAACCCTTATCTCAAATAACATAACTCCCTTTAAGAATCAGGATGTGAAAGAGCTATGTCAAAAATTCAACATCCAACACTTATTCTCTACCCCGTATTACCCTCAGGGCAACGATCAAGCTGAGGCTACAAATAAAACCATTCTAAAAATCTTGAAGAAAACAGTCAATGAAGTCGTCCATGATTGGAATCTATAGCTAAATCCTACTGTTTGGGCCTATCGAACCAGTATCCACACACCAACAAGTGCAACCCCTTTCTCCTTCGTCTATAGATCAGAAGCCATTTTTCCTATTGAGGTTGAGATCTCATCATTGCAAGTGTCACTACAGAACCTGATCACTGATGAAGAGTACAAAGTATCTCGGCTAAATGAGCTAGAATTATTGGATGAGTGTCATCTTAATTCCCTTAATCATTTGCAAGTATATCAAAACTAACTGAAACAAAGCTATAACAAGAAGATCAAATGTCAGTCTTTCCAGATAGGAGATCTTTTCCTAAAGCAGAATCAAAAGAACCTTCCAGATCAGGATAGTAAAGGAAAGTTTGAGCCTAACTAGTTAGGTCCCTTTGTCATCACAGCAAGCTATGGATCAGGAGCATACCAATTATCAACACCTGAAGGTGAACCCTTGTAGGAACCAACTAACAACTTGCATCTTAAAAAGTTTTATGCCTAGTCTTCAAGGGTGTAAATCTAAAAATACAAAAAAATAAAAAAAATGAACAAAATCCAAAAAAAAAAAGAAAAAGGATTGAAAATAGTAAAGAAAAACAATCGTCCTCTAGTGAAAACAACTTCGATCCTTTTTCTTGCATCATTCATCCTATTTATTCTATCATTCCATCCATCTATTGCATCATTCATCCTATTTATTCCATCACCCATCCTTGCCTACATTATAGCTTGATGTTGTGAAGTATTGTATCCCCTTAGCACTACTTGGCATATTCCTAAGGTTAGCTTGTCCTTCCTATATCAAGGTATTCTATCACATAAACACTAGGGGAAATTCGTTATGGATTGGATTGGGTTCTTGTATATCTTAAGGTTATCAAAAAACACCAAAAACATTCATAAAATCTCATAAAAGTCCAAAAAAATCCAAATCTTGTACAACTAAAATCCAAAAACATTCAAAAACTATAAAGTCAAAATCCAAAACATCCAAAACCATCAAAATCCCTAAAAAGGTCGAACATTGAAAATCCAAAAATGACACCATGTTGAACTACATCATCTCTGAGCTTGAACGTAGGCAAGGCCATCATTGATGTGCCCCCGAGACACCCTAGGTCAGTCCTTTAGGATTCCATCATAAAAAAAATAACATTCCATCAACTGCTCAGATCTCATCTTTAATAAATCGAGTCAATTGAACTATGTGGTCTTTGTGTGTACAACATAGGCAAGGATCATCTTTGATCAGCCCCCAAGGCCCCTAGGATAGGTATTTTAGGTTAAGTTCTTGGTCGAAACTCATAAAACCCCTAAACATTCAAATATAAAAAAACCTTAAACATTTGTAAAATCTTTGAAAACCCCTAAACATTCAAATATTCAGAAAACGCAAAAACATTTGAAAATTGAAAATCTCCAAAAACATTAGAAAACATTCAAAAGACCTAAACGGCCTCAAATAAGCAAAAAACCAAAACATTCACATAAAACATTCAAAAGACCAAAAACAGCCTCAAAACATTTTCAAAATACCAAAAACATTGAAATATTCCAGAAAATCCAAAACCATCCATCCCATTTCTCTTTCACCCACAATAAACCTTCATCCATAATAAATTGATCATCAACTTCACCCTGTGGAAAAATGAATAGAAAGCAAGTATAGAAAATCGTAAAGTGAGAACCTAAGTGTCAAAATCTAAAAGTCTAAATCAAAGGTAAATGCATCAATGGAGTTTGCATCAATGGCTTATCATAAAACTCATCATCATCCTACATCAAACCATTTGATCAACATGTCCTAGGATGTATCCTTCCTGCGATGGACATCAACATCAGAAATCACCTTAGCTAAATTAAACTGGCAAGAGATATAAATAACGCTGACTATTTGTATTTGATCTTTTCTTCTGATTTATCTTAATGACCTATTCCAAGGACCTCTCGATGATGCCTATCAAAAATATTTAGAGAGAAAGGAATGGGGCATCGATCATTATCTTTCTTTTTTTGTGCTTTTGGATACTCTTGTGAAATAATCTTGGCGCATACTTGCTTAGTTGTGTGTAGGGAAGTTTTTTGGAGTATGTTGTTGACTATTGTGTATGTTTTGGTCCAAAATATTCTAAACTCCTAACTTACATTCCAACGGGGTTTCTGTATGTCAAGGTGTGAACAAGAACTATCCTGTCTGTTTGTAGATTCAAAGTCCATTACACTAGATACAACATCGTCCTGGTTATCAATACCTGGACGCATCGTATCTATGTGTTATATCAAACAATAAGGAATGGTGAAAATCCCAATCCCAAGAAATGAGCAAATCATCATCATCATTATGCATTTATCATCACCATCTCTAATAAAGTCTCAGTGGATCATGGACTTGTTGGATCTTTTAAAGAAATCATCAAAATCAATGGTCAATCATCTTGTTTCTTCTATCTTCTCTTTGTGCTAACCTAGTATCATGACAGTCAACAAAAACATCATCAATGCATCCACAAATCATTGGCATGCATACATCACAAATCATAGCATATCATAAAACATCCATCCTACATCATCATTCGCATTTAAGTTGTGATAAATAATATAGATTTGTTATTCTAAGCATCTTAAATCTTTGCATTCATATCATAAACATACATTGCATTATCATTACATATAAATATCTGCATTCATCCACATACATCACATCATCATATCATAAAAATTGCATAGAAAATAACACAAAAATAAATGCATCCACATCATTTGCATAAGCATAACATCTGCATATCATATCATCTATCCCATGGCATATCGGGAAAAGATACTAAAAGGAAGTACATCCATCCATTGCATTGCATTGCATCGCATATCACATTATTACCATCTCATATCACATAAGCATAAATAAAAGAATTGCATCCATATGTGATAACATATAAGCATGTCACATCATCACATCAAATGTATCCATATGTTCATAAGCATGAAATAAAGAGAACACATTGCATCACATTGAATCTACATCATATATATATCAAAAAATGGCTATCATCATACAATATTTGAATCAATGTATGTATATCGATCAAAAATACAATATGATCCATGAGGCTATCAAAAAGGAGCCCATGAATGTATATCTATGTAAAGAATCAAGAAATAATAAAAAAAGTGTCTTTGTACAAGCGAGCTAGCCCTGATGGCTGCTCCCCTCACTAGGTTGCCTCTTTGGTTGATTCTCGGCCCTTAGGTGTGCCCCACTCCTCTAAGAATAATCTGGTTGGGCATGAAATGTTGTCACTCATGGAGGGACATCCCTGTGGTAGTGCATCCTGTAGTAGGTTTCCTCGGTCATGGCCTTTATGTACAATCTGGCAGATACGGTCCGCCCCTGAGCTGCAACTATCATGGTCTCCAACTGTTGACGCCATCCAACCTCTTGAGCCAACTACATCTCGGTAGTCTGTCTAATTTGTCGTTCCTAGTCTCTCTCAGTTGTCAAGGCCACTACCTACTACCTCTCTTGATCTCTCTCAATAGTAATAACCAAAATCTGTCGATGGTTCTAATCCCTCTCACCTGTAATAACATTTATATGTTGATGCAGTTATTGAATCTATATTTCACGGGGATCTGGACCCGGTGGTGGTGGTTGTTGTTGTATCAGTGGCTAATGAGGAGGTTGATGATCTATTGGTGGTGCTCCTAGGATCTATCCATCCTGTCCATCTTGGGCATTCTGGCCATCATGTCCCCTACCACGACCTTTGCCTCTGCCTGCACCTCTCCCTCGTGGAGGTGCACCTACTGGATCTGTCAACCTGTGACAGGGTGTGAACCATGCATCGTATGCAAGAATCGTCTAAGCATCTACTTGTCCCTGATCATATGCCCATGGTCAAGCCACCAACTACCGAAAGCCCTCGACAAACTTGTGGGCTGGGATTGTAGGTACCCACGCTAGTGACTCTCATGTTGACCTAGCAAAGATGGCGGTGTATGCATCATCTGGCCTATCTTTCCTATCTTTGAATTCTCTGCTCACCCTATCTAGAAGGTACCTCTCTATAATGGTATGCTCTCAACCCTGCATATATCGGGTTTGTCAAGCGGAGAAGAGTTGTTGCATGTCATTGTACCATGTTGAAATCTAAAGCCAAGGTCGCCATATGAAGACTATCATATCATCAATGACCCTGCACCAATACAGAATCCCAAGCTACCCTGTATGTTGTAATGTAATGGAACCTTTGTATCTCCAGACAACAAGATCATCTGGCTCTACATCCGCCCTCTGAACAATCGGTCAGAGCATAGCAATGTGCTCCCAAGCTCAAATGTGTAGTAAGGTGACCCCTGTGTCGATCACCCTACCATCGCAGTATATAAAATCATGCATATCATGGTATAAGGAGGCCAACATCATTGGCCCCCAAGCATGCATCCTATGCCAAGCCAAGTCCCATCCTATACTAAATCCTCTGCTCTGTCAATCTGGAGCAACTAAGCCTAAGATGATAGCTGCAATGATCAATTTGGAAGTGGGCACCTGACCTCTGTACATCTCAAGGTCTATATGGGAAGTGACTAGGATAATGTCCTCCAGCTCCATCACCTCATTGTTGGCATCATAACCGGCATCAGAGTCATATATCACGCGCTCACCATGTATCATAAAACGCAATATTTTCCATACATCCTCTAGCATCATTGTCGCCTCGCTTGTGGGAAGGTGGAACGACGAAGTCTCATTGTACCATTGCTCACACAACACGGTCATCATAGACAAGTGCGTCCGAACGATGAGCATGTACGCAATGTACCATAGACCAATCTCCCCCAAGTGCTCCTATCGCAACTCAAATAAATCACTAAGTCTGGAGAAAATGGTGGGTCGATGCTCATGGAACATCAAAGGTGGGATGACCTCTTGCATCCATGAAGTGCACGATGTCAATAAATAAATAAAAATTGGCTCAATTTGGAATTTTCATCCCAAAAATGACAATAGCATCTCTATTTACGATAGCATCGCTATAATTCAAATTTCAAATACCGACACTCGAGGCATTTAAATTGCAAATCGCATTGCCAGAAACACATGTGTCATGATTTATCTTTGGTGAAACCCTAACCCCAATTTTTAAATCAAGAAGTGTGTTGCCATACACATATGCATCACAATTTAAAATTGGAAACCCTAATTCTAAATTGTGAACTACGTTGCAATTCACATGATGCATTGCTAAAATTCAAATTAGCATCGCCGATTCAAAAATTAGCGTTGTTCTAGAGTGACGCCGCCAAATTCTAAATTTCAAAACACAATAAATGCACCAAAAATTCAAATTTCAAATCAAGTTTCGAATCACATACCGGTGGTTCTGTACTTGGAAGTCTCTGGTACTCTCGAACCCAGTCGGAAATGTGTCATGGGAGCACTCGTTGCATCATTTCGTTGGAGGGTCAGAGCTCAAAAATGCAAGAAATCAAGGTGTGAATGCACAAATTAATTCAAAGTGACCCTTCCTCACCTATTTATGCTAGAAAATTAGTGTTTTTTCCCTATTTTAACTAGGAAGCTAGGGTTTTTCATCATTTTTACCAATTTTGCCAAATAGAACCTTATTTTGCATCGTTTTTCACATTTTTGGCATGTTTTTTGCATCTCAGAGTTTTTTTGGACCCCTAGGGAAACCTTTTACCTTTGTTGAGATATCAACCCAAAATTCAAAAAATTTGCCTGATTTGTTGAGGGGGCAGGGAACTAGCTTATTCTTTTTGTTGGGGCAGCAGTGGGGTATCTAAAAATAAAAAATATCTATATATTTTGATTTAAACAACAATTTTTCATCTAAGAGTGTTAGTCTTTGAACTGAAACAATATGTACCTCGCTTCAAAGAGGGGAAAAATGTAGACACTGAAAAATGTCCCGAACCATATCATACACTCGAATCAGGTGTATTAACATCATTTCCTCTTGAAACCCATCCTCTTTTTGCTTAATTAATTGAATTATCCTAGCTAATTAATTAATGGCATCATTTTCACCTATTAACTTAATTTATCAAATCGAGTTAATTCACCCCCTTTTGTGCTAACATTTTATCTCATTAAATTAAATAAATCAAACTATTTAATTTAAATCCTTAAATCTTCTTATTTAATTAAATAACCCTAAGGCATTTAATTAAATGTCATTCCACCTTTCCCCCATTCATTAAATCATTTTATTCAATAAATATCATCTAATTCTTCTAATTCCCTAATTGCATAATTAACATTATTTAATTATCAATTAAATATAATTCCCCCCACTTGCAAGGGAATATTCCTCCTTTGCACATTCCTCCAAAAAGGGAATATTCCTTTGCACCATTTAATTTAGTTTTAATTAACTAAATATCCTTTTTCCTTACCCATGAGAATATTCCAAAGAATATTCTCTCTCCTCACTCATTTGAAAAAGGGGAATATTCCTTTTTCTCAACAAACTTACTTAATTCTTGAGAAAGTTAACTTGTGACCTCTTGTGCAAGTTAACTTATGACCTCTTGAACAAGTTTGAAGTGTGTTTGTTTGAGGGAATGTGAACCCTTGATTGAATCTCATCTTGCATTCTCACCCGTTGATGAGAATCCATGATCCATGCCTCTCATTTCCTCCATCCTTGACCGTTGATTATCTTTTTTTATCTCAACCTTTCATTTCTCATTTGGTTTCCTATAAATAGGTCACTATTTGGAGACAAATGGATCCATCTTTCAGAGAAAACTTATGATGTTGAAATCACTCACACTCACACTCATATTTTGCACACATTTAGCATCTGTTAACTCATTTTAGTTGCATTAATTAGTTTAAAGCTTCCTTTAATGGCTTCCATGGTCACATAATGTATCCATTTAGCTTGTTTAATTAATTAGGGTTTGGATCTTTTAGGTTAGAATCCATTTAACATTAGCTTAGCATTTGTAATATCTTCATCACTTAGCATAAAATCATGTTCAATTAGCTTGCATTATGATCATTTAGATTAAAATCATGTTTACATACACATATCTCATCAGTTCCATCAGCTTTCTTCAATAAAACTAATTGGAACAAGCAAATTTATCCATAGGATTGGGAAAGGGTCTCTATTCCACATCAATGCAGCACCACTCCCACAACGGGATAAGTTTCAAATGGATTAGAGTAGACATTCAAACTATTTCATAGTTTAGAATACTTTGTTTTGATAAATTTTTAGTTTAATTTTCATTTGAAAGATCCTATTGAGATTCAACATTAGTGGCTATGTTATGCTTTGATTCTTCTTGGATCAAGCGTAACCGGCCCATGCTAATCCGTTTAATCGTAGTCATATACATTGTTTTACCCATCATATAAATATGAGAATATACATCACAATTTTGTGATGATTCCTCATTAGTTTTGATAATAATAAAAAGTTTGAGTTAGTATTTGTGTGTTTACAACTAGGGTTTTTGTAATTAATTTTTCTCTGAGTTTTTCCCTTTCCCTTTCAGTATTTAGGGTTAAAATACTATAAAAATTATAAAACCTCATCATATGAGGGAGGTGCCCCTCTCAAGCATATAAGAAAGTTGTCAAATAACAACTTCTCCAACTATTATAGGCATTTTTGTTGCAAGTTCCTTGGGCGAGTCATATTCTTCATAAAATCTCAAAGTGAAAAATTTGTTTATCAGCCAAACTTTATCATCAAAACAAAATAATATAAATATTTTGTTATGTCGATTTTATTTTAAGAGATAGGGATTTATAGGGATGTTTGTAAGGCTCAGTATTTAGTTTTTGAGTTACTGTGCATATTTTTGTAATGGAAAATATGGCAAGGAATGCAACACCTAGCATATTAATTCCCATCTTTGAATGTACCAATTGGTGCAATAGGATGTATTTTTTGTTAAAATATAAATATTTGTGAGAAATTGTTCAAGGTATGTGTAGACACGTAAAATGTACATACACTCGATCTTGATCTACTAGCATTGTTTCATCCTGAATAATCCCTGTTGATGGAAATTTTGGCACCACAACAATGCAAGCAAAATATTGCTATTCTACTTCTCCTAAAAGAGAAAGGAAACACATGGATGCCTTAGCTCCCAAGGTCTTTGTAGTTGGGTCTCAAATTTTCTCATGTTACTTAGTGGTCAATGCAATAGTAATATTCAAGGGGCCTACTGGTGTTGAGCTTTTGGACTATTTTGGAGTTAAACACGAATTTAAATCTACTCTAACTGGGGTTTTTAAAGAAATCTAAAAATATGGATCAGGGCTTTGGAACAGAAAAGAATG
Source organism: Sequoia sempervirens (assembly GCA_007258455.2). Lineage (NCBI taxonomy): Eukaryota > Viridiplantae > Streptophyta > Pinopsida > Cupressales > Cupressaceae > Sequoia > Sequoia sempervirens. The sequence goes on along the minus strand of VDFB02281492.1, from coordinate 436,849,917 downwards.
ACACTTCATCCGAATTAACTAGACCTGTCACCTTCCAAGGAATTCCTAACTAAAATTGCAGAACAAAATAAACTTGTGACTAACACACAGTTCCATTCATTCACAGTGTTGATTTCAACAGCAGATTACAAATTACCATTCAAGTAAAACATAAAACCAAACTTCATCCCTTGAAAGCTTCTCAAATCAGATGATTAATTCAAGTCAAACATCATTCTGGAACACAACATGAAGTAGATTAAGATCTGGTTGCTTCTACTATTCATGAAACAGATAAACAACATTTACAAATCTGGCACAAATCACCAGTGTACAGAAAATTTGTGGCTCCAAATTGTTTCCATTTACACTAAGAAAAATGAAAGATACATTAGTCTATTACTGAATCTAGCTCCTACTCAAGAAGACTAAAAGAAGCTCCTATTGATTACTAACTAGAAGTTCTCTACAAGTTCTCAATTCTAACCTAGAAGTTCTAATCTAGAAGTGCTGACACTAAAAGTTCTAACCTTTACAAAGAGGAAAAAATGCCTTATATACAGAATGTACCAACAAGAATGTGTTGTCCCCTGCACTAGGGTTTACAAAATATCTGCAGACTGCAGGAGAGTCGGCTCTCAGATCTTTTGAAGAAAGTCGGTTATGCATTCAATGTGAATCCTTGCTGTCCATGCTGATGAAAGATTTATGGGAAAGATCTATAGATATTTTGCTGTTGTAGCATTAACTCTTTTGTCTTCGTTTCCATCTTTGAACTCTCTTGCAGTTTGCCTTGAATGCTTCAGAATATCCCCATTAATACTAATTTGTTCCTGCTAGTAGTCACTACAGCTGTCCCTCTGAGTCACAATTTCTCCTTTCCTTCAGCCTCCTTCTGCTCTGGACCTCTCTATACATTTCACCATTCCTCTAGAAACGCCATCAGGCCTTGCTGTAGATCTTTGCATTTCATCCGAGCTGATCCATCGTCACCCTTGGATCTCAGAAAGAATCCATCTGGTTTGCATTCTGTTGGCCTTCTTTCCCAGGAACAGTCAATCGGTTAAAGGGACCAATGAGTCACTCTTTTGGCTGCTTCTGATTGGTCAGGCGTATTTCCCAGTGAGCTCCTCAGGCGATCAAAGGTGGACCAATCAACATCGCATGTCGGTGAGACACCATTGGTGTCTCCCCGATGCAATTTCATCCCCTAGCGGCTATCGGCGTGACCCAAGATAGTCAGTATGACCCCTCGGCGCTCGCTGGAGAAGTCATACCGAGCCCATAAAGATCATCGGCAAGACCGTCGCTAATCGGTGAGATATTACACCGAGTCCCATATCCTTCGATGATTTTGTTTCATTTTAGCCAGACCCTATTGAATCGGCAAGAGATTATGCCGATATTACTTCACGTCAGCGAGACCTTTCCTCTTCGCTGAGACCTTATGACAAGCTTTTCTTCTTTCATCGAGTTGTTCACCAGTCGGAAAGACATTCTAAGGTCGGCGAGAGATTACACCGCACGCTAGGCTTTTCAATGATCCTCTTCATTTTGGAGAGATGAGCTCCTCTTGCCGAGACATCTTGGCAAGACCTTTTTTGCTTTAGGGGATACCCAACCAGGTCGGGGAGACTCTTGCCGATATTTTTCTTCCCCGAGCTCGCTTGATTCCGTCGGCAAGACACTTCGAGGTCGTCGAGACTTCTTAGTGAACCCCAACTGGTACGTTGATGCCTCTTCATTTCGCTGAGACTTCCTCCGATCGGTGAGACATTTCTTTTCCTTTTAGCGTGACTTTCTTCCTTCGCCAAGACCTTTTGGTGAAGGTATGATCCTTGGCCAAGCTCCATTTCTCTTCGGTGGGACCTAATACTGATATCACAACCTTCTGTATATCTTTTATTTCGAGGAAACCTCACTGTAGTCATACCGATATGAATTCTTTTATTGTAGGCACTTCGCTGTAACATCCCTTCATTGAGGAGACATCCTACAGATACCTCATGTCCCGGCGAAAGCTTTACTAGTTCATCCTGTTGTCGCTGTGACATACTGGTTCTCTCGTCGAAGACCACCAATGGAATCCCCTAGCACTGTGTCGGCATGACATTCCTTCTTCACCGAGACTTGTTAGTGAGCTCCAACTACTATGTCGATGCCCTTCATGTTTCAGTGAGACATCCACTGTTCAGCGAGACCTTCCGTCGACTTCATACCTCTTGGCGAGCTTTCCTTGTGTCGCCAAGACCTCTCTCGTTTGTCAAGACTTCTTGGCGACGCTATCCTGCTTTGCCGATAGGTGGACCCTTCCCCGTTGACAAGACTCCCAGTGCTCGGTGAGAGCACATACCGAAGGGAACAACTCACGCCGAAGTGTTAGACCCCTTTTTGCTTAGTCGATGAGACTTCGTAAACTCGCCGAAACATCTTGGTAGGGATAACACCTTATGCCGATAGGAAATTCATGTCATTGGGACGATGACCCTTGTCTTGCCGATGGATCCTAGATATTATTTCTAATCGTTGTGACATCTCTGGGGTCTTGCCGATAGGCAACATAAACACAGATTTGAACCAAACGAACCATAGGTCGGGGAGACCGTGATAACCCTACGCCAATAAGATGCACAATGGGGAGTATTTTGATTCTTTGGATTTCGAACAGTCAGAGCCGAGCCACCAGTCGGTAAGAGTCTAGAAAAGTCTTGCCAACTTTTACCTTAGTTGATTTTCATGACCAATTGGACATAAGAATGCCTTCCAACTGAGCTCCCTTGGCAAATATCATCTTGTGTGTGATTTAAATCCAACAGTTCGGGTTTCAGGCTGACCTGGGAAATCCAAGCCAGGGAGGAATTTCGAAGAATTCTAAGTCAGGCAGATTCCAGTGGAATGAACATGAAAACACCCACCAGAAACTTAATCTGATCATTATTAGCCAAGAAACAGCATGTGAGATCTCAAAAATAGCATCAGTTATTCATAAAATGCATCATTATTTATTAACTAGCCCTACTTCTCCATGCTTCTTCACATTCCACCAGATTCTGGGGAAATCTGCCTGGCTCAGATTTCTGCGAAGGAGAAGACATTCTGGCAAACCCAGAACAAACGAGGAACAACGAATTTTGGGAAAATCCGGGGGAGAAAGAAATCCACAAAAATCCGGTCCATGCGGATTTCGGCGAAGACCAAAAATCCCCGAACAATAGCATTTGGCCAGAGCTTGAGGGAGATCCAGGAAAATCCGGATCGGGTGGAAAATCCCGAACTCAGGAGAAAACCCGAATTCCAACTGAGGCAAAACCAAACCAAAAATAGACAAAACAAAAGATGAAGAATGGAGAAATAGAAGAACCCCCAAAAGCAAAGCAAATAACCAAAGACAAAGAAATCAAAAGAGAAGGGGGACCCATTTTGATCCAGATCAAAGTGGGGTGGTTATGCAAGGCATAAAAAATGGTGACTCGGCTGGGAAAATGGTTTAACCATTTTCAAGAATCTGAAGGATTCAGCTACCCAGAACTCCTGGTTCATGAACATCACAACTCCAATTGGGTCAGTTATAAAAAGAAAGGTAGAGCTGGAATCTCAAATGTAAGTCAATCAATGATTTCCCCCTAAATCAATGTGTGTGCTTGATTGTGCATCACTCTCTCATGAAGTTTTTCCTCATCTTTTGGACAACGATGTGTAAGATTTAAGCTACATGAGTTGATTTCCTTGGGCTGTTGTGCAATGATATCCTGGGCATTGCTCCACTACCAGTCAGGCATCCATAGCCCCGACGAAGATACCTCTAGTTCTCTCACAGCATTGCTCTACTACCAGTCAGGCGTCCATAGCCCCGGTAGAGATACTAGAATCACCCATTCATATTGAGTCTTCTTTCTCTTTCAGATAATTTTTTTCTTTTTCTTTTGATAATTATTTTCTTTTTCCTTTTAATATGTCAGATGTTAACATCTGATCTGGGTTGAAAACTACCATGGACCTCATAACAGCACTTGGACAATCGGATTTTTCACTCAAATCTTACAACACTGTCATCCTAGGACAAAAATATCATTCAAGAGGAGATGATCTTGGTGATTTGTGATAGATTCAGGGGAGCCGATGAAGGATTTCTTACTTGGCACCTTGTTTTCAAAACTTTCCACAACTTTTATTGACAACAAGCATGAAACAACGAATTGAGGACAAAATCATCCAATCAGAAAACCTAAAAATATCTAAACCACTTCTCTTCTAATGACCAAAGTATACCTGGGATAACAGCCACCATTTGAAGATGAAACAAATAGAGAAGCCCCAAAAGACAAAACAAAACAGAAACCAAAAGAACCAAGGAAGCATAAAGACAAAAAGAAAAGGAAGAACAAGTAAACAACAAATTATTTACAAACCGAAGCAAAAGCAGAATATTTACAAATAGAAAAACAAACTATCTACAAACGAAAACAAAGAAAACAGGAAAAGGAAAAAGACAAAACAAAGGAAAACTAACTAAACCAAAAACTAACACTAACCTATCCTAATCCTAAACTAACTCAAAAGCTAAGCTTTACAAACACAAAACTGTAAAAATTTATACATTGACTTGACTGATTTTTCATTATGTGCAGCAATCTTAACTTACTAGGCACAGTTCTAAGCCTATCAAATTTATCTTTATACTCAGAAATATAAAGTTTATAGGCAATAAATTCATTCTGAGGGCATACAACTTGAAATATTATCAACTGTGGGTTCTCAATTTTATCATGATTTACCCACAAACATGTTTTACTATTCCCAACGTTATAATCAAATTGAAAATTATTAAAACACAGAGGATAATGAAAGGACACCACCTGATTCTAAAGATTTCTAGTTACCAATACAGACTTGTGTTGGGTGATCTCCTCTTCACACGGTCTCAACTCATGGAACACCACTAAATCAAGGTTCATCTTGCAGTTAGGCTCTTCATTCACCAGCATCTATGTATTCATCTTGGGCGCGGAGTCAAAATTCTTCTGAATTTCTTGAGATGAAGTCTTACTTTCAACATTCTCTTGAAACATGTCATCCCCAAGGGTTTGAGAATCTGCTTCTAGTTTATCACCATTGATGTCAAGGATATTGGCACATGGTGAACAAGGATTTCCTTCGAGCTCATTTGAACACACAGAGTCAGAGTCAGGAAAGCACTTTCTCAATTCATATTCCTCCACCAACACATGCAAGTAAATAGAATCAACATCAAGAAAAGACTCCCTAGTCTCATTCTCCTCACCATATTGAAGAGATTCAACTTCTGAGATAACCTCTTGGTCCTTTCCTTGGCATTCGTCTGCTTGATTCAAATGTACTTTGTCATGAAGTTCTTTAGGGAACAATCGACTGATCTGCACATCTACTTGAATTTCTTCCCTTAAAATTTCATGCTGACATTTAAGTCCTTGAATTTGACCATGAGATTCATTGGCAATCTCATTTGGAAGCATGTCACCTGTTTCAATCCGCCCACCACCAAAATTAGCAGAGTCATCTTCTTGTGTTAACCCACCAAAGTGTGTTTCCTCCTCATTCATCATGAAAGCATCTATGAATGCATCGATGAATCCATTCTCCACTTCCATCAGGTCTGCACTAGGTAGAGGAGCTTCATCAGTTGTTGAATCCATCTCATTGCAAGGATCAAGGTCATCAAAAGATAGAGAAGAATTGAACCTCTTGACACAGTCTCTCTCATCATTTTGGATGAACTGATTACCATTTTCATGCGTGCTAGTTGTTTCATCCTCCTCATCGATGAGATACGTACTCTAAGGATCTTCCATAAGTATTCCTTCAACAGTGATCTGATGTATGAAATATAACTCCATTCTACCCAAGAAAACATGGCAATCCATCTGCGAATGTTGATTTGTTTGATGTATCCCACATCCAGTTGGTTGAACAAGTTCTAATAATTTCAAATCTCCTAATTCTTCCAACTTCTTCCTTATTTGATTTTGTGCACGTGGGATATCTAGCCAACATGAGCCATGTTCCTTTGTCCATTCCTCATTACCCTGATTCTGATCTTGATCGGGAGAGTTGCTGAAATCATTGGAAGATTTCTCATGACAACAATCCCACATTAATACCTCATCTCCCTCAAAGCCATTGTTAGTACTAGCATTTTCAGCCAAGCTAGATTCCATCTTGAGATTTTCATTATGCCCTAACTTTACATCCATCTCATGCTTTTTACCAAACAAGTCATCAAAATTATATACTTGCTCATCAAATGTTTTATTCACAACTTCATTGTGATGTAATGGACTGTGCTTTGGAATATGACTGAAAAGAGATGATATGGTTATAACTTCATTATCGAATGAAGTACTTAACTTCGTGATTGGATTTTGCAGGGATGAGTTCTCCCAGTGGTCCTGTGTGTGAGGACCAAACTGATCTAAGAATAAGATTTCTAGCTTCGCCCATGAACGAATACAACTCGATGGAAGATTAACATACCATTGCCTTGCTGAACCTTGAAGTGTTTTGATGAACAATTGACAGACGACATCCTCATGCTGAACTGGAAGAAAGGTAAGTACACGCCTGGAAGTTTCGACATGTTCAGAAGCATTTTTCCCATTGTTAGGGAAAAATAATGGAAGTTGATCATACAAGTAAACAGGGATTTCATGAACGAATCCTGGCATATACAAAGGGCTACCCATTAGAAATGGGTTTTCCAAGACTTGACCCAATCCAACTCACAATAATCCAAAATTACTCATCAGGCCCTCCTAGCACCAGTTCCTGTTGATGGCGATTTTGGCACCACAACAATGCAAGCAAAATATTGCTATTTTGCTTCTCCTAAAAGAGAAAGGCAACACATGGATGCCTTAGCTCCCAAGGTCTTTGTAGTTGGGTCTCAACTTTGCTCATGTTACTCAGTGGTCAATGCAACAGTAATATTCAAGGGGCCTGCTGGTGTTGAGCTTTTGGACTGTTCTAGAGTTAAACACAAATTTAAATCTACTCTAATCGGGGTTTTTAAAGAAATCTAAAAAGATGGATCATGTGACACTTCATCTGAATTAACCAAACCTGTCACCTTCCAAGGAATTCCTAACTAAAACTGCAAAACAAAATAAACTTGTGACTAACACACAGTTCCATTCATTCATAGTGTTGATTTCAATAGCAGATTGCAAATTACCATTCAAGTAAAACATAAAACCAAAATTCATCCCTTGAAAGCTTCTCAAATCAGATGATTAATTCAAGACAAACACCATTCTGGAACACAACATGAAGTAGATAAAGATCTGGTTGCTTCTACTATTCATGAAACGGATAAACAACATTTACAAATCTGGCACAAATCACCAGTGTACAGAAAATATGTGGCTCCAAATTGTTTCCATTTACACTAAGAAAACTAAAAGATACATTAGTCTATTACTGAATCTAGCTCCTACTCAGGAAGACCAAAAGAAGCTCCTATTACAAAGAATTAGGATCAGCTTCTATCCCCTCTATTCCTATTCCACTGACTACTAACTAGAAGTTCTCTACAAGTTCTCAATTCTAACCTAGAAGTTCTAATCTAGAAGTGCTAACACTAAAATTTCTAACCTTTACAAAGAGGAAAAAATGCCTTATTTATAGAATGTACCAACAGGAATGTGTTGTCCCCTGCACTAGGGTTTACAAAATATCTGCAGACTACAGGAGATTCGGCCCTCAGATCTTTTGAAGAAAGTCGGTTATGCATTCAATGTGAATCCTTGTTGTCCATGCTGATGAAATATTTATGGGAAAGATCTATAGATCTTTTGCTACTGCAGCATTAACTCTTTTGTCTCTGTGTCCATTTTTGAACTCTCTCACAGTCCGCCTTGAATGCTTCAAAATATCCCCATTAATACTAATATGTTCCTACCAGTAGTCGCTACAGTTGTCCCTTTGAGTCACAATTTCTCCTTTCCTTCGGCCTCCTTCTGCTCTGGACCTCTCTGTACATTTGACCATTCCTCTGGAAACTCCATCGGGCCTTGTTGTAGATCTTTGCATTTTGTCTGAGCTAATCCATCGTCACCCTTGGATCTCAGAAAGAATCCATCTGGTTTGCATTCTATTGGCCTTCTTTCCTAGGAAAAATCAATTAGTTAAAGGGACCAATGAGTCACTCTTTTGGCTGCTTCTGATTGGTCGGGCGTATTGCCCAGCGAGCTCCTCAAGCGGTCAAAGGTTGACCAATCAACATCGCATGTCGGTGAGACACCATTGGTGTCTCCCCGATGCAATTTCATCCCCTAGCAGCTATCGACGTGACCCAAGATAGTTGGTATGACCCCTCAGCGAGCTGGAGAAGTCATACCGAGCCCATAAAGATCATCGGCAAGACCGTCGCTAATCAGTGAGACATTACACCAAGTCCCGTATCCTTCGGTGATTTTGTTTCATTTCAGCCAGACCTTGTTGAATCGACAAGAGATTATGCTGATATTACTTCACATCGGCGAGACCTTTCCTCTTTGTTGAGACCTTATGACGAGCTTTTCTTCTTTCGCCGAGTTCTTCACTAGTTGGTAGGACATTCCAAGGTCGGCGAGAGATTACACCGCACCCTAGGCTTTTCAACGATCCTCTTCATTTCAAAGAGACGAGCTCCTCTCACCGAGACATCTCGGCGAGACCTTTTTTCCTTTAGGGGATACCCAACTAGGTTGAGGAGACTCTTGCCGATATTTTTCTTCCTCGAGCTCGCTTGATTCCGTCGGCAAGACACTTCGGGGTCGCCGAGACTTCTTAGTGAACCCCAACTGGTACACCAATGCCTCTTCATTTCGCTGAGACTTCCTCTGATCGATGAGACCTTTCTTTTCCTTTCGGTGTGACTTTCTTCCTTCGCCAAGACCTTTTGGTGAAGGTATGATCCTTGGCCGAGCTCCATTTCTCTTCGGTGGGACCTTATACCGATATCACAACCTTCTGTAGATCTTTTATTTTGGGGAAACCTCGCTGTAGTCATACCGATATGAATTCTTTTATTGCAGGCGCTTCGCTGTAACATCCCTTCGTCGAGGAGACGTCCTATAGATACCTCATGTCCCGGCGAAAGCTTTACTAGTTCATCCTGTTGTCGCTGTGACATACTAGTTCTCTCGCCGAAGACCACCAATGGAATCCCCTAGGGCTGTGTCGGCATATCATTCCTTCTTCGCCGAGACTTGTTAGTGAGCTCCAACTACTACGCCGATGCCCTTCATGTTTTGGTGAGACATCCACCATTCGGCGAGACCTTCCACCAACTTCATACCTCTTGGCGAGCTTTCCGTGTGTAGCTGAGACCTCTCTCATTCACCGAGACTTCTTGGTGACCCTATCCTGCTTTGCCGATAGGCAGACCCTTCCCCGTCAACAAGACTCTCGGCGCTCGGTGAGAGCACATACCGAAGGGAACAACTCACGCTGAAGTGTTAGACCCCTTTTTGCTTAGTTGGTGAGACTTCGTAAACTCACCGAAACATCTTGGCGAGGATAACACCTTATGCCAATAGGAAATTCATGTCGCTGAGACAATGACCCTTGTCTTGCCGATGGATCTTGTATATAATTTCTAATCGCTGTGACATCTCTGGGGTCTTGCCGATAGGCAACATAAATACATATTTGAACCAAACGAACCATAGGTCGGGGAGACCGTGATAACCCTACACCGATAAGATGCACAATGGGGAGTATTATGATTCTTTGGATTTTGAACAGTCAGAGCCGAGCCACCAGTCGGTAAGAGTCTAGAAAAGTTTTGCTGACTTTTACCTTAGTTGATTTTCATGACCAACTGGACAGAAGAATGCCTTCCAACTGAGCTCCCTTGGCAAATATCATCCTGTGTGCGATTTAAATCTAGCAATTCGAGTTTCAGGCCGACCTGCAGAATCCAAGCCAGGGAGGAATTTCGGAGAATTCTGAGTCAGGTGGATTCCAACGGAATGAACATGAAAACACCCACTAGAAACTTAATCTGATCATTATCAGCCAAGAAACAGCATGTGAGATCTCAAAAATAGAATCAGTTATTCATAAAATGCATCATTATTTATTAACTAGCCCTACTACTCCATGCTTCTTCACATTCCACCAAATTCCAGGGAAATCCGCCTGGCTCAGATTTTCGTGAAGGAGAAGACATTCCGGCAAACCCGAAACAAATGGGGAACAACAAATTTTGGGAAAATTTGGGGGAGAAAGAAATCCACGAAAATCCAGTCCACACGAATTTCCGCGAAGACCAAAAATCTTTGAACAAAAGCGTTTAGCTGGAGCTTGAGTGAGATCCGGGAAAATCCAGATTGGGTGGAAAATCCCGAACTCAGAAGAAAACCCAAATTCCAATTGAGGTAGAACCAAACCAAAAACAGACAGAACAAAAGAGGAAGAATGGAGAAATAGAAGAACCCCCAAAAGCAAAGCAAATAACCAAAGACAAAGAAATCAAAAGAGAAGGGGGACCCATTTTGATCCAGATCAAAGTGGGGTGGTTATGCAAGGCATAACAATCCCTCGGTATAACCATTTAATCAAATTCCCCTATCTGATTAAATTCAATATTCCTCCCTTAATTAATTAAACCAGTTATTTAATTAAGTCTCTCTCTTTTGTTAATTAAATCAATCATTCCAATCTAATTATCCCTATTTAATTAAATAGTCATTTTTGTTTAATTAAATTTCTAAATCTATCTATTAAATTAAATAAATTAAAACCTTATTTGATTTAATCTAACACCATCTCTTTTAATTAAATAAATCAAAATCCTTATTTAATTATTCTCTTATCATATTCTTCTCTTATCTGATTTAAATAAATCCATAAATTTGAGTCAAATAGGTCACATCATCTAATCTCTCATTAAATTAATTAACCCTTGATTAATTTAATCTCTTTTCATGTCCCATCCTCTGGATTTTGCAAGTTGCACATGAAAATAGATTTAATTCATTTATTAAATCTCTATTTTCCTCAACAAAGCATCTTTTGGAATATTCTCCAAGTTTGAATTCAAAAATTCCAAGTGGACATGTACATCCAACATGGCATTTAACATCTCTTACAAGTCCTTTTCTTGAGCCATGTGACATTAACTTCACCTTTCACCTCATCCTTCAAGCCATATTTTGAATTTGAATCTCCCCCCTCTTTGCGCATTCTTCAAAACTTGCACATCCTCCATCCATTCACAAGTTGACAAGTGGCATTTTGTCATTGGCTCATTCTTAGTCCCACATTGCTCTATTTTGGGCATGCTTTCAACTTGTCAATCTATAAATAATAGGTTAATCTCCTCATTTGATCATCCACAAATTATGCAAAGTTATTATGCTAAAATATTTAGCCATTTCCATCAAATATCATTGAATCATAGCTAGGTAATGCAAGTTTTTTAGCTTGGAAGCATTCATCCTTCATCAACAAAGTGGATCACTTATCAACATATCTTCAACATATCAATCTTGCATCATAGGAATTGGGGAAGGGCCAATTTTCACATCAAATTGGCACCAATTCCCCCATGGGATCATGAGTTTGCACATTTAAATTAGGATTCAATCTATTTTGTTGTTTTCATTGTGTTCTTCATTGTTTATTTCCCTAATTTGAGTTTTGTAAATGGATTTCATGGGGAATCCTTGTTCTTGCTTGCAATCTCTAACTTAATGTGTTTGTTCTCATTGTTTTGCAAGTAGTTGGATTGGGGTTCACACATTTGGTGCTAGAAGGAGGGAAAAGTCTCATTCTTTATCACTTTTCTCACAAAATTCTGCATTTTTGCTTATACACAGAAAAACTCCCACGTTGAGAGCTCAGCGTCGCTGTTTTAGCACCACTAACTCTTCAGCGTCGCCATGTAGCACTGCTGGAAACTCAAACTACAACACTAAAATCTTCCTGCCCAAAAAAATTGAAATCCAAACTGTGTCGCTTGACCGCTCTGACCCGCAGATTTTTCAAAAGAATCAAACTGCAATGCTGTGCAAAAGTGCAACACAGTTGAGCTCACTATCCCCAACACAGAGCGACACTGACTGGTAAGCGGCGTTGTAGAGTACCACTGAGAAATCAAACTCCGACGCAATTACGGGTTGCACCACTGGAAGGGAGTCGAAATTGAAAAGGAAATAAGAAGAAGCATGAGGACGATATTTCACAAGATCAAAGTGTTTTTAAACACTTTAGTGTTTGCTTAACACTTTTAAGAAATTGTTATCACTTCTTTCTTAGGACACTACTTTCGTTTGGGCTTTAAAAAGAACTTTTTCAAATTTTTCTTGCAAGGGCTAAAATGAACATTAGGACTATAACTTACTAGAGTTTGTTTATTTGGTTAACAATTGAACAAAATATCTATCATTTGTCCTTTGGTGCTTTAAAAAGAACTCACAATTGCTTTGAGGATCTAAAATGAAAATGTGCTATCTTGTTTTGTGAAGGCTTACTTGAACTAACCTCATTGAAAAAGGACGTATGTGCTTCTCTCGCGCTTTATAGCGATCTTGAGAATCAAAAGGCCTTTTTCGTGATTTGAGGTTGAGATAAAGCAATCACCTCCACACTTCATTTTGGGTTTAATAATTGAACAAAATCTTGTGTGAGTGTGAGTGGAGCATTATTGCATACATTCTCTCTCTTTTTTTCCAACAAAGATTGATCGAGTTACAGATATTGTTTTTAATCGCTTTTGTTTATCCTAGAGGGCCTGCCTTGGGGAAAAAGTACTTACCCAAGGGAACCACTCAATCGGTAACACTCTAAAGCCAAGAGTATTTCCAACCGGGATATAAATGTGGGTATTGGAAGAAATGCCAATATCACGTGGTTGATTCCGACAAGATGGATTTGAAAGGGGACTCTTGTCGTATGGGTCAATCTCCACAAATGGAAAGTCCTTATTAAAACCCATGTTCTATAATTTTCCAAAATCCTTAATCTATTTGTTGGTGCAAGAACGGTCGTTTTGAAGCCACCCCACAATTTTACGGTCTTTTAGTAGAAATGGAAAGCATGCCATGGGAGTTTCATGGGTGTTGATGTTTGGCTGCCCCGATTGACGTTAATGAGTCGTGAAGGGGAGCCAGTATGGTCAAGCATCTAACCATTCGCTAGAGATAAGCGTAGCTGGACTTGTCCAAGTGGGAATCCAACAAATATTTTCTTACACATCCATAGGGTTGTACTTATTCTTGGGTTACAAAATGCTTTGCTTGTTTGAAAACATCTTGAAAACAAACACTTAACATCATCATCCAAATTTCAAACCCTTTAGGAGGTAAATAAAATTGACCAAATTCATGTGTTATTGCTTTCCCTTGGGATTCACATCCTTAGAGGTTTCTAAACACTTGAACTTACATCTCAATTTACCTACTAAAGATAAACAATAGGTAACCATTGCCTTGATTTCCTTGAATTCCACATAGCACTTTGTGGGATGAAAAGAAGTTAGGACATTGGACATTTAGTTTGAAAATCTAATCAAGAAAGTGTTTGTGGTAAAAGCAATTCACTAATCAAGATGAAATCAATTGAACCCCACACATGTGATTGTGTATGTTTTGTCTTATGGTCTTTTGAGAAAACATTGATCTTTTGGTTTGAAGGGAAAAGCATGTTCTTCAAAACCCTGGCCTTGTAACCAAGTCCTTCTTAGGTTCATTTAGGATCAAAATCAAACACTTCATCCATTTCAAACATTTATCATCCCATCCCACAAGCAACTTTAGAGCTTTGGAAACATCATTATCTAGACTTGGGTACATCCTTAAACCAAATCAAAATCACCTTATTTAATTAGGAGTATGGGAATGCATCCTTTCTCATACCTCTAGTTAAATTAGCACACCTTTGAACAGGTTTATCCTAAATATCACATCCAACATCTTAGGGTTTACAAGTTCATTATCCAATCAAAATCAAATCCTAAAGTCTAGCATTGATCCAAAGTTCCTAAGAAAAACAACACCCATATCATTCGAACCTCTTTCATCCTTCATCTCATCATTGGTCCTAAACACCTTAGAGGCCATTTTTGCAACAAAGTCAAAACACAAGAAGAACATGGAATATAAACTTGATCCATACATTATAAGCGGTCTAAACCAACCAAATTATCAAAGTCTTACAATGCCAATTAATTTTCAAAACTCACATTTATACAATTTATACATGGGATCATTATCTCCTACAAACCTCAATTGTACAACAAATGTAAGTATACCCAATCTAAATCTTGGAACACCTTTTCCGATGGTAGATTTAAATCCAAGTCCAAACCTACAAATCTATCAACCAAACACTCAATGCATGAGCCTTCAAACGAACGACATCATCCCATCAAATACCTACATGCCAAATGTGAATGTACCAAGTACAACTTTACAAAATGTGAACATTTTGAATCCAAACTTGGTAAAATTTGGGATGGATATGTTTGCAAATCATACGAATATTGTTCAAAGTCCAAACAAGATGTTAACGACTCCAAGTCAAAGTAACACCATGCAAAATCAAAGTTACCTAAATCAAGGCAATGTAATTCCCAACATCAACAATGTTCAATTTCAACACATAATGCCAAATTTGAACATCATCGCAAGTCAGAACATTGTCCAAAATTAATTTGTCCATGATCCCATGCAAACACCACAAGTGTACATCCCAAATTTTCTTGAACAAAAGCCAAATCAAAGGAGTAAAATTCAAAATCAAGATCAAATTTCGCTAGAACAACTTGCTTCACATGCCAAGCTAATTGAATTATTGAGCCAAGAGATATCTTCACTCCAAAATCAGTACACTCTTCCGTTGGTTGAACCATGCCATCAAAGTGTTGAGTTGTGTTTACAACCACATCAAGAAAAAAATCTCCAATGTCAAGAGGTTAGATATCAAGATCAACATCAACAACAAACCCAATTACCCCATCTCGAAGATCAATCGCCACATTTCAAAGATCAATCACCACATCTCCAAAATCAATCACCACAAGGTCAAGTACAAATATCACAAAGTAACAAACAAAAATACACACCCCTTGGGAGACTAATTGAATTAGTCTTGCAGCAATTGGTACAAGAAAATCTCATCAAGCTCCCTATCTACGGGAACTATCAAGAACCCCTAGTTAAACTATGAGGGTATAACGAGGAGCACCATTGTGATTTCCACAAAACAAAGGGACACACAACATCAAGTTGTATTTGACTCAAAAATCTCATCCAAGATCTCATCGATCAAAAGGTAATCACTATTGGGGACAATGATCAAGATCTATTCATCAATGAGCACCTTGAAGATGTTTCCACCTCATTCGATGATCAAATCAACATACATCAAGAGTTACTTTTTGATCATGATAAGAATCCCTCAACAATATCTGACAATGATCCAATTCAAGAAATGTCAACATCATTTGACCCTATGGTTGAAGACATTGAAAATCCCTCCACCTCAATTATTCAAAACAATGATCAATATCTCTCCATCAATGAGCACCTTGAAGATGTTTCCAGCCCATCTAATGATCAACTCATCATACATCAAGAGCCACTTTTTAGTGATCTATTTCAAGGAGTGTTAGAATTATTTGATCCCATGGACATAATATATGATCCATTGACCAATGATCATATTGAAAATGTCTCTACATTTCCTTATGAGTTAGAGGACATATCTCAAGAATTTATTCCAAAGCATGATAAAAATCTTTCACCAAGGTCTAGCAATGGTCCTTTCCAAGACATGTTGACCCCCTTTGACCTCATGATTACAGATACTAAAGGAATCCTCAACTCGACACTTGATCCAAGCCCACTCAAAGATCAAGAGGATAATGAACCACTTTCCATTCCTAATGAAGATATCCTAGAACCCTTTGTAAGTAATCCATCCTTTAAAACTGACCCATGTAAAGAATTTGATCCAAAGCATGTCAAAAGCAATTCTGAAATCATTCAAGATCAAGAGTTTGTATCTCCTAGCTACTACAATGGTCTAATGGATACTCTCCTATCTATACAAGATGATCATATCCACATAGCACATACTCCATATACCCATGAGATGCTTTCTTTGGATGGACACGTAGATGATCTTCATTCAGAACAAGATTCCTTTACTCCTAACATTATTACACAAAAAGAGAACATTAGTGATTCCTATAGTCAAACTGAGTTTTCAACATCAAGATCAGATATATGCCAAATTCAAACTGAGGAAATCATGTATGAAGATATCTAGCATTATCCACCCAAGGAAGCAGATCAGACAGAACAAGATATTCCAAAGTCAACAGAGCAGCAAATTGAAATAACATCATCTGCAGTGGTCATTTATCAGAGAATGCATTCTAAACAAGAGCTCTCAGAACAGGCAGAATCAAAGCATGAAGGTAATACTTCCACAATACTGGGGGCAACTATGTCTCAAGCAAATGCCAACATAGGGAGCACAAAGACTCCTTATGATGAAACAAGTTCCAATACTACAACCAGCCACGTCATGAATCTTCATCCACCCATCACCCCATCCATGAATTGGGACCAACATCAAAAGAAAAATTTGAATCAAAGCATAAAGAATGTTATCAAAGAAAAAGAAGCTAAGAAGCATAATGGACAAGTCAAATACACATGGATATCAAAGAATACAAAGAAATATTATCCCTATCAAACTCCATTAGTCAAAGAAGCTATGGGGAAAAATAAAAAAGGGGAAAGTATCCATCAAAAATGTCCACACAAAAAAAGCAAGATTTTCAAGCGACGTACAAAGTGTATCAAGCAGTTGGTCCTAATTCCACACACACTTCCATATCCATAATCATTGTTCATCTTCCCAAGTTTGGAGAGTCAAAGGTTCCAAAGTATCAACCAATCCATCTCTTATCCCTAAAAACACTCCATCCACACCTCCACGCATGATATCCAATTCTCAAATTGACCATATATTGGCAACGACCCTTCATCATAAGGATTCTGAAGGCACTCTATCACGATGTGTGCACAAAGATAGAGTTAACGCCGGTATCAATAAAGCAGATCAAGAATCCCAAAAGTTGCATTCAAGTGCACATATCTTAGCAAAACAACTTCTTCAGGCAGGATATCGATGGCACATTATGACAGGGGCATCTACATCAACACCACTAGGTGGTTTAGCATGAGCTTAAAATCTTTCAGAAAAAATCCAAAAATATGGAAATCCAAAAAAAAAAAATCAGAAAAAGGATTGAAAACAGTAAAGAAAAAAATCATCCTCTAGTGAATACCACTTTGGTGGCGCTTTGGGCAGGTTCCATGATGAAAACCTGGAAAATAGGCATCATGTGTAGAATCGAGCATCTACATGTGCCACTTCAGGTGAAAGCATCTTATCTCATCCATAATAAATCCAACATTTCATCCATCCTATCCATAATAAATTCATTCATCCATAAACCATTGATCCAATCTGTTTTCATCCATCTACATCCATCATCCAAGTTATCTTGATCTTGGTAAAATTTTGGTGCACACTTTACGCTTGCTTACGGTAAACATCTTGACATGGGTCATTTTCATTGATCTTATCCTACCTAGTGTTATCTGAGCCATGAGGTATCATCCAAATGAAGCATTCCTCCATTCAAACACCTTATCTTATCACAAGATAATCCTTGGCATCCTTTGCATGCTTACCATATCCATCCATCCATACACCTATCCAAGGATCCATCCATAACATTCCATACATTTCTAGACACTGGGGGAAAATATTTACATCTTGCTTCAGGAATAAATCTTGATCTATATCCTCCAACTTATGTGGTGATCCGAACATTGGAAAACATGAAATAAAATTGGTCCACCACTTGTGAGCAAAAATCCAAATCACTAGCCCATGGCACATTTTGATGAAAACATGTTCCTTACCAAGCTTCATCTTTCATCGAACATCAATCCAAGTAATCACTATCAGTTGCATCTAAGTTGCACTTCAAACATCACATCAAATCATCCAAAACATCTTTTGTTCCAAACCAAGCTTCATCAAACTTGATCAATCAAATTCAATCAATCACTCATCATCTTGGGATATCCATCCTAATCCTTGTGTTTCTTAACACTATCCTTGCATTGTTGTGTATCCTCAACAATGTTATCATCATCAATCTATCAATTTGATCAATCAACCTTAGCTTGGTTTTCAACAAAATCCCAAGTAGATCACCAATATCATCACACATCCATATCTGAATCATCAAAATCATGCGAAAAATCCAAAAACACTCAAAAGTTAGAAAATGTCAAAAACATGTTATCCGAACTACGTCGTCTCTGATCTTAAACATAGGCAAGGCTAATATTTGATCAACCCCCTAGACACAAAATCCAAAAACATTCATAAAATCTCAAAAAACCCCAAAACATTCAAAAAAATTGAAAAATCCAAAAACAAAAAACCCAAAAACAGCCCCAAAACATTTCAAAACATCAAAAACATTCAAATATTTGAAAAAATCCATCCATCCCATCTCGCTTTCACCCGCAATAATCAATCATCCATATTAAATCAATTATCACACTCACCCTTTGGCAAAACAAATAGAAACAAGTACAACAATCAACAAAATCCAGCTTCAAACGTAAAATCAAAAGCAAACTTCAAACTTTTTAAATGCAAAAATCAAAATCTTGATCATTTTCAAACATGTCAGTCAACCTTATATCAACAGCTTATCAAACAACTCATCAACCCATCATCATCCTATACAATGGATGTCCTAGGATATATTGTTCTGACAATGGGCATCATTTTGGATATCACCTTGGATTTTTTGTCCTATCAAAACACATCCCTTTGGCTAAGGGTATGAAGAACATTGGCTTGTTTGTTTACTTGATCTTTTCTTTTGATTTATCTTATTGCACTCATTCCAATGACCTCTCAATGATGTCCCCAATGAAGGGATTTAGAGAAATAGGAATGGGGCAACGATCATTATCTTTTTATCTGTTGTGCTTATTGGATGTTCTTGTAATATAACTTGGTGAATACTTGCTTTGTTAGGTACATCCTAGCAAGGTTTTTGTATGTCACGTGTGAACAAGAATACTCCTATCTGTTTGTCAAGTCAAAGTTCATCGCATTAGGTACAACACCATCCTAGTTCTTTATACCCTGATGCATCATGCCTACATGTGTTATCAAACATAAGGTAATTGGCCCTTTGAAAATCCCAACTCCTTGGCAAGAAATCATCATCATCATCTCATGTCTTGTTGGAATCTCTTATTTTCTTATATCTCTTGCTTTTTGCACTAACATGGTACCATGACAATTAATCATAAATCATCAATAATGCACCCATCTTGCATCCACTAAACCATCAGCATACTGCATAATGCATATCATACCATATAGAAGGCATTAATCATACCACATGCATTCATCCCCATCATTGCATAATATAGATTGGTTATTCTAAACATCTCATAAACCATACATTTATCACCTATTTGCATAATCATAAAAGCATCATCATATCATATCATGTGCATCCATATCATCCATGCATCATCATATCATCCATTACATATAAACATCATAATCATCTCATCATTAATAATGTCACTGTCATGGTACAAATTAGGATCAAGTAGGTGTAATATATCAAAATAGGTATGAGGCTAGCCATGGCTGATGACTGTCTACATCATCAAATTTTTCTACATCAAATATTCGATTTGAACTGATCTTGAACCTCTTTGTCGAGAGATCGACCCTCAAATCAAACCTCTTCACCCGATCTCTCGAGGGGGCAATATACCGGTGTAATTCGTCATTCGCTGGGGCAGCAGTGGGGCATCCAAAAAAAAATCAGAGAATTTTTGACCTTTGATCATGGCAAGGTTATTCTTTGAACCAACACAACAAGTGCACTACTTCAAAGAGGGGCAAAATGTAGACACGTAAAATGTACATACACTCGATCTTGATCTACTAACATCGTTTCATCCTGAATTATCCCTTAGTCTAACCATTTAATCAAATTCCCCTATCTAATTAAATTCATCAATATTCCTCCCTTAATTAAATAAACCAGTTATTTAATTAAGTCTCTCTTTTTTGTTAATTAAATCAATTAGTCTGATCTAATTATCCCTATTTAATTAAATAGTCAATTTTGTTTAATTAAATTTATAAATCTATCTATTAAATTAAATAAATTAAAACCTTATTTGATTTAATCTAACACCATCTCTTTTAATTAAATAAATCAAAATCCTTATTGAATTATTCTCTTATCATATTCTTCTCTTATCTGATTTAAATAAATCCATAAATTTGAGTCAAATAGGTCACATCATCTAATCTCTCATTAAATTAATTAACCCTTGATTAATTTAATCTCTTGTCATGTCCCATCCTCTAGATTTTGCAAGTTGCACATGAAAATAGATTTAATTCATTTATTAAATCTCTATTTTCCTCAACAAAGCATCTTTTGGAATATTCTCCAAGTTTGAATTCAAAAATTCCAAGTGGACATGTACATACAACATGACATTTAACATCTCTTACAAGTCCTTTTCTTGAGCCATGTGACATTAACTTCACCTTTCACATCATTCTTCAAGCCATATTTTGAATTTGAATCTCCCCCCTCTTTGCACATTCTTCAAAACTTGCACATCCTCCATCCATTCACAAGTTGACAAGTGGCATTTTGTCATTGGCTCATTCTTAGTCCCACATTGCTCTATTTTGGGCATGCTTTCAACTTGTCAATCTATAAATAATAGGTTAATCTCCTCATTTGATCATCCACAAATTATGCAAAGTTATTATGCTAAAATATTTAGCCATTTCCATCACATATCATTGAAACATAGCTAGGTTATGCAAGTTTTTTAGCTTGGAAGCATTCATCCTTCATCAACAAAGTGGATCACTTATCAACATATCTTCAACATATCAATCTTGCATCATAGGAATTGGGGAAGGGCCAATTTTCACATCAAATTGGCACCAATTCCCCCATGGGATCATGAGTTTGCACATTTAAATTAGGATTCAATCTATTTTGTTGTTTTCATTGTGTTCATTGTTTATTTCCCTAATTTGAGTTTTGTAAATGGATTTCAATGGGAATTTTTGTTCTTGCTTGCAATCTCTAACTTAATGTGTTTGTTCTCATTGTTTTGCAAGTATTTGGATTGGGGTTCACACATTATGTAGAACTAGAAGATGTAAATGCATTAATTACATTAAATAACTAGTAAAAATGAGAGTATAAAAAAAAAGTGAAAAAGATGATGAATTTTTCTTTTTACTCAAGTTGTAATTAGTCAAACAACATTTTTTAGGATAAGTGGTGGTGAAAAGTATATCAATGAAATACTATTGGCTCCAACACTCGCGAAGGTGAACAACCCCTTGAGAGGAAGTGGGAGAGGGAGGCACACAAGCAACAGTGCAAGGGGCATTCCCCCAGTGGTCCAAGAGCTCTTGAAGGTAAGCCATCTCAAGTGCAACTTTGTTAGCTTGCACTTGAATTTGCAATAACACATTAAAACATATAATAAAAAAAACAACAAATAAAAAAATATAAATAATTCATTCTTTGAAACAAAAACAAAAATGAATCTTTTTTATTGTGCAAACAACAAAATAAACAACAGTTTATTCACTGTGATTTCTACAAAAACAATAAAATATATTTATATAATTCATGCGTTATTCACTGAAACAAACACACAACAAAATAAGATAAAATGGATGTTGTATTTTTTATTTATTCATTTTTTTTCCTTAAATGAACAAAGACTATATATATAAAATGTTTGTATATATTAATATACACATCAATTGTTTCAAAAAAAGGGGGTTGTAAATAAATAAATATATATGTTGATACACAGTAATTTTATAAAGAATAGAGTTATATATATATATATATATACATATATATATATATACATATATATATATATATATATATATGTATGTATGTATATATGTATATATGTATGTATGTATGTATGTATGTATGTATGTATGTATGTATGTATATATGTATGTATGTATGTATGTAAGGAGAAAGAAAGAGAGGATTGTGTATACATAGGAAGAAAAATTGAATAAAAATCATGGTTTTACATAAAAAAAAATAAAATAAATACCCAATTTATAAAATAGAATGTTCTATCTTAAAACTTCCTATAGAAAAAAAAGAATATAGAGGAAATAAAAAGTGAAGGACAAATGAATTCTAAAATCCTTGACAATCTTTCCATCTTCCTCCTCCAAACTTGCAAACACAAATGAAGTGAAATAAAAGAAAGATAAGTTTTATAGAGAAATCCTTATGATTTAGGGATTCATCTTATTGCCCTAAGTTCTAAGGATGGAGATTCAATCTCATCCAATGCTCAACATTTACTTTTTTTTCTTATCTTCAAATCTTATTTAATTTAATTTATTTCTACTTAATAATGATTAAGTCTATGGTGGGGGACTATGATGTTAGGACCTTTCCTTTAAGTGACAACTTAAAGACTTAATAGACTTTTGTAATAGAATTTTATATTACCATTTTTTAAACTTTATTATTACTAAGTGGAGTTTTAAATCTTATTAAATGGGAAATGAGCTATAAAAAAGAGATTATTTTTGTGCAACTTAATTCAAAAATATTTTTATACATGAATTAAATTTGGATAAATTATAATGGGTCGAAGTATTGTATAGTGGATACTTTAAAATGATTTTGTTAAATCATGTTATTGTGTTTATATGTGCTCCCACTTAGGAAAAAATGGGTATCAATTTATGTGAATAGTTTGTTTATTACCAATTAAAAATCAAGAGCTTAATTAAAATTATTCATAGTAACAAATGACATAGATATTAAAATATTGAATGTAGATTAAAAAGGGATTTAATTTAAAGGGCAAATAGGAAATTATTTTCAAGTGAATTTTATCATTTTAAAATTGGATCTATTCAATCTAGTGCAACAGATAAAAATCATTAGTTGACTCAATTAAGTTTATGTATATAAGATATTTTTATAATGGTATAGTTGAATTAATTTCTCATTCTCAACTATACTCCTACCCAATTAAAGTGTTAACGATGTAGATTAAATATTCGTTATTGATTGTTAAAAACATATGACTAATAAAATTCACACATGACGACTATATCACATTAACTCTATATTATTTATGTGTATGGAAACTATTGGGTATTTAAATCAAATATTGAATAGAATGATTAATCTAAATTCAATAAAACTATTATAAAAGAAAATTTGAATATATCTAAGTATATCCTTACCTAGTTCATTCGTGAGGTGAAGCCTCTTAATATTGGATGTGTAAAGCAAACCAACTTAGTGTAAGAGAGGGGGACCAACCACATTCAAGGCCCTAGGTCACAGAGAGCCAAGAACGGAAGGATGCCCTAACTTATCTCAGCTTAAAGGGGTGTTTCCAAATGAGGGATGAGAATGATGAGGACTATATGGTCCTCCAATCACTCTACAAACCCGAGATTCAAGATGGGGCTAGGCGAGCCGGTTTTCAAGTCCCACATTGTACCTTAGGTAGCTCTCTGCCTGAGGACGAAAGTGTGGTTACAAGACGTCAGCGTGGCGCACTGGCGTCTCTCAGGTGCGCTGGCATCCGTACGACCAAAGGACCAAAAGTATAATGAGAACTGCTAGAAAATGAGCTAATAGCCTAGCTAATCACTTCCAAAAGGCCAAAATAGAGCTATGAAGTAGGAAAAATACGAACGAATATGATAGAGTAAGTAAATGAGAGTTAAGGTGGCAAGAATGATCACACAAAGGTACTCATTCACCAGCTAGCTCAAAATACATGTCCACCTACACATAAAGAGGAGAGAAATTTTTTGGGGGGTTGTATAGGGGTCTCCCTCAGTCAGACCCCCGTTTTGGTGTTTCCACCTCTCCGACAACCAAGTTGGCAACAATGGAGAAACATATGATAAAGGAGGGAAGAAATTAAAGGACACAATAACACTACAAAATAGTAATGTGCTACTCAACCAAATTGTAGAGGCGAGGAGTGAAAATGCTTACCACCTCCACCAAGAGCTCACAAGCTAATGGGGGAGAAAAAAAGAGGACTCAAGCCCCTATTGCAATGGTGTTGTTCCACACTTGCTCTACGGAGTTGATGGAGTGTTGTTGTTGCTGCTATGGAGTGCCAAAGTGTTGCTAAGAATTCCTGAGAGTACAAGAAGTGAATGCTTAGAGTGCAAAAGGAAGATGGATTGAATAAAGGAAGAGTGTTTTTGAAGGTGGGATGAGAAAAATGGCCATATTCAGGTCGGTTGGTCGAAGAGGGCGTTACAAATTGACCTCCAATGGGAAGTGTAACGCCTCTGTAGGCTATAGATGTAGGAATCTGCTAGGGACATAAGCGCGCCGCACAGACGTCTGCGCACCGTGCAGCCATCTGCAACAGTTATTCTTATGTCGACACTCAAAACAGACGCCAAGTGGAATGAAGGCATTGGGCTAATGTGGAATTTAGCCTTCAAATTTGGTTTTCTAAAGTGAACAAGTGTAAAAGGAGAATTTGCATAAGGGGTGCAAATTCGCTCTTGTACACTTAGTAATTTCATCAAGATATTTTGATGAATAATTAAAAAGGTTATAAAATTGAGTATTATTGTTATCGAGGCCTTCAACCTTAATCCACATGAATATCAAAAGAATTATTTTAGGGTCAACTACTCTACAATTAAATCAATTTTTCCAAGTTGAGATAACTTTGGCACCTTAGGTAAATTTGAAGGCTAAAGTTCAAGTTAATTAATAAGTTTAATGGTGGTGAAATTATTGATAACACTACCTCATCAAGACATTAGTAAGAAATTTAAGTCGCACATCTATAAAAATCAATTATAGGAGTCAACCAACAAGAAACTATAGTTAGTTAAACTATGAGTTGTTCCTCGTTCAATGTAATAATGTCAAAAATTGTTAGACTTAGTGGTGCAGGAGCACCTTAAGGTCTTTTGGAAGATCTTAGTGATTTTTGGCTTGTAGGTGGTTCTAGCCAACAACCAAGGGAATAAGGACTATGTTATAAAGTCCCAAGTGTTTTTTTGATGTGTTTTTTATGGAAAACTTAGGTTGGTTTAGAGCTTTGAGGTTTGGAAAAGTCTTAGTGTAGAGATTGGGAAAAACTAGACAATGTTCTCTTAGGAATTTGGCCTAAAAGTTGAAAAATAGCATTAATGTTGTTCTAAGTCCGACCCAAGGGTCCTAGCACGTGGGAGAGAGGTATATAAGGTCATCCAAACCCTAATACCTGGGTTGGAAGTTCATTTTCATGAATTGAGACTTGGAGAGCAAATTGTGTGATTGGAATTCAACAACTTTTGAGTGAATATTTGTGTTTGAGCCTTCATCCAAACAATGATGGATTGAAGGGTCTTGTCTGATGGTTTGAGGCTTTCCTTTGTGTCATTTATTTACTATTTGAGGCATTATATTAGCCATTTAGTTCAATTGTTTTCTATTTTGCAAGTTTTTGGAGTTTTGGCCTTATAGCCGGTTCAAGTCAGTTTTTTTGGAAATCATGATCCCCACTTGAATTCCCATGGCAAGGCTACCATGGACACTTGGAATAAAGTAGGGGACTATTTTTACAGTGTAAATAGTGTGTGTGGAGTCTTGGTTTGCAGGGGAAGAGTTGAATTCATCAAACACTAGGCGAGTGCAAGTGCATTCTGGCTAGTGGCTTGGAGAGGACAGCAGTAAAGAAAGCTGATAAATGGATTGGTTTGTGCCAATCAGGAGCATGAGAGTGTGGGAACATGTAGTCTAGACATGCGTTTTCAAGGAGGAGTGTTGAGGAGGTCGTTGAAGCCCTCAAAGTTAGAAAAAGGAGCCAAAACCCTAGAAACCCTTGAAAATAGGGGGTATGAGGATAGTCTTATGTACGGACACTTGCAGAACCTTACACCTAGTAAATATTGAAGCCTAGGTACTACTAGGAAGGATATCCAAAAATATTTGGGGGTTGTTAAGGCTGTTTTTGAGAAAAGCAAAGAAACAGGGTTCTAGGAGGCCTAAAAGAGGCAAAAAGGCTACAAGGCCTAGAAACTAGAAAATCTTGAAAGCGAAGGGAAAAAGGTGAAAGTATCCAATGAAATGGATTAGTGAGGAGTAAAAACACCTAAAGAACAACAAGACCACCTTACCTTAGCCTTGGAGTGGTTAGGGCGCACTTGGGCCAGTGTGGAGCTCATGGAAGCCTAGTGGCGAATTGAGAGTGTTGGTGAAGATTTTGAAATTGGTGGAGAGACCTACAAGGCGTTAGGGGTTTAAGAGAAATCCCTGAGTAGGGTAGAGTGGAATACCCTAAGAATACCAAAGAATATGTCTTGGAAAGAGCAAGAGTGCTCTTGAGGTATAGGGCTCCCCATCAAATTGGTATCAGAGACAATAAAGGCTTGGGAATTGAAACTAGTAAATGTCAGAGGGAAGCGAATCCATAGGAGAGAATACCATGGTGACCAATGCAGAGCTAGCTAGAGACTTGACAGAGCAGCAAGAGAAGAATAGGCTTCTTGAAGAGGCTATGGAAGAGATGAAGCAAAAATTGGAAGAAGTTGTTGAAACGGAAAGCAAGATGAAAGTGCAGTTGTCAGGGGACAAAGGCAAGGGTAAATACCAAGAGGACGAGGACATAGAACCAGAACCTGACCCTCCATTAGCAGAGGAAACCTTCCTCAAAGCATTGAAGGCATTGAGTGGCAAGGCACTTGAAGGTATCCCTGTGTTCACGGGAAGAATAGATGCAGAGTTGGTTATGGAATGGATAGAGGGAATGGAGAATCACTTTGAATGTGATGGAGTTACAGAAGCACAAAAGGTGAAGATAGCCAAATCAAGGTTAAGAGGACAAGCATTAACTTGGTGGAAGTTTCTACAAGAAGAAAGAGAGAAGGAAGGCAAGAAACCCATATAATGACAATTTTCACATAACCCAAAAGAGATACCAATGCAAATAAGTACTCAGAATCCACATGCAAGAGAATAGACAACATACCCATCAATGACACAAGATATACCTTGGGAAAACCCTAAAGAGGGAAAAACCCAACCTCCAAAAGCATCCACACTCCATGTATTATTCAACAATGAAAACCCATTACAATACATTTTCAAAGACTCCATGAACACTTCTGAAGCACAATCTATCCATGCATTCCATGTGACCAAGCATGAATCCGCACATCTCATGTCATGCTTCAAACCCTCACACATGCACAAGCTCAATTTGCTAACTTGCAACAAACTCTCCAACCTTAGACAACTACCCTTGTGGTTGCTTTTATAGAAGCAAGCTTCCACAAAACCACCAAGTGGTATTACATAAACCATGTGCCCAAAACCATGAACTTACAAAATCATGTGACCCCTCATTTAATATTGGGTACTTTATTATATTTTATTATTCCCCAATATTAAATAATTACATTTTGCAATTAAGTCCCAATGTTACATACAACATAAAGTGGCCCCAACATTATAACTCCTAGTGATGCACGCCCATCTAGGTACCCTTAGGTGCACCACACACATAATAATAAATTAAACATTATAAGCATTATGCAAGGTGTACAACACCTAATCCTAACACCAAGGGGGTTTGAAGGTTCTAGATGTAGTTAAGCCTCACTTATTTTCTTAAATCATCCCTTTGTTTTAATTTTTTCTTCATTCTAGTCATATTGAATGCGTTGGTTTTTTTGGTCTAATACTTAACCAAATTCTATCTTGTTTCAATTATATATATATATATATATATATATATATATATATATATATATATATATATATATATATATATATATATATATATATATATATATATCTTGCATCCGGTTGTTTTAATTTGTTCTTCATTTCAATCATATAAAATGTGTTAGTATCTTCGGTCTGACAATTAGCCAATTTTTTTCTTGTTTCAATTTTTCAAGTCATACACACACACACACATAGATTGAACAAGATATATATAGATAGACCGAACAAACCAATAGATTATATATAGATATAGATAAGTCTTACTTATTTGCTTTCATCAATTTTTTTTAATTTGTTCTTCATCATATATAATCTATTGGTATCTTTGGTTTGATAGTTTAGCCAAATTATGTCTTGTTTCAATTTATGCACTTACAACACAATGGGTATAACAATTACATCGTATATAATAGATATGCATTGAGAGGCATAAACAATATAACTGAAAACCACTTAGGCATGCATTCCCAGACATAAACAATATAACAAAAAACCACATATATGCACTTACAACACATTGGCTTAAGCAATAACACCGTAGATTAAAAATAGGCATGTAAAGTATATTAGACCAATATAATACCTAGAAGATTATGCAATTTGGTTGTGGTAATCTTTTGCAACTGATTCATCTTCTTATATTGTTGCCTCTAGAAAAATATAGTACAAGATAAAAAAAAACAAGGGGAGAAAATAAGATGAAAATGGCAAGTAATTCAAATGAGAAAAATAAAAGGATTGAATGGACGTAATGCATAACTGAATTGACAATATTAATTATATGTTGAATGATTGTTTGGTATGGAGTCTTAAATTTTTGTCCTCTCATTTGGATTTTCAAACATGAATTTTTCCATAAACTGTAGAGTCTATATGATTTTTCCATAATTTACAGAATGGATTGGTTTGGTCGAATGATGGAATGATGTCATTTGTTTCATTTATATCCTCTTATATTAATGGAATCTTTGATGGCCTTACAAATTTTTTGTGTTGGATGCAGGTGGACATGCTGGTGGAAGTGACCAGTAGGTGGGCAGTTGAGTTTCATAGATGGGACACATGGCCATGTTTTATGTTACAAGAGTATTTTGTTAATGGGAAGCTGAGATATAAGATGGATCTGATATATTTGGTGATGGGACATATGGGTTTGATTCATTTTGACGTGGCAATTACTTTTTGGAAAGGTTGTGTATGAAATAGGTAGTTGATGCATGTGCACGAGACACTTAAGGAGAGGAATACACAAGCAAAGGTTTATTTGTACTTTCTTGTAAATTAATCTCATCATTGAAATTTTTCTCACATGTTATAGTTGTCGAAACAAAACAAGTTATCACATTTTCCAATTGAATATAATGATGAGTAATATTCTCCAAAAATGCAATACTATTATCTAGAAATATTTCTTCTTCATTACCATGATCTTCACCATGTCAGTGATATGCTTCAACACAACCTTAACTTTCTATCTCCATTTTTTCCTTTTGACCTTTCCTTTGACATGTGTTATCATAGGTAGATGTAATCACTTCTTTGGTGCATGCATGGTTTGAAGAATCCCTTTTAGCCCTTTGATCACAAGACATTTCCCTATACATTGGTTCATTTGAAGGAAAAATTATGCCTTCAAATTGTTGTCCTCATCATGTAAATGATGCATCTCTTGACACAATTTTCTTTTAATTTATGAATTTTCTCTGGAAGGTACTCATGAGCACAGGTAAGAAAACGAGTATCTTTTCCATCCTTTTGTTCAATATTTTATAATGTTTGAAGCAAAGAAGGATGCATCTCATTAGAGGAAAGTTGCATGACACCATAAAAGCTTCTCAAAAACTGCACTTGCTTAGGGTCATCGAGAATCTAATTTTGTTGAGTATGAGATACAAGAGAAGAATAATTTTCCTCGTCATCATTGTCACTATCAGTTATCGATTAAGACAATTGTAAGTTACGCCTCTGAATTTCTTGGTACCAATCCATTATTCAAAGATTGTAAGTTCAACCTTCATCCTCAGTGAGGTACCTTCAAAATTCTAGAGAATAAAAATGCACCGATATTTTAGATTCCCCAACAAAGTCGCCAAAAACTTGTTGGCAAATAGATTTCACTTTGAAATCTTAAAAAAACTATGACTCACCCAAGGAACTTGTGACAAAAATGCCTACTATTATGGATAAATAAATTTCCTCTAAGTTTGAGAGACACAACTTTCTCGTATGATGAGGTTTTAAAATATTTTTAACCTAAAATACCAAAAGGGAAAAGGAAAAAAAGGAAAAAGACTTAATTACAAAAACCCTAGCAATAGACACACAAATACTAACTTAGGTTTCAACAAAAACTTATTAAAACTAATGAGAAATCATCACAAAATTAGAATGCATGTTCCTAGATTTATATGATGGGCAAAACAATGTTTATGACACTAACAATACTGAGAGAATAGCGCACAAACCTCAATACACGAAGATATAGGTTTACATTAGCAACATTTAAATCAAGATACCAAGATGTAATTGCATTTATTTACACATATTGCATAGTTTATAAATGCTTCAAAAGATAACCAAGAATTTCCACAAAGATAAAGGGATATAAAGATCACTACCAATTTGACATATAAAAAATCAACAATAATAGAGAAAGACACACAAAACATACAATATTAATGTTTTCTTTATTATCTCTTTGAAGTCACAACTCAAAAGCCCTTATGTCAAAAGTGAGAGTCAAAAGTCCCTTGCTTTCCTAGCAAAGCTAAACCAAAAAAGAAGAACCCCCTTTACATTGACAAATGTTGTATTTATAGCTTTCCAACCCATAACTAACTAATGTATAGAAGGAAATTTGCACCCCTAACACAAATTCTCCTTTTGCACACCCTCACCTTAGAAAATCAATTCTGAAGGCGAAATTCCACATCACCAAACCACCTTCCGTCCACTTGGCATATGTCCTTTGTGTCGATGAGAGAATATTTGTCGGGGACGCACGAGCGACGCACAGACGTCTGAGCGGCGCGATGTCGTACCTGATGGATTCCTACATTTGAAGTCAGTAGATGCATTACACACCTTATTGGGGTCGAATTGTAATGTCCCTCTTCAACCAACCAACCCTGAAAATGGAAGATTCTTCATTCTCCTTCAAATTCATTCATTCTTCACTCAATCCATCTTTTTCACATCTTTGAGCAATTCAGTCTCTCTCTAGCATCTCATTCACTCTCAAGCAGCATTTCAACACTCCATTGCAACAACACTCCATCAACTCCACATTGCAAGTGTGAAGAGAGCCATAGAAGCATGGGCTTGGAGTCTTTCCAGACCTCCCTTCATCACAGTTGCGGCTATGGTGACTTTGTCAAGTTCATATTCTCCTCCATTGGCTAGTGAGCTTTTGGGTGGAGGTGGTAACGTTTCACTCTCCTTTGTGATTTGGTTGAGTAGCATTGTATTGTTTTTTAGTGTGTACTACTCTCTTTTCTTTCCATTATCGCATATTCTACTCCATTGCTTTTTGGCTGTTCATGGAGGTGGAAACACCAAAATGAGGGTCTGACTAAGGCAGGCCCCTATATAACCCCAACAATTTTCCCTCTTGCTTGTGTGTAGGTGAACGCACATGTGGAGCTAATTGGCGAACAAGTGCTTTTGTGAGATTATCTTCATCACTCTAGCTTTCATTTACTTGCTTTATCATCTTCATCTCTATTTCTCATACTTTATCATTCTATTTTTCCTGTCAAAACCAACTAGCTAGGCTATCATTTAGTTTTTAGGCAGTTTGTATTGTGTTTACTATTTTTTTACCATACAGACAACACACCCAAGAGAAGCCAACGCGCCACGCTGTCGTCCCAGAACCGTGCTGTCATCCTTAGACAAAGAGTTGTCTGAGACATAGTATCGACTCCAAAAACCAGCTTGCCTAGCCCAAACCTAAGTTTAGGATCTATATAGTGATAGAAGTACATTATAGTGCTCATCATTCTTGATCCTTATCCCAAGGCATCTTTTAGAGTGAGGTAAGTTAGGGCATCCCTTCACTCTCAGCTCTCCGTGACCTGGAGCCTTGACGTGGTTGATCCCCCTCTCTTATAGTTTTGGTGAACCCAACGTGAACCATTTTGGTTCCAT
The DNA here is from genome assembly GCA_007258455.2 of Sequoia sempervirens. NCBI lineage: Eukaryota > Viridiplantae > Streptophyta > Pinopsida > Cupressales > Cupressaceae > Sequoia > Sequoia sempervirens. Next base: position 436,817,894 of record VDFB02281492.1, on the reverse strand, counting down.
TTGGCGATACTGAAGGCTCCTTTCCTCGTGTTCTAGGAGTGTTGTAGGTGTGAGTGTTATGAGGATTTTCGCCTTACAACCCAACTTGCAACCCCTAGTAGGCGTAGTTGGAAGGTTCCATAAGTATTGCAGAGTGAAACCTTAACTAGGTCACTGTCCTATTTCAAACCTTTGGGGGGATTTGTGAGAGTATCATTTAGTGTGCATGATGGCCTCTTTTCTGCATCTGCCTTTCCCCTTTGCACAGCTTGCAAGTAGTAGTACAGATATAACCTTCACCTTGCGGGACCTGTCGATGGGCTTTAATAGAGAACCATCTCCTCTTTATATCCTTGAGCGAATCAACGGGAACACTGTAGCAGGTGTTCTTGTTGACCCCACATCTCAGGTGAATATCATAACTGAGGAGATCATGTTAATTAACTTCCTGCATAAAGATGGGTACAACGCACTTGTGAGCACCATCTGTACACATAACGGACTTTCTGTACCTCCCCTTGGTAGTATCGTTTTGTCAGTCCTTGTTGGACCTAAATCCGTAAACTTGTTTGACATAATCCCGAGGTCTGAACTCTTCAAAGTGAAGTTGGGTATCCCCTGGTTAGTAGCTATGAACACAATTCCCTCGATTGTGCACAAATGTTTAAAATTCATTCATAAGGGTTACATGCATGTGATCCATGACACTGGTTATAGACCACCGGTTGCATGTGGCAGTTATTCTTTAGATCACATTTGGCCTACACCCATTGGTCCTCTCCTGCCTAGAAAGGACCTCTTGTACTTGACTTATCAGAAGTACAAGAAAGGGTGCTTAATGCCTAGAGTGAGGTACCCTTTGTCACCTTATGTTGTTTCACATAGGGCATGCCTAAAAACTGACAATAATGCTGCCAAGGCCCGTAGAAGAGAAGAGAAGCCTTCTTAGGGTCCCTCTTCTTCCTCTTCCGCTGTTCAACCTGATGCTTCCTCTCATCTAGTTGTGGCGTCATCAAATTTTATTCCACGTTTGTGAGAGAATCCTATGGTTCCCACTTGGCGAAAGCCCAAGCATCCTGCATTTGAGCTTCTTGTTCTACCCATGGAGCCTAGGCTCATTCGATATGGTAGAAGAAAGGGTCCCCATAAGGAATCCTCTATGTCTTGGCCTCCGCGGCCTCCCACCGCTTTTGCTCCCAAAGCAGTGAATGGGAAGAGGCTTGCCGCTGAGGCACTAGAGCTGACTCCCCCTACTGTTTCTCAATCTCTTCCTCCTGCTCCCGTTTAGGAGTCTATCCCTCCAACGGAAATGAATATGATGGACACCCCTATGGCTGAGCAGGAGCCTTATGTCCCTTCATAGCTCTCGACCTCTAACTTGAAGAGTCTTAGAAACCGCCTTGCACCTGAGCACAAGCATCGGTGAAAGGCTCTAGTGGCTAACCAGGCTATTTTGCAGAAGAAGGAAGAGGAGACAGTTGCCCCTATATTGTTGGAATATTTGCCTCAATCCATACTGACATGTAACTCTTTGAAGGAAAAGTCGGTGTGACATTACTAATGTCTGGCCGACTAACTGTTTTGAATCCTTTGAAATGTTCCAAGTTGCTGAGACAAGGTTGGTGTCTTGCCGAATGAACTATCGTTGTGACAAGAAGCATTCGCTATGACCTTTTTTCGAATGGAGACCTCTCGCCGACAATATGTTCTTATCGGGCTTCGGGGAGACTCATAGCGACTGGTGTCTTTGGGGTGACTTGATCGCTCGGTATGAAGTCCCAGCGACCGAAGAGAGTCTTATCGATAACATATGGTCTTTGTAGTGACACTAAAGGGTTTCGGTATGAAGTCCTAGCGACAATGGAAGGTTTCGCCGACGGGGATACACTTGAGGTATTCACGATGACTCAAAGACTTCGGTATGAAGTCTTGGTGACCAATGGAGAGTCTCGCCGATAGTAGTATGGCTTCGGAGTAACATAAGAGATCTCGGTGAAACCTCTTGGCGACAGTTGAATGTCTTAGCGATATATGGGTGCCGATGGAAATTCTAATGTTTCGGTATGACTTAGGACCTCGGTATGAAGTACTAGCAAAAGCAATGAGTCTCGCCGACTGGTGGATGCACTCGGATTAACTTGAAGGCTCGGCGTGAGGTCCTAGCGAGAGCGGTATGTCCTGCCGACAATATGACTCTTTAGTGTGACTTAAGACATCGATATGTGGTCTCACCGAAGGGCGATAGTCTTGCCGAAAGGAAAACTGAAGTCGATGCAACGGGTGAACTCGATATAACCTCTTGTCAATTGTAAGGACTCTTGGCGATATCGAATGTTGACTGTGCTGGCATCGGGGAGACACGGTCAGTGTCTCACCGATATGCCAACACAACTTGATTGCCTTTTGACCATTTGACCTTCCTATGTGGAGCCTCGTGGACCAATCAGAGGAAGAAAATTTCAAATGAATGGCAGTTAGATTTTTGCAACAGTTGTGATGCTGGAGTTGAACTGCATGTAGGGAAAAATCAACGCTCAAGAGGAAACTTTCTATGATGGGGCAATGGCGGATAAGGATGCACAAAAGATAAAAATCAGAATGTGATAAGATAAAAGCAGATCAATTCTAAGGATGAGATCATGAGTCAGGTTGTTGAGTGCATTTCTGTAAGAGATTGAATAGTGAATGAAACTACTGTGAACTAGAACCAGAGAGTTGTATCTCTGATTTGTATGTAATTTGTTGCTACTGAAATACAAAGAGATTCAACTTAGTGTGGTGGGTTTTTTCCCGATAGGGTTCTCCCACGTAAATCTGGTGTTCATTTGTCTGTGTATTTGTTTTGTTTCTGTAAATCTTTCATGTGTGTCTTAATTGGATTGTAATTAGAAAATTAAAAGTACTGTCTGCATTCTTCCATGTGGTTTTGACATTAGGAAAGTGTTTCCACACCTCTGCTTTCCTTACAAGTGGTATCAGAGCCTGGCCAATTGTGCTATCCTTGTGAATGGGTTGGGTTTTTTGTGTCAATCCTTTTCCAGTTGGAGTTTGGTAGAGGTCTGATAATTTAATTACAGATTAAGATGGCAAGCACATCCAGAAAGATGGATATAGAGAAATTCAATCGTAGCAATTTTGAGTTGTGGAAACTCAAAATGGAAGATCTGTTAGTGGACTGAGATCTTTGGACTGCTGTGACTGAAACAAAACCTCAGGCCATGAAGCAAGAAGATTGGGACCTGGTAGATAGAAAATCAAAAGGGCTGATAAGGCTCTGTTTAGCAAACTCTGTTATTCTGAATGTTCATGAAGAAAAGATTGCATCTTCCTTGTGGAAAAGACTGGCATCTATTTATTAGGGCAAGTCCATGGTAAACAAATTGTTCTTGAGGAAGAAGTTGTACTCTTTGAGAATGCAGGAGGGAGGATCGATTGTTGATCACTTGAATTCTTTCAACATGTTTATTGCTCAGTTAGCATCTGTTGGTGTGAAAATTGAAGATGAAGATCGCTGCATGTTGTTGTTATGTTCTTTGCCTGATTCTTGGGATCATCTAGTGATGGCTATTGGGAGTACAACATCCACATTCAAGATGGAAGATGTTGTTGCTTCTCTGTTATCAGAAGAAATGAGAAGAAAATATTTTGAGATGGAAAAGGAGGCTCTGGTTGTCAGAGGTAGATCGAAGGAGAAAGGCAAGAAGAAGGACAAGAAATCCAGATTGAAATTGGAAGGGAGATCCAAGTCTCTTGGCAAGAAGTCCAAAGTGAAGTGCTGGAATTGTGGGCAACCTGGTCATGTCCAAAAGGATTGCAAGGAGGAGAAAAAGAAGAAGAATTCTTCTGGCAATGATTCTTCTTAGAGTGATGCAGACGCCTTCATTGCAGCTTTGGCTACACGAGCATCAGATGATGTCTGGCTGATTGATTCTGGAGTATCTTTCCACATGACATCTCATAGAGACTGGTTCACAAAGTATGAAAACTATGATGGTGGAAAGGTGTATTTAGCAAGTGATTCATCTTTGGAAATTGTTGGCCGTGGAAGAGTCAGAATTCAATTCCCTGATGGAAGAGTGAAGGGAATCAATGATGTGATGCACATACTAGGTCTGGCTCGTAATTTACTTTCTGTAAGTAAGCTGAATGATATTGGAGTGAAGGTCACATTCTCTGGAAATGGTTGCAAGATTACTAGAGGCTCTATGGTGTTGGCTAGGGGTGCTCGAATTGGTAACTTGTACAAATTGGATGCACATATTGTTCAATGCAATAGTGTCTCTGCAAAGTCACTAAAAGCTACTCATGGAGAAAAGAAGGAAAATATTCCTGATGGTGTAAACTCCATGGAGGTTAAACTTCCAGCAGAGAAGACTATGCTCTGGCATCATAGTCTAGGCCACATTGGTGAGAAAGGTTTAAAAACCCGGTAGAAGGGCTTGAAGATTGTAATCTTGAATTCAAGTTTTGTGAACATTGCATATATGGTAAACAACACCGTGTTTCATTTTATTTCAGTCCTCACAAATCTTCTAGTTTGTTTGATTATATACATTCTGATGTGTTTGGTCCAGTGAATGTTCCTTCTTTGTCTAAATCAAGATACTATGTGTCGTTTATTGATGATTATTCAAAAAGAGAATTTGTATATTTTCTGAAAAGTAAATCAAAAGTGTTCAGTCAGTTTAAGGAATTTAAAAACCTTGTAGAAAATCAGATTGGTAGAAAAATAAAATGTTTAAGGACTGACAATGGCGGTGAGTTTTGTTCAGATGAATTCAAAAGGTTCTGTAAGGATCATGGGATTAAAAGACATAAGACTACACCTTACACTCCACAACAAAATGGAGTTACCGAAAGGTTCAACATGACAATGGAAAGAGCACGGCATGCGAGCAAGGCTGGCTTGAGGAGAAGTCACGGGCAGTCTCTACACCATGTTACTTGGTAAATCATTCTCCTAACTCGCCTTGTTGATAAGATGCCTTTGGAAGCATGGTCTAGAAAGAAGCCCTCTCGAGACATATTCATGTCTTTATTGTGATGCTATGCATATGTGCCATTTGAAAAAGATCTAAGTTGGAAAACAAAGCGTAAGTGTATTTTTATTGCTATAGTGTTGGAATAAAATGATACAAGCTTTGGAATCCTGAGACGAGAAGGTTTTGTACAACGTAAGCGCTTATTTTTCGTGAGTCAAGCCTTCTACATTGGATCAGCAATCGAGAAGAAATCAGAAAATGAAAAGGATTGCAGCAGATATTCCTCCAACACCGATAAAGAGGAATTGAAAAATCAAAATGTACCTGATACTAAGGAAAGCTCAAGTAGCTCTGAAAGTCCCAAGAAGATGAAGAATCAACCTCAGCCTCAACCTGTGAGGAGGTCAACTCGTGAAAGAAAGCAACCTGATAGGTATGGGTTTTCTTTGATAGAGTCTACTTGTGCCTATGCTTTAATTTCTAGCACTGATGAACCTAGGACTATGAAAGAGGCATTTAAAATGTCTGATTCAAACTCTTGGTTGGAAGCCATGAATGAAGAAATAGCATCATTAGAAAATAATGATACCTAGAGTTTGGTGCCATTGCCTAAAGGCAGAAAAGCTGTGGGCTGCAAATGGGTTTTTAAAAAGAAAATTGGTTTGGATGGCAATGTAGAAAAATATAAAGCGAGGCTGGTTGCGAAAGGTTATTCCCAGGTAAAGGGAATTGATTATGGAGAAATCTTTTCTCCTGTAGCTAAGCTGACATCTATCAGATTTCTTTTGTCACTTGCAGTTGCGTATGACTTAGAGATTGAACAGATGGATGTGAAGACAGTGTTTCTTCATGGTGATCTTGAAGAAGAAATTTATATGTCCCAGCCAGAGCACTTTGTGGAAAAAGGTAAAGAAAGACTGGTTTGCATATTGAAGAAATCTCTGTATGGGTTAAAACAGTCTCCTAGAATGTGGTACCAAAAGTTTGACAGATTTGTTTTGTTATTGGGATTTGTAAGATCAAAATGTGATCATTGTGTATATTTCAAAGCTGAAAGTGATCAAGTTCTTATTATTGCTCTTTATGTTGATGATATGTTGTTCATAGGCAATAGTAAGCTAATGATTTTTGATCTTAAGTCTCAGTTGTCTGCAAAGTTCAAAATGAAAGATTTTGGTGTAGCAAAGGTATATTCTGGGAATGAAAATAACTAGGGACAGGAAAATAGAAAACTTTGGCTCAGTCAGAATAAGTACATTATGACTGTTCTAGAGAGATTTTGTATGACTAAGTGCAAGCAACTAGTTGTTCCAGTTTTGCAAGGAACGAAGCTATCTGTTGAAGACTATCCAAAATCTCCTACTGAGATGGAGGACATGACCAATGTACCTTATGCTAGTGCGGTTGGTAGCCTTATGTATGCAATGGTATGTACAAGGCCAGACATTGCCCAAGTAGTGGGAGTTCTTAGTCAGTTTATGGCTAATCCTAGAAGGACACATTGGGATACTGTGAAGAGAGTGGTTAGATATCTGAAGGGCACTTCAGACTATGCTTTGTGTTACCATGGCAACTTGGTTGAATTATAGAGGACTCTCAACATTCAAGGTTATGTGGATTCTGATTGGGCAGGGGACATTGATAGCAGGAGATCCACCAATGGATATATTTTCATGATGAATGGTGGTGCAAAGTGAGTTGGATGAGCAAGCAGCAAGTTGTAGTCGCTTTGTCCACTATAGAGGCAGAATACATGGCAGCTACACATGCCTGTAAAGAAGCAATCTGGTTAAAACGTTTGTGTTCTAACATTGGTTTTGATGCAGGAAAAATTACTATTTACTGTGATAGTTAGAGTGCTATATGTTTGGCAAAGAATCCTACTTTCCATGCCAGGACGAAACACATAGATGTACAGTATCACTTTGTACGAGATATGGTGGAGGATGGGAAGGTCTCTTTGGAGAAAGTGGATACTTTGGAAAATATTGCAGATGCATTGACAAAGCCTGTGAGCACAGACAAATACAGATGGTGTGCCAGTTCGATGGGCCTCTTGGCCCATGAATTTCAGTAGTTTTATTATGCTCTGGAGTTGTCAGTAAGGTCTTCGTCAAGTGGGAGATTGTTGGAATATTTGCCTCAATCCATACTGACATGTAACTCTTTGAAGGCAAAGTCGGTGTGACATTACTGATGATTGGCCGACTAACTGTTATGAATCCTTTGAAATGTTCCAAGTCGCTGAGACAAGGTTGGTGTCTTGCCGAATGAACTATCGTTGTGACAAGAAGCATTCGTTGTGACCTTTTGTCGAATGGAGACCTCTAGCTGACAATATGTTCTTATCGAGCTTCGGGGAGACTCTTAGCGACTAGTGTGTTCGGGGTGACTTGATCGCTCGGTATGAAGTCCCAGCGACCGAAGAGAGTCTTACCGATAGCATATGGTCTTCACAATGACACTAAAGGGTTTCAGTATGAAGTCCCAGCAACAATGGAAGGTCTCGCTGACGAGGATACACTTGGGGTCTTCGCAGTGACTCAAAGACTTCGGTATGAAGTCTTGGCGACCAATGGAGAGTCTCGCTGATAGAAGTATGGCTTCAGAGTAACATAAGAGATCTCAGTGAAACCTCTTGTCGACAGTTGAATGTCTTAGTGATAGATGGGCGCCGATGGAAATGCTAATGTTTCGGTATGACTTAGGACCTCGGTATGAAGTCCTGGCGAAAGCGATGAGTCTCGCCAACTGGTGGATGCACTTGGATTAACTTGAAGGCTCAGCGTGAGGTCCTAGCGAGAGCGGTATGTCCTGCTGACAGTATGACTCTTTAGTGTGACTTAGGACATCGATATGTGGTCTCACTGAAGGGCGATAGTCTTGCCGAAAGGAAAACTGAAGTCAATACAACGGGTGAACTCGATATAACCTCTTGTCGATTGTAAGGACTCTTGGCGATATCGAATGCTGACTGTGTTGGCAGCGGGGAGACACAGTCAGTGTCTCACCAATATGCCAACACAACTTGATTGAATTTTGATCGTTTGACCATCCTATGTGGAGCCTTGTGGACCAATCAGAGGAAGCGAATTTCAAATGAATGGTAGTTATATTTTTGCAACAGTTGCGATGCTGGAGCTGAACTGCATGCAGGGAAAAATCAACGCTCAAGAGGAAACTTACTACGATGGGGTAATGACGGATAAGGATGCACAGAAGATAAAAATCAGAATGTGATAAGATAAAAGCAGATCAATTCTGAGGATGAGATCATGAGTCAGGTTGTTGAGTGCATTTCTATAAGAGATTGAACAGTGAATGAAACTACTGTGAACTAGAACCAGAGAGTTGTATCTCTGATTTGTATGTAATTTGTTGTTACTGAAATACAAAGAGATTCAACTTGGTGTGGTGGGTTTTTTCCCAATAGGGTTTTCCCACGTAAATTTGGTGTTCATTTGTCTTTGTGTATTTGTTCTATTTCTATAAATCTTTCATGTGTGTCTTAATTGGATTGTAATTAGAAAATTAAAAGTACTGTCTGCATTCATCCCTGTGGTTTTGACGTTAGGAAAGTGTTTCTGCACCTCTGCTTTCCTTCCATATATTAGGGCCTCCTTTTGTGTCCACCTCTCTCCTCCCCTCTGCTTCTATTCAATCTAGTCTCGTCTCGCTTCTGGTTCCCGCTGTGAGTGTGAATGCACCTGACCCCAAAAAGGTGCAGGTGTTTATCTCTCCTTTAGTTGAACCTCCCTTGTTGATGTCCCTTCCGGACATTAAACCCGTGGATATGTCGAATACTTCAATGGTATATGTCGTGGTTTTCTCCTCCTCTCCCTCTGCGCCTCTTGCCTCGTTTGTGGGGAGTTTACATCCCTCAACGAAGTAGAAAGCATAGGTTGGCCCCTCTAGCAATGGAGGGCGTAAGAGGAGCCCTCCTTCTCCGAAAGGTGGTCTTGTGCTAGCTTGTTTTGTCCTAGTAACAAAGCAAGTCCTGGCTTCCCCTGAGTTTGTCATCACTCCCGAGTCACTCGGTGAGCCAAGTGGTGAATCTCAAACGCAATTCCCTCCACAAGAGCCTAGTGGAGAAGACCTTGTGGGGCCTTCTTCCTTAGCCCTTGTTGCGGAAGGGTTGGAAGCTCCTCCCCTTAATATTCCACCACTAAAGGCTCATCCTCCTTCCCCTTATAATGATCTAGATTGGGAAGCAGATGACCTCTTGGTCGATGAGTGTTAGGGGGAGGCCTCTTCTTTATCTTTAGATTAGATGCACGTGTGTGTGTTGTGATGTGTTCCCTCGTGATTGTGTTATGTGTTCCTGGATAACCCTTGTCACTCTTGTTGGTGCTTGGATAGGAGAGTGATTTTGTGTTGTGACCCTTCTTTTATCTGTATCATCATTCTTCCATGTTTATGTTTGATTTTCGACAAATTGGGGATGGTGCAAAGTGTTGGGGGCATTTAGGCTTCTCTTCCATATTGACCCCTTTTTTATTTTTGCTATCTTTCGTGCATTCTTCTTAATCTAGTGGGGATTGATGATCTTTCGCCTTGCACCGTGGTTACCTATTATTTATATAAGCATGAGCAGATATGACCCCATGAAACCAGATCCCCCTATGTCCTCTGTTTGTGATTATTTCTCTTTTGCTTTTTTCTTATCTTCCTCTCTTCTTTGCTTGAGTTGTCCCTCACATGTGTGACAACGCCATTTCTATAATACTTTGATTTTCAGAAAACGCATTCATTGCCGACGAATCTTTTCTTGAAAGTCCTTGCAACCTTTTTTTCGAAAATTGCATTCTCGACTAAGACCTAACAGAACGTGTTTCCCTCATCGTGGGTTTGTAAAGAAAGAATTTGAGAACTTTCCTCCAAGGTGGGAGCAACCTTGACCTTCCCTTCGCGAGGGGGCATTTTCTTCTTTTTGAATTCCTTGATGAAGTGAACATCTTTCGAAAGGATTCCTTGGTGATGAATTGATTTGAGAAAAAACGTCTCTATTACACTTTCAAACAACATGTCCCTTGAGTGGACCCCTCTTCACGTCAGGATCCCAAGGAACCCCTTTGAAAGCCTTCCAACTTGTTGATGGTCTACGTGACTATCCACTTATTTTCCTACATGGCCGCTTTGTTTTCGAACATGTTCTATCTATGGATTAACATGTTGCTTCGCAGGTACACCTATGAAGCCGCTATTCGACTCTGCAAAGTCTCCTTCTTTGGGTTTCCTCCATGTGAGAGATCTTGGGGGATGCCTCATTGCGGGTCTGCGGGCCTGTGAGACACTTTCTTCTTTGAGTTTCCTCCATGCGAGAGATCTTGGGGGGCGCCTCCTTGCAGATCTACGGGCATGTAAGGTGCTTACTTCTTGGGGCTTCCTTCATGTGAGAGATATTGGGGGTTGCCTCCTTGCAAGTCTGCCGACCTGTGAGATGTTTTCATCCTGTGGGATTTGTCCATCGTTGATCTGAGGGCCTTCAGTGTACTTTGTGCAACTTCATAGTTTTGCGGGGCTATGTAGTCTTTTGTTCAAAGCTCCTCAAGGAGAGTACCTGTGGAGTCCTTTGTTTGTCCTGCGCTTTTGAGCTCGCCAAATCACGGTTTGCTTCCTCGACGGTTCATGTATAAATCTCTAACCCTACTAACTCTTCGATCTACTTTACTAAGCACTCATCAATACTCGTGCTTCTAAAGTGGGGAAAATGTATAGGAGCAAATTTGCACCCCCACGCAAATACCCCTTTTGCACACCCTCACCTTAGAAAATCAAATCCAAAGGCGAAATTCCACATCACCCAACCACCTTCTATCCACTTGGCATCTGTCATTTGTGTCAGTGAGAGAATATTTTTCGGGGACACACATGCGGTGTGTAAACGTCCGTGTGGCGCGCTATCATCCCTAACAGATTCCTACGTCTGAAGTTGGCAGAGGTGTTACACACCCGATTGGGGTCGAATTGTAATGTCCCATTTTGACCAACCGACCTTGAAAATGGCAGATTCTTCTTCATTCTCCTTCAAATTCATTCTTTTTTCACTCAATCCATCTGTTTCACATCTCTGAGCAATTCAGTCTCACTCTCTAGCATCTCATTCACTCTCAAGCAGCATTTCAACACTTAATTGCAACATCAGCACTCCATCAACTCCACATTGCAAGTGCGAAGCAAGCCATAGAAGTGTGGGCTTGGAGTCTTGCGAGACCTCCCTTCATTACAGTTGCAGCTGTGGTGACTTTGCCAAGTTCATATTCTCCTCCATTGGCTAGTGAGCTTTTAGGTGGAGGTGGTAATGTTTCACTCCTCTCCTTTGTGATTTGGTTGAGTAGCATTGTATTGTTTTGTAGTGTGTACTGCTCTCTTTTCTTTCTTTTATTGCATATTCTACTATGTTGCTTTCTGGTTGTCCGTGGAGGTGGAAACACCAAAACGGGGGTCTGAGTCAGGTAGGCCCCTATACAGCCCCAACAATTTTCCCTCTTGCTTGTGTGTAGGTGAATGCACGTGTGGAGCTAGTTGGCAAACATGCGCTTTTGTGAGATTATCTTCATCACCCTAGCTTTCATTTACTTGCTTTATCATCTTCGTCTCTATTTCTCATACTTTATCATTTTGTTTTTCCCATCAAAACCAACTAGCTAGAGTGTTAGGTTTTAGTCAGTTTGTATTGTGTTTACTATTTTCTTACTATACAGACGCCAACGCGCCCAAGAGACGCTAGTGTGCCACATTGTCCCAAAACCGTGTTGCCATCCTCGGACAAAGAGTTGTTTGAGACACAATATCGACTTCATAAACCAGCTCGCCTAGCCCAAAACTAAGTTCAAGATCTGTAGAGTGATAGAAGTACATTATAGTGCTCATCATTTTTGATCCATATCCCAAGGCATCTTTTAGAGTGAGGTAAGTTAGGGCAGCCCTCCACTCTCGGCTCTATGTGACCTAGAGCCTTGATGTGGTTGGTCCCCCTCTCTTACAAGTAATAACTAACCTTTCAGACATTATGAAATATTTGAAACAATATTACAAACCCATTTTAATGAGTGTATATGTTTAACTCATTAAAACATAAATGAATTTAAACAATAAATTAACTTTCTAATAAAGTGTTGTTTTTGTATAAATTTTGGTAGGTATGTGACTATCAAGGCATTATGTTGAACAATTTACCTACTTTGGTTGAAAATGTCCATTCTAAACATATTCCTTGTACATCAATCTTCCACTAAGTACAAAAATCACTTGTTTATTTCATGGGTCATGGTAAAAAATTCTAAGACTTGCTTAGGAACATACTTTGTGATGATTATTGATTCAAGCATATTGTCAATTGTCAAATCAAAGTATATTTGTTACTTCAAACAACAATCCTCGTTCTTTGATTGAGAACTTCTATGCAGGTTCCATAGTGATAGCATTGCCTTTTAACTTTCACCTTTCAAACCCAAAAACTTCTATGTATAAATAGGACATGCCTTGTTGATTAGTAGCCATCTTGTAATGCACTTTGCATGATAAGGGTGCTTGCGTAGCAAATTGATCAATTTATCCCCTCTTGTAGTCCATACGACAATTCACACACTATTCACCTTTTTTTTTTCCTAAAGCAATTAGGCTTTGTATTTTGAAACTAATAGGCATGCAATTAAATCTAGGCAAAGGCGTCAATTGTGAGTTCCAACCTTCTATCCTAACCCAACCAATTCCTAAACTCGTCATTAGAATGTCATGCTTCTCAACACTTATATGCTTGGATACCTCATAAAGGCATCCTCCTTACAAGCACTCAAATATCTTACCTCCAATTGGTGGAGAACTTGTACTCTTGAAAGAGGTTACAAGTTCAAATCCTACAGGGGATAGGGTATGTACGCCTCGTTTGTAGCATAGTTAGGTGCCTTTCGCGTGGAGTATGGGGTAGTCCCATATTACTATAAGCTAGTTGTAGACCAAAAAAACAGATTGCTCAGTATTGTGGACTATAAAAGGATCCATTTCCATTTCCATTTCCATTCTTCTTTTGAATGACCATAAAAGCCTTATACGTGTCATAACATTCCATGAAACCATATTTCTTGAAGCAATTTGTCGAATTGCTCACACGCCTGGTTTGTGCTCCTGCATTTTATATACACGATTTTCCCCCTTGTCAGAGGTTTGACGGCTTTTGGAACCGTTGAACTTCATCGAGGGTTCGAGTAGTTTGTGGTACCGTGAAAGGCACCGATTTATGTATTGGTCGATAGTTTGGGGGTTCCCGGAACCTTGGAACTCTGTATTGGGAAAAGCTCTAATAAATGAGTATTTTGAGCCTTATACAAGCTTTTGGACTTCTAGAGTTGCCAACAAAGGGGAGTGTCAGAGATTTGGTGGACTCTTGAATTTGTGAACTCCCCACGACTTCAAAACTTTTACAAAGTTATAACAAAGTTTAAATTTTATAAACTTTTCAAATGAATCCATAAACATAATTGAAAATTGGCCTCATTATCAAAAATAACCTCATAAAATTCTTATTTATGGAAGACTTGATTTAATTGTTTCTATAACCTAACTGATAAAAAAATGTTAATTTAATCTCCCAAACCAAAAGTTATTTGATCCTGAAAATTTGTTACATTGTGTTCAATTGAGGTAGGAATATCCCTGTAAAAGGTTTTGCTCCAGCTCTTACCAATTTCTTAATTTAATTGTTTCAGTAACCACTTTGCAACTACTTTCAGGTTTCAAACGAAAAGATGAACAATTCACCTTCAAACATGCAATGCCAACACCTTGTGACTATGAATGTAGATTGATGGCTTCAATTTTATGAGTGACTTGATGCTTGAGGATGACTGGGGCACTTATGACCAAGATCAACTCAATACAGGTGTTCAACACATAGTGACATTTGTCAATTTGAGTGAAAAGTTCAAAATTGACCAAGGTCAAAATATGTAGGTAACACCACCTTAATTAACTACAAGGAATTTGTGGAATCTCATACAATTTCAATCAAAAGCCTTACAATTTACCTCTATAAACTCAAGCTCCAAAAAAAAAAAAAGTTCCCAAATGAGCCTTATCTTTCATACAAATTTTGAACCATACATATACTTTGTAAGAAAGCACAAAACATTTCAAAAACAACTCCAAATTTTTTTAATGCAAATCTCCCTGATATTTGTAAACAAATTTAAATCTAAACACTTCTACAAACTGCCACTCAGCATATAAACATCAACTGAAAGAAAGGGGGTGAACATTTAAAATAAAAATAAAAAGAATCATCAATGTGGGAAGTTATAGGCTGAGAGCTTTAAGCTTCAAAAAACTACTTTTAAAAATAAAAATAAAAATAAAATCAATAGCAGAGCCTATGGTAGGGAAACCACCTGTCCCTGGTGGGTGTATCGCCGGGTATTCCTATAGTATGAAGCTCGACAACATGAAGCAGGTGCGCATATTCACGAATCAGGCAAGGAACTGCATGGGGTCCATAGAGAAAGAGGGAGTGAGGCAATCGGATAAGTATCTCAAGTTGAGGATCAAGCTAGCTCTCATCTCAGGTGAAAACAAGCAAATATGTAAAAGCCTCAAATTGCTTTTATAAAAGAGGAAGCAGGGGATCAATTATATAGGATTACAAAATGTAGGTAAGCATTAATCCAATATAACCATATATTCACCTCTATTCCAATTACACTACTCATTACATACATGAAGAGAAAAAAATCCGATAGGTCAAATAACTAATAAGGCATTATTGTTGTCATTTTGTAACATACCTAAAAAACAAGTGAAGGTCTCAAAACTGATGTTTTATTTGCTTTTCTTTATTTTCATATTTAATTATGTTCAATGGTTTACCTGTTTCGTTTCAATTCCTCCACACTTCTATGACGGACTCAGGCAAGAGGTCACTAGTACTACTATGTACACTCACACATTACCTTGAATTGTATTTGTATTTTTTCACATAAATGTAATGCTAAGACCACGCTATCCCATCAACATTCACATTATATGATCCTCACATCTATTTGAAGGGTTTCAGTTTCTTTGATTGTCATTTACAAGATGGCCAATGTGATTGTGTGCAACATTCGCTTGTACTTCACTGTTAAACTTCACATTAGAGAAAAGCAAATATTTGATGGGAATTAAAGCTTCAACTAAAGGTAGTTATTTCATTTATGGCTTCTTTCACATCTGCTTTCTCATACGAGCTTGTTTGATGTTAGATCTTATGTGTGAGATAGCCGAATAATTCTTCTACAATAAATGCCAAAAACAGTAACAGATCTAAATTCAAGACCTTGTTCTCAATGGGGGTGTCACATCAATAGATGGGAACAAACCTGTTCAATATAACATGAATTTAATCATGTAATGTATAACTTGCTTAAACCATATTACTTGAACGTCATTTTTGTTCCTCATCAGTGAACAACCGGCAGTCGAGAATACTTCAAGAATACAAAATTGTGTCTCTAGATTATTATTTCCAGAAACGGCCTACATCTAATATGAAATTATATGAGAATATTTCTTATAACTATCAAATGTTCAAAACCATTAACCTAAAACCAAATGTCTTGCATAAGGAAAGGTATATTGAAAGGGTGCCGGTGCTATTCTAATCTATCACTGGAAATAATCCACACTGCAATGATTAAAAAAAGCAGCTGCACATTTTATTTGATACACACTAATATTCCTGGATAAGTTAGTCTTAGATAAGAGACTAATTCTTAGATCATATTCACTAAACAATCATTCTAATTATGAATCTTTAAGCTTTGTCTTCAAAAACAGAGACTTGAAAATATCGTTGTATACACGATGCATTTTGAAACCATAGAAACTTGGACCAACTGGGATCTAACGCTTTCCAACAAACATTTTTCAATAGAGTTGCAATACGAACGTTGAAGTGATTACATGTATCAAAACACATTCAATTAGGAGCAAATGACGATAGAATCTTTTTTTTTTTTTGAAAAGATGCAAGAGATAATTTGTTAATTTCCGAACACTTGATTAAGGAAAAAGAAAAATGCTACTGATTTCTTACAGCAACTTGAACTACTGAACAAATAAATGCAAACAATTTGATAGGTATCAAATTTTCAACATGAAAAATAAATACTTGTTTAGGAGAAAGATTGATTTACATCCTAATGCTAAAAATGCATGAATTGCATTTTTTTGTGATTATATTTGCAATACCATTGTCTCTGAATGAGGACATGTAGTAGCATGCCATTAAACAAACTAACCATGTTGTGCAAGACTAGTATCATCTTTTAAAGTAGTTGGTATTCCAAGTTCCCCAAAGAGAGATAATCAGTGTTCTTCTCCTGTAACTTCATTTATATATAAAATCAATCCTTCTTGTTTTAGATGTCAAGATTCTTTTGCCGGCGGTGCATTGAAATATTCATTGTAATATATTTATTTGAAGTAGTTCAGGCCTATGCTGTAAGTAAAGAGGAATAAACTGCTTAAAATACTCTACAGTCTAGTATAGGCATGCAAATCAATAATTTATCTTCATTGACTGCCTCGGTCCTATAAATGCAACAAGATGACAACAAACCTTTTTCTTTCAAACATAAGATTTCGAATCAGTAAATCAGCTCTATACTGTAATGAGTAATCGACCACTCAGTAACTCTTTAGTATAATACGGGTAAGCAGTCCCTGCAGAGCTCCTTAGTGTGAATATTAGATACCTACTCACTAATTTTATCATTGAAATGCATCAACCATACGTCTTTCATCATGCCTTACATTGTTGAGAAAACTAAGCTGGATATTACATGATTTGATATAAGTAGACATTCTATATACAGGACATTCATTCAGTAAATTTAAATTCAACTTGAACGGGTGTTTCTTGTCCTTGAAGCCCAAATACCAAAAACAAGGAACATAAAAACAAATACAATTGCCCAGTAGCGAGCTCGTCCATACCTGATCCTTGGTAGCACAGCCTGCAAAGTATACAAAAACTAGTTTAGTGATACATACAGAAAGTAAAGATGAAAGACTAGTGGAGATCCTATCATGCATAAAAATCTTGGAAAGAGAGTTCATGACTATATCTCAAATACAAACATGCAAAAACTAGTTAAGTGATACATCCAAAAAGTAAGGAAGAAAGTCTATTGGAGATCCCATGTATCATGCATAAAAATCATAGGAAAAGAGCTCATGACTATATTTCAAATACAAACAATAGAATACAGAATTTGCACACGACCTTCTAATTCTATATGACTATCATAAGAGATTTGAGAAAGTAAATGTCGAGACATTGCATTATAAACTGCTCTCTGTGAAGTCTATAGGGTTGCAACTTTAAAATTCTAAAATTCATAGATTTCCCTATACATGATAATAAATGAGAAAATTATAGAGCAACTAAAAATATGGTGCATTAGTTAGTAGCAAAAAATGTTTGTCAAATAGGAACGTCATTTGAGGGAAGACTAAACTGTTAGTTTTAGGATCAGAAATGAAATAAGCAGAAAAATGCAACACATGAGACAAAGAACACAACAAGATACCCTGGGAAAACCCTCCTACTCAAGGGAGAAAAACTCAGCAAGAAATGATCTCTCTTATATATAAAACGAATAAGAGCAGAAATCTGCTTTACAATCAGACCCTTCTCAAGGGCAAACTTGATACAATAAATGATGAGAATCTCTTCTTGATACAACTGAATATAAAACTCCTTGCAATCTGATCTGCTTCTAATGATGGCGATCTGCTGCTGAAATGCTAACTTCTTCTTGAAGGTGCGTGTTACACCCCTAACTTTAACTATGTTTTACTTTTTACTTTTGAAGTAATTAGTAGATGATTAAGCATGATTCATTGATTTGATGTTTAGGAAAAATGTCTGGAAAAATCAATGTTTTCATGAGTTATGTTTATTTGACTAAAATTGACATGTGTTTAAAAGTTGTCAAGATGTGATTATTTCATAAGGATTATGAAATGATTAATGATACATTAATCTCAAGTTGGTGTTTGCAAGTTTCATTCAGGAAACAAGTTTTCACCCTCCAAGAAAGGGAGGGAGAGCATCATCAGAGAGAAGGGTATAGATACAAGGAAAAGGGCAGGTTGTCGCCATCTTAGGTCTAGTGTTGATGCAAAAATGGTGAACCTAGTTGGGCAGGGTAAGTGATACTCGACCCTTTTGGTCTAAGTTTATTTCTCGACTCGACAAGTTGTCGATGTCGTTTAAAGTCTAGTTCATGTTTAACGTGTTTAGAAGCTTGTCGATAGTAACTGATTGTCGGCCTTGTTTTTCAATGTGATAAGTCGGTACAGTGATATCAAATTAACAATTATCTTATATATTATACATATAATATTGATGAATGCATCTTATATATATAGAATATAAATAAAAATAAATATACAAATAATATATATAGGATATTCCCCATCATTTTAGGCAAAATACCATAATCATGAAAGTGGCAATAATATTTATCAAGCCACATTTTCAAAAGAGTTATGATGCATATTTAAATTCTAATCTAAAGCCATGTTGTGGCTGATTGAATAAACTTGTAAATGTATTAATTAAGCCACTCAAGTGGCAATAAGGGTGTCTTGAATGGATTTTAAACAATCATTATTATAAGAATTGGTTTGATAGTGGGTCGAGCCACTAAGATGCCTAGAATTGAACCTTGTTATAAGGCAATTTATCTAGTTGCTTATTATTCTTATTTTTTTAAAAGGAAGCCATTATAAAACCTTGGAATGGAAGCATATCAAGATATCTTGAAATGTGAACCTTTGAATTGTAGACTGCACGATGTCACTATATGAAAAGTCGTCACCTTTAGGGGTGACTACTCTTGTGACCGTGTAATGCAGCTAGTGCAAATCCGTTACATTAAAATCATTCGCTTCTAGCCTTATTGGGAGATCAATTAATCCACAAAGGTGATATGGTCACTAGGAGGTAATCCAAATCTCTTGCAAGTCGGTTGTGGTAGTTTTCTTTTCTATGGCAACCGTTTCCTAACTGTTTAATAACAAAAGAAATGGGTAGTTATCGGAACTACCTCAAGAACTATCTTCTGGGGGGAAACATCACTCTCACCCACTCAACTACGTTTGTAATCAGCCGCTGGCTTTGGGGAACGCCAGGAGCGTGGTAATTTTAGGAAGGGCATCATTTTAGGAGGTATCATTCTAATAGAGCGGGAGCTGGAGGAGGAAGGAGATATGATGCACAGCATATGCTGAAAGCATAGCGTCCATATCTGCATTTCAATACATGAGTTAATGTCTGAAACCGATAGTTTGGGTGTGAGGTGGTGAAGAGAAGTAAATCCTTATGCACTAAACATTATTTGGAGCCATTAGGAGCCTTGAGGGGCCATTGCTGGTCTTTATGAAGGCCTATATCTTTCAAGCGTCATTCAGTGAATATACTACAACCTTCATTATCATAAACTTCTACTATGAGCTAAAAGAACCTCTACATCTATTTCTCTTTTAGCAGTTGGCATCGTGATAGTAAATATCAAATCCGGAAGCAAGAAATACATCTTAAATGATTTGATCCATTGTAATCTTGCTATGGCGCTCGTTCTAGGAGGTGATTTTTCTTGGAGGGAGACTAAGAGGATAAGAACAGCTAGTTCAGAAAATGGCAAATATTCTTCAGGCAGTTAGCAAAGATCTAGCCATGTAAGCTAAATATCCAAATAGCCATCTTAAAGGTAAGTAGTCTTTCTACTCTTTATAATGGGTAAAGTCTTTTCCTTGTACGTATACATATATACGCTGTGTAGATAATGGTTTATTAAAACCAGTAATGAGATAGTTATGCCTTAACCCAACTCATTCATGAATCATTATTAGATTTCTTTAAATCTCCAAGATGAGAAAGTTTAATTCTTGATTGCCTTGGAATGATTTAGATGCTTAAAGGTAGTTCTAGTATGATACCTCAAATCCTCCTTGGCATAGTCGAGTTTGGGGATGAATCATGAAAATCAAGCTTGTCTTATAATGAAGTAGAGGAGTGTTATCTTCTTGATATGTTCCTTATGCGAAATTGAGTCTTGCATGTCTTTTGTAAAAACTAATCCAGGGGAATAGGCGAGCCAAGGATGTGGACATTTAAATAGCCTTTCAATTAACGACTATCACTTATGTTAAGTTATCTCGGGAGAGGGAGTAAACTAGGCAATGCAAGGATGTAAATCTCATAGTTCTTGTTCAATAGAACTTATGTTAGTGCTAAGTGCACAGAAGACGTAGATAACCCAAGATTGGGTATCGCTGGAATGCTTTACCTCAAGGTGGGACAGAAGGAGAGATTCGTAACTTAATTCAATATGATGGTGGTGAACTATAGTGATTGATAAATGTTTAAGTAATAAAGGAAGTTATATATGAGTTCATAACTTAGCCTATGTAGAAAGTCAGTAGACTCAAATAGACCAAGGGGTTGAAAATAGATCATTATCTTTTATAAATCAAACCTTTTTAAGGCTTGAAAGATTAACTTAGATCAAAAGATCATTGATATGAAATGTTAGTATTCTCTTAGATATTATATTGGTGAGGGTATACCTCGAAAATTATGCTTGTTCATGTATGTATAGTGTGAACTCAAACAATGCCAAGTGGTCTAGGAAAGACTAAAAGCATTTGGTTCTTATGATTTGTTACACTTATGTTATTACCCTTGGAAAATCAAGGATGTTGATATTTCCATGTGTTGGGTTAGAGAAGCTAAACCCTAGTATTGAAGCAAGGAGGATGTAGGGAGTCTATAACTCTTATGTCAGATATGACATTGTACATATATATATTGATTGACAGTGAAAGGTTCAGAAAACCATAGAGTAAGACAGGAAGTCTTTATAACACCTTAAGAGATTCTATGATAATGTCAAAACTCGAATTAACGCATCAAAGATGTTGGGTATTGAATCTTGAGAGTAAATGATAGGAAGCCATAAACCCTAGATATTGCAAGAATGCAATAAGGGACTTTTAAAAGGTTGAAATACCTAAATCTTTACATTACATGTATATCCTAGATTAAGGATTAGTTCTAAGTCAGATTGGCTAGAATGGATTTTCTATACAGATTAGTTGTGTCTAGAGTACCAATAGAATGTGATAGTTCTATGACGAGTCAGAGGTGTGTGTCTAGATGGCATGACCCATTAGAATGATCATACTTAGCTAGAAGGGATCTAGAGTTGTATGGTCGATTGAGTTTTGTAGGACACATCACTAGGACTTAGATGGAGAAACTTGACAGTTCCTTATATCTATACCCTTCATGAAGGGCCGGGGCGCTTCCAGTTAGGAAGTGTGCGGGGGACCACTTGAGTCCGCGGTTGGAGGAAAAGCACTCGGATGATTCTCTCCCTCTATAGCAGAAGACTCACCGAGTCTCGTGATGATCGATATCAACGTTCCAGATGCAGTGAACTCCATGTTATGGTTTATGACAATCAACCTATGAGGTAAGACTATTCTTTATGCTAAGTGTATTTTATGTGATAAAAATGAAAAGTGTAAGGACTTCTCTTGATTCTAACTATGATTACATATGAATTCAAGTTTGAATTTATCTGGAAAAGTCATACTTTATTCTTGTGCTTATGCAAATGTTAAAAAAAAAAAAATTCTCTCGTGGTTACTAAGTTTATTTACCTTCTAGTAAATTCTTGAGTTTACTTGAGTATTAAGAGAAGGGATGTTTCAGTGCAAATTGGAATAAGAATAAATTGATTATTGAATGAAGGATCATCATCTTGTATATATACCAAACTAGGTGACTCTTCATCTAAGTTGGCTCCCTTAGAGATGAAAAATATAAAAATATTTAATTGCAATATGTAGGCCGACCTGCCATTAATTAAGGAGAAAATATCTTCTGAAGCTACCATACACTAACATAAACAAAGGTAAAACAATAAAATTTTATGGCCTTAACGAGCATTGTAAATGTTAGGAATTAGTGTTCACATGGATGTTTGAGTTAACTTTATTAATGTGTTATAAAGTTATGTAAGTTAATATTAAGTTGTTGAGAAACAAGTTAATATTATATTTTAATGAGTGTGTAATTGTGTGACTCACATAAAGATTTAGTAGTGAAAATAGGAGGGAGAGAATAAAGGTGGTTGAACAACCCACCTAGATTTAGTGTGAGAAATAAGTGGAGCTGTTATAGGAGTTAGTTCGACAGTTTCGGCCCTTGTACTCGAGTGGGTACGGGACAGGTACGGGTACGGTTTTGGTCCTTTCTGGGTATGTGCAGGTTTCAAAAAAATTTGTGTTATTAAATTTAAGTTTCTTATTGACTCTCCAGAACCAATTATTTCCATTTTAATCGAAAGGAAAAAGGAAGTGGCCTTATTGTAGGCATCTCTGCTTTGCTCTCAACTTTTTGTTACACGGAATTTGCAGTAGAAATGCCAGTCACGGGAGGTACATTTAGTTATCTGCACATCACATTTGGTATCAAATTCAGTACCCTGCATCACCCCTAGGGACTATAGAGGCAACACCAGCTCCAAATGCCATGGCCTGCTCCCAGTTGATCCGCCAAAAGAAATTGAAGTTGCCAGGATTGATATTGAAACAAAGATCCAGTTGCGCACCGTGTCCAATGGCTTATTCCTCCCCCGGCGTTTTATAAATTTGAAAAAAAAAATATTAACATTTAATAAATCAAAATTTAATTTAAAATTTAAATTATTAATATATAAAATTTAAGAAATTCAAATATTTACAATAAACTTAAAAAATATAGTATTGTTTTATTTTAATCTTTAATATTAACAAATTTAAATATTTAAATAAAATTTAAACTTATTAATATTTTAAATTTACTATAATATTATTTATTATTAATTATTTTAATTAATTATATATATATATATATATACACTCCTGTACCCGTACCCAAGAAAAAAAAAATTGTCATATTGGTGTACTCGCATCCATACCCATACCTGAATTGGCAACTTAGTATTTTTGTCATATCTTATTCAATGTGAATTGTAATAGAAGCATAATATTATGTGTAAATTTTTTATTTTAGCTTTTATAATTTATGCCCAAATTGTCTTATATGGTATCAGAGCCTTTATGGATTTTGGTGTTGCGATTTGATGTTCTCTTTTGCAATTGCAGAGGAAAATCCATGGAAAAAGAGTTGCATTAAAATTAAAATGGCGTTACAAAAACCAGTCTAAAGCAGTCTTAGTAAACCTGTGATAATTTTGTCATTTCTCAACGAAATTCAAAAATTCAAAATGTTCTAGAAAGCTGGTCAAGAGGAGAACAAAACCCAGAAATGGTTTGAAGATATTCTTAGTATTTAGCGAGTTGTTTAGCAAAAGATTGGCGTGATATTTGTTGAGTGTGAGAAATGAAGTTTTACTATTGTGTTTGAATGCTAGGCATCTACAACTACAAGGTATCATTCATTCTTTAGAACTTTTGGGTTCAATACTATCAAAAAGGATTTAAAATCTCATTCTTGATATGGAGTTATATAATTTAATATTAAGTTGTTAAGAAACAACTTAATATTATATCATTGTAGGCCTAATAATGTCAATATAAGTGTTATAATCAAGGTGCATTATCGATGGAATCTAACACCTTTGATTGAATTGTAAGAAGAGGGCACAAGATCTATTGGATGATAAACTAGATCAAAATGCTTACTTGGCTGAAGAAATCAATTGAGAAGAATATGCAAAAGATGGAGAACTATCTTGTCCTAGTGATGAAGGGTATTTATTTTAGATAAATTAAAATTGGAGGATGGAGACATAGGAGGTTGGAGGACAATAGCACCTCTCGTTAGCCACTAATGATGAGGTTGCCTTTTGTATTAGTGGCATTTTCTTTCATTTCTTTTTTTGTGTGAGTTATTTCCTTATGTAACCTCCTAGTGTAAAATATTGTATTGAACAAAAGCACTAGTGTAATGTAGTTCATGGATCTTGAAAAGGTTAGTGGTGATCCAGAAAACCATATGAGGTGAACAGATGAGCGTGTTCCTGTTCGTGGTCAGGTTTGTGGTAAACCTATGTGAAAACCAAGAAAGGTTGATGAGAGGTGCCTTTCATTTGAATCAAGATCATGAGCTAGAAGAGTTGGGCTTACTGCAGTTGAAAGTATTGAAGTTTGAAAGGAGGAGAATATGGACATCATAGATATTGTAAACAGTTGTATAGGAGAGCAGCTAGCTACAGAGATCCTCTAACTGTCAAATTTCATGGAAGCATGGTCAGCTGGTGATGGGATAAGTTCTCGTATGCAAGTAATCATGTATAGCAAGATCATTTCGTTTGAATCAAGATCATGAGCTAGAAGAGTTGGGCTTACTGCAGTTGAAAGTGTTAAAGTTTGACAGGAGGAGAATATGGACATCATAGATATTGTAAATAGTTGTATAGGAGAGCAGCTGGCTACAGAGATCCTCTGATTGTCAGATTTCATGGAAGCGTGGTCAGCCGGTGATGAGTTCATTGGAAGTGAAAGCGGTATAAGATCTCGTATGTAGGTAATCATGTATAGCAAGATCCAGATAGTAGTATGCATAGGCATATGATTCTATTTCCAACTTGTGTGATGTTCTTTCTCCCCATGTTCACACTAAGGGGGGGTGTTAGGAATTAGTGTTCACATGGGTGTTTGTGTTAACTTTATTTGTGTTATAAAATAAAGTTACGTAAGTTAATATTAAGTTGTTGAGAAACAACTTAATATTATATTATAATGAGTGTGTAATTGTGTGCAAGACTCACGTAAAGATTTAGGAGTGAAAATAGGAGAGAGAGAATAAAGGTGGTTGAACAAACCACCTAGATTTAGTGTGAGAAATAAGTGGAGTTGTTATAGGAGTTAGATATCTCATCTTATATATTTATAATATCTTATTCAACATGAATTGTGATAGAAGCATAATATTATATGTGTGTAAATTTTTTATTTTAGCTTTTATAATTTATGCCCAAATTTTCTTATAGTAAACATATATGATGACATTGACTTCAAACTAATAAATGAAGATGGGACCAGACTGTCTATGCTCTTGAAACAAGATGAAGCGAAGCATTCAAATACACATTTGATAGAATATGGAATATTGAAATGGTTGTTTAAGGAACAACTTACAATCTTAGCCTTTTAAACATTTTGTTATGACTAAATTTACTAATAATCTAGCCATACAATAAGCAAAAAAATCTAAAAGCACTTTTTGGTGCCATAAAATTTGCTTATCTGGACACAGATGACAACAAAAGTAGTTTTCTCAACCAAAGTTGAAGATAATCAATTACAAGTAAAGGATTTTGCAAATATCAATCTTAAAACATATCTGAAGAGAAAATCTGTGACTAAAATATTATTAATTGCAACCAAAAAGATGAATAATAAATTTACATTGTTACAATTAGCCATAAAATTTGCTCTGGATATAGAAGACAACAAAAGTAATTTTCTCAACCAAAGTTGAAGATAATCAAATACAAGTAGAAGGCTAAAAAATATTATTTATTACAATTTACTAAGATGAATAATAAACTTACACTTTTACAATTAGTTCATAAATAAGACAGGCTCCAATATAATTGCAAGGAACTACTTCAAACAATTAGATTTGTATTTATAGTTGGATTGCAGTTTCCTCTCATCTTTTTCTAAAAACGTAAGCTTCCAATGCATATATACATACAGAAACTACTACATTATTCTTGAATAAAATTTCAATCACAAGAAATCATAACTCAAATTTATGTGACCAAAAGATCTAAAAATTATACTGCTTAAAACGTAGTCATTTTGGAGTTCAAAACAGGAGATTATTTTGATAACAAGCATGATAGCAAACAATAGATTAAATACATATACACATACAATCATTCCATTGCCAATGTAACTCTGCACACTCACACATGCCTGTATTTAAGACTTAAGTAGACTTTTTATGCACGGGTGGTGGAACACTGACAAGAATTACAAGAAACTTTACCAACAAAACTTTAAATACTAGGTTTTATAAAGGTTTTTAAGAGTAGAGAAATCACTCCTATAGGTCCTTAATTCACAGAATACATTTGGATGTACATCAGCATATAGGCTCTTAAGTGGTCAATTCACCTCCCATGGCATTAAATCGTATGGGTATTTATAAGTGGTTGAGACCCCACCCATCATTATCATATTCTATTCTTCTCTTAATATTAAGTATATTGTGTTTTGGGAATTCCACCCCAATATCTTGTGTTTTGTGTATGGTTCTTTACATGTCTAGATATTTTGTTCTTGTTTATCATGGAATATTGCACTTAAACACTTAAAAATGGTACCAAATCTAAGGTTATTTTCATCCACAGTTTTGGTCCTTTGCACCTGTATAGTAAAATGAAAGCATGATAGGCAAACATGAAGAGTTTGCTCGCATTTGGCTTTTTCATAGAGGTCAAAATTTTGAAGAGAAGATCAAAATTCACCTTTTAAGGCTGCATATTTGCGTCTAATCATTATGGAAGCTGGCAAGCAGGTCATATCAATTATGAACAAATAGTGATAGTAGAGCCAAGGACTAGGCAGAACAGATGATTGTGCCATAAGACCAAGTATAGATGGCAAGGAGCTGAGTGAACTGTGCAGCAGACAGTTCCAAATGGATGGCATGCTTCACACACTTGGCAAATATTTGCCAAGTCTTGCATAAAAGTGCATCACAAGGTATACGTGGTAGGCAAACAACTGAGCCTAGATGGTCAAGGTGTTGCCTTGGCAGCATGAGGTTGCAAATTCAACTTTCCCCTAGGTGAATTGTGGTGGTTTGTTGACTTCACTTGTGAGTCAGCATTGATAATGTGATTTTTTTTATGATGTGGCATGTTCCTAGGGGACACATGGTGTGCAAAGGCTTGTTGGTGGTGAAATGGCAGCAAGATGGATTCTATGTAGGAAATCGGGGGCAGATTGGTTAACGATGGCATGCTGTAGACGTGGCAGCTTGTCATGTCCCCAAAATTGTAAAGCTAAATCTAAGATATTGAAATACAAATAACCACACCAAATAAATATCAAAAATATAAATATAAATATTAGCAATTTAATATTGTTATAATTATAATTATCACAGGATAATATTATAATTATAATTGTCAAATATAAAAAATACAAATATTAACAAAATAAATATTAACAATTTGATATTAATTATTATAATATAATAATATCAAACATATATATAAAGCCAATATTAAATTATAAATACAAAACACAAAACATATACATCAAACGAATTCATGAAAGAAAAGGACAAAAATGAAAAAGATAATAAGACAGAGTGAATAAGACAAAAACAAGCTGACTTGTGGATAAAGACAGAATAAAAAGGGAGACAACGATTTCATAGTAAATGAAGAGATTAATAAATATTAAAATTGCTGCGATAAAAAGAGATGCGATTCAAACATCTGAAAGATATGATTCATTAAGAATAAAGAAAAGTAACAATTAGTTAATTAAGGATCATGTCCCTTGAAAATGAATAGTTACGTCCCTTGCCTATGCAGGAGTATTAAAGGCGAGTCTTTCCAAAGTAAACAGCATCAGGACGTGGAGAAATTAACTCAGTCTATAGCAGAACCATACGTGAAGCCTCAGGCTGTGCTCATTGGGTGGAGTCCAAATAGGAAGCATTTCACATCTACAGGTGGCTGTTAGTGCTCCTCAAACTTGGCATGATCAAAAGCAGTTTGCTGTTCCCATTTCAGACCCACACATACTTCCAGCAATACATTCTAAGAAAGGCGATTGAGAGGAGGAGAAAGAAACCAGAATTTCGGATATCCTTGTGAGTATAGCAGCCGACAGGTGAGTATGAGATAACCGATAGTAAAAGGGATATATACTATGAACAAAGAATCATCTATTAGAAGATATTGTCTGAAAATCTGATCATTGGGAATAACAGCGGATTGTGGTATGTCTATCGTAGTTATTTCATGTTGGTTATTTATATTTATTCTTCCTATGATATCTAACTATTGTATGCAAATATATATACTGTGATTTATGTTTATTATTCTTGTAGTATGTTATATCTTGCTATGGTATGCTTCTTATGACATTTTGTGAATATGATATAAACTAAAGATGAGTATGATATGTATTTAATTCTAGCAGAAGATCCAATATTCATTAGTCATGATAATGATAGTTTGCACATATGCATGAATCTGAGTATCAATATTTGTTAATATGTATGATGAACATGTGTCATTGATTTAAGATCAGAATCTGTGTGTTTATATTATTCATATTATGTCATTGATTTGTGCTTACATTTGGGACTGATATTCATACTATCTGCCTGTAAACAACTAGCCATGACAAGGGAGTTGAGGGCCTACGAGGAGGAGAAACAGCGTTGGGGTCACCCTCTAAGTACACCACCCATATGGATGGCAAGGGCCACATGGGCCAAGAGGGGTGTACTGCTTTTGGCCCTAGTAGGAGAGGTTCCTTTGGCACCCTATCAGACCATCATATGCAAGGAGGAATGAATTAGGAAAACCAAAGAAGAACTTTCCTTGTCTTTTTCACATATTCAAATGAGAGCATCATATAATATTATCTTGTAAATATTTTCTAACTCTGTCTTGCAGGGACCTAGTTAAGTTATAGATATTCCCTAAACCAAACTTATAATTTGAAATTGATAAATTACGGCAGATTTAGGGGTTTCCAAATTTGGGGACATCACACAGCTCATGGAAGTCAATATAGTGAGGTGGCAAGCCCTAGAGAGGTGACATGGTGTTGACATTGTGGATCTTGCCGGTGCCACATGGCAATAAATAAAGTGGTGGCATCGCAGTCTTACAGCACTGACATTGCAGATCCATGCAGGCAAACTTAGCACCAAAATCCATCTGGAGTTGAGGTGACCAACATGTTTTTGAGTATTTGTGGAGACCACATTTTTGCTATTTGGGTAAAAACAATCAACAGAGCAAAGGACACTTTCCAAGATCAATACCTAAATTTTGATAATTTTGAGTATTATCACATGCTTGGGAGCCAAAATTTGACTCCTTTTCAATGCCTTTGACAAGAGTTTGTACAATATAAGGTTTGTAATGGTCCTCTCTTCAATGAGCAAATTTACAGTAAATGGATCTAGGTGATGCAAATATATATTCATAGGCCCAAGGTCTATGGCAGATTAACAAGTGGAATGAGACTCTTCCAAAAGAAAAAGATAAACAACCTTTGTGCAAGAGCAAAGTATATCAAGCAAAAGTGATATTGATTCTTAATTTTGCTCTTGGGCTTTACATGATTTAAAGGTATTCCATCATTTAGATCAAGGTTGTCCCCATCAATAGGAGTAGAAATTAATCAGGATTGATTCTTCAAAGTTTGAGAGGATCAATGATTACCTAACCAAGAGCAACGACATTCAAAATCAATTTACAGAATGAGGAAAGGAGTTAGTGATGAATGTTGATCAATGGGTGGATATGATGATTGTGCCATATGATGTCTTTTTGTCTACATCTTTCCAACAAGGTCACAAGGAGGAAAAAGAAAAGACGACTTTTGAAGATCATTGTCACATGCTGTTAATGAAAATTGACAAGCTCATCAAGTTAAGTTCTAAGAAACAAAGTTTCATGACT
The DNA here is from genome assembly GCA_007258455.2 of Sequoia sempervirens. Classification (NCBI taxonomy): domain Eukaryota; kingdom Viridiplantae; phylum Streptophyta; class Pinopsida; order Cupressales; family Cupressaceae; genus Sequoia; species Sequoia sempervirens. Next base: position 436,788,205 of record VDFB02281492.1, on the reverse strand, counting down.
CAAAAGAAAAGCTGATAAAACGTCCAAGTGGAATCTTCACCAGAAAGTGCAGCCAAGGGAGAATAAGGTTCCAGCTGTGGTGAGACAAAGGGTGGTTCTCACCAAGATGATTCCAAGAAGGGCAATCATAAAGGAAAAGATAATAAGGCAAGAAGACGAATAAGGGATGCTACTATTGTGGCAAGATGGGACAATGGGATGGTATTTAATGAAGAATGCAAAATCTCATCAAGAAGAATGAATATCTCAAGTTTTGGCAAGGTAAAGTTGGTAATAAGGATTTGAATTTAAATTGTTTGTTGCTTCTGCTTAAGGCTTTGCATGCCCACACTTCAAGATCTAAGTGGATGGTTCATTTGGATTGTAATCATCGTTTGTCTAGGGAAGGAAATCTATTTTCACTACTTGAAAAGCCTAAGGATAAAAAAAATTATATTGCAGATATTTAGCAATGACAGTTGCAGGAAATGGTAATGGTCAATTGCCTAGTGGGGTTACTGACAATGCTTATCATGTTTCTAAACTTGGTTGTAATTTGTTATTTGTAAATCAAATCACTCAGAAGAATAATTTGGAGTTTGTTAACCTAACAAATTTGTCATGAAGGACATAGGTAACAAATTCAAAGTGATTAGTGGTGGAACATTGGATTAGCAAGTTAAGGCTTACATGTTCAATGGACCGTAGCATGTTTCAAATGATTAATAGCAATTTGCATCAGTGGAAAAGATAGATGATTATTAATTTCAGAGGCATGCAATTAATAGTTCACTTGAAGATAGTTTACAACCTTTGGCATCACAAGGAAAACTTTGCAAAAGGCAAAGCATGTCAGGCACATCTAGATCTTAAACATCCTGATTTGCATGCTATATGAACCATGCATCCATTTCAAGTCAGGAATATCTTGACTTTTACTACCGATCTCTCTTGAACAAGTTGGGTTTATTTTCTACAAATGAAGTTTTTTACAATGAAGAAGTTTATTGAATGGAAAGCTACAGTTGAGAGAAAATTTGAACATGTAAAATGTTTGAGATTGGACCACGGGGGAAGCATGTCATCAATGCAATGGGGGAATTTGTTTTCATCAGGGTATTGTATGGTAGCACATTGTGGGATAAATTCCTCCATAGAATGGTGTAGCTGAGTGGAAGAGCAAGATTGTGTTAGAGATGGTTCATTATATGTTACAAGCCAAGGACATGTCGGATATGTTTTGGGCCAAAGCTGTAAACTGAACCGACTATGTTCAAATTGTTTTCCTGCTAGATTTGTGTGTGAGTTACTATACACAAGATATGTAGTAGGAAATATATGACTCTGCATTTCAAGGTTTATGAAGTATGGCATGGGTTCACATTCCATATGAGAAGAAAAAAGCTTGATCCAAAGAGACAAACTTTTTGGCTGAAACTAGTACTTGTGAAATGTGACTATGGGATCCAATGGAGCACGAGGTCATCATCATGGTGGTTATTTTGAGGAGTTGAATAATTTCAGACTATGGCATCCAATGGAGTGCAAGGTGTGTAAGCGTCATTGTCTTAGTTGTAGTCGGCTGTAGTCGGCCGTAGCTTAGTTGGCTGTAGTCAGCCGAAGTTATTTATGCTCAATAAAACTATAGTTGTAATGCAAATAATTAATGTAGTGCATGGGCGTACAAGGACTTGAAGGGTGTACCTCTGGAGTTGTGCGTACACCGAATCCCACTTATACCCGGAGCACAGCCCGTACGGAAAAGACCGTACTGAATGAACAAAAACTACGCCATGAAGGTACAACAAGAAATTGAAAAGATGCTAGAGGCAGGAATTATATTCAAGGTCGAAGAGAGTGACTAGGTGTCACCGATAGTGATATCTCTGAAGGAGTCAGAACAGATCAGAATATGCATAGACTTCCGAAGCCTCAACGCGGTGACAATTAAGGATCCCTTTCCCGATCCCATTCACCGATTCAATATTGGAAGAAGTAGCGGGTCATGAGATGTATTCATTCCTCGACGGGTTTCTAGGATATAATCAAATAAGCATAGCCGAGGAGGACAAACTCAAGACAACCTTCGTTGCTGAAGACAGAGTGTATGCATACAATAGGATGTCGTTCGATCTGTGCAACGCTTCGGCAACCTTCCAATAGATAATATTGCATATATTTGATAAGATGTCCATAGGGAATTTCAAGGCGTTCCTCGATGACTGGTCCATTTTCAGCAATGAGCAAACACACCTGAAGGCACTTCAAGAATGCATGGAACAATGTAGAGCTGCTTGGTTGGCACTCAACCCCAAGAAGTGTCAATTCATGATACCTTAAGGAAAACTACTTGAACACATCGTTTGCAAGGCAGGATTGAATACCAATCCTGACAAAATCAAGGTGATCGTGCAGATGGAAACTCCTAAGAACGTCACAGGAGTAAAGTCATTCCTCAGTCACGTCGGATATTACAGAAGATTCATAAAGAACTTTGCCCAAATCTCATATTTGTTGGACATAGTTACAAGGAAGGGGCAACCGTTTGAATGGATAGAAGCACAAGAAGCGGCATTCTAGGAATTGAAGGTACGGCTAATTAGTTCACCAATCTTGGCATACCCAGATTGGGATAAGGAGTTCCACGTGCATGTGGATACTTCAAACTTTGCAATCAGAGCAACTCTGGCACAAGTGGGTGTTCAAGAATTGGACCATCCAATGTACTTCATTAGTCAGCTATTGTCTAGAGTGGAGAAAAACTACAATATGGAGAGGGAAGCCTTGGGAATGGTGTACGTTGTACAGAAGTTCAAGCACTACCTACTAGCGACCCCCTTCACATTTTATGTTGATCATCAAGCACTGATGTACCTGGTGAACAAGCCAATCATACAAGGAAGGGTAAGCCGATGGTTGCTACTCTTGCAAGAGTTTACATTCACCATCATCGTGCAGCCAGGGAAGAGTCATGTCATTGCTGACCAACTGTCAAGAGTACGGTTTGGCGAACCACCCAACGGTGTAAATGAAGACTTTCTCGATGCACACCTATTCCAAATAGCATCCCTGCCCCCATGGTACGAGAAGATTGGGAAGTACATATCAACCTCATCATTCCTGAAGGAAATGCCACTGGCAAAATGACGAAAGTTGGTATTGGAAAGCAGGACATTCCAACTCATCAACGGGTTGCTGTATAAGATGGGATTGGATCAAGTACTCCGATGATGTGTTATGGAAGAAGAAATCCCAGGCGTACTAAAGGAAGCACACGAGGGACTGGCAGGAGGACACATGGGGCCCAATGCCACGGCAAGAAAGGTTCTATTGGCAAGCCTCTAGTAGTTGACAATACACATTGATGCACGAGAATGGGTGGTAGGATGCGACACATGCCAGAGAGTTGGCAAACCTTTGAAGCGAGACTTCATGCCGCTCTCCCGGTTGCAACCTCAAGAGCTGTTTGAATGGTGGGGACTGGACTTCATCGGGCCATTGAAGGTCAGCCAATTGCACCAATGCCAATACATTGTCGTCGACATGGAGTACCTAAAGAAGTGGGCAGAGGCCAGAGCACTACCAGACAACACTGCTGTAAGTATGACAAGGTTCATATATGAGTAGATTGTCACAAGGTACGAAATACCAATCCAAATTACGAGTGATAGGGGAGGTCACTTCGTCAACCATGTCATCCAACTAATGACGATTGAGTTTAAGATCCTACACAACCTTTTGAGCCTGTACTATCCAAGAGCGAATGGCCAAGCAGAATCAACCAACAAAATACTTGTATCGATCATCCACAAATCTTGTGGCATTGAGGAGGCGAACTGGGAGGAACGACTACTAGCCATATTGTGGGCATACCGTACAACATACAAGGTAACAACCGGCCACACACCCTTCCAACTCATGTACGAGTAGGAAGCTATAGTACTGCTAGAGTACCTAGTGCCAAGTTAAGGATTGCAATGGAAAATAGACTAGGTGATACAGAGAGTTTGAAGGAGAGATTATTCTAGTTGAACAAACTAAACGAACAAGAAGTAATCGCTCAGTGGGTGACAGGTTATCCAGAAACGGCAGAAGTTCTGGCACAACAAGTATCTCCAGCGAACAAATTTCCAACCAGGACAATTAGTTTTGAAGTACAACGGCCGTAACAAACTCAAGCCAAGTAAGTTTAAAATCAGGTGGTTGGGGCCATTCTGAATCTATGAAGTGGGAGAGAACAGAGCAATCAAATTAGCAAGACTAGACGACACTATATTGAAGGATCCTTTGAACGGGTCGAAGTTAAAGATTTACAAGGAAAGAAGAGAACCTGTGCAAATAAATATGCTTGGATACGCAACTAGAGAGGATTGGCATGTCCAAAGTGAAGAAGCCATGGAAGAGTAAGATTAGGGCTTAGGAGGCAACGGGTATGTTGCAAAGGAAGACTGGGCCGCATCGGGCGAGGATAGGATCATTGAAGAAAGGTTGGAAAATAAGAAAGTCGAAGGTATTGCAGTACCCCAGGTGCACAAGCATCTAATGAACGCGGTGTTTGGAACACCTGCCCTTTGGCAACGAATAGGGGGACACTGGAAGTACCTGGCCCCATATGAAGGTATAAAGAGGGGGTATCTCACCAAGGAGTTGGATGAGGAAGCTCAAAAAGAAAAAGAAGAGCAAGTGAGAAAGGAACGGAGGGAGCGCCAACCAAGTGACAGTGATGACGAAGATGAAGAATGGTGGGATGATGAGCAATGGAACGCATATGCCAAGAAGATTGGCCCATGTTTGAAGATAGTTATAATGACTGAAGATATGTTTTTGTCACATGTGGATAGATACACGGAAGACTTATTGAAGCAGATGACAACGAATAGGTGGAAGACACCAAGGGTAGCGAAGGTGCTGACGAAGGACAGGCTATGGAGAGTCATACCAAATCCAGTCGGGCCGCCGGTAGTGGACAGGGAAGAGGTGACATGGTACCAACAATATGGTGGACGATATGTCAATGATAGTTTTAAAGGTATAGGTCCCGCCCCTCTATTAGATAAAATGGTTTGATGTGAAATACATGGGTACTTGTGATGAAGATTGTTACAAAAGACCTTTGTACACGTGTAAGTGGCACTATGCTTTAGAATTTAAGGTGAGAAAAGGCGATGAAGCCAGAGGAACGAAGAGAAAATATGAGAGAGAGGAGAGAGAAGATGATAAAAGTCAGAAAAAAAAAATTGGAGAGAGGAGAGAGAAGACGAGAAAAGTGAGAAAAAACAAAAATTGAAGAGAAAGGAGACAGAAAAGGCTGAAATAGAATTGGTAAAGATAAAAAATGAAAAAATTAAGATGGGGAATGAAAGATTGAAGAAAAATAGAAAAAATGTCGAGGAAGAATCAAAAAATTTAAAAAATCAGGAGAGAGAAAGAATGAAAAATGAGAAAAATGAATTAAAGAAGATGGAAGTATTAAAGAAGGAAGTCCATAATATTAAAGTGGAGAAAATGAAAAATGAAAGGATTAAAAAATTAATAAGGGCGAAGGCAATTAAAGGGAGAAAAATTAAAATAAATATCAAAGTGCACATATGGGCCAAAAAGAAAGTCGTACGACCACAAAAGGCAGCGACTAAGGATGGAAACTTGTGAAAAAGTATAGAATCATACACCATACAGCAGGAAATATTAAATCGGCCAAGAAGAGAACAAAAAGCTATACAACCTCTAGCGAAGGAAAGACAAGTTCAGCAAAAGATTAAAGAAGCGAGCAAGATACAAACCCATGAATAGAAGGAAAAAGACGTGCAAGTGATTGAAGGTGAAAATAAGGAATACGTACAAGCACCAAAGCAAACCGTATGACACATTCTCTAGCAGAGTTTGGCGAACAAAAGGCGAAGCTTGACAAGGCACGTAGTACAACCAAAAGAGGATGTATGACACAGTGAAGGCTTCCAAGAAATCGTCCGTCTAACACATCTCACCGTACGGTCTTTACCAAAACGCAAAAGTTTGATCGTACGGCATCATCACAGTCTCATCGTATGGAAAATCCAAGGTCTCACCATACGGCAGATTCAAGGGTTCATAGTATGGCGGTCAGAACAACCTTGCAATGTATGACACTCTCATGGGTATAGAATCGCATGACATACATAGTGGTATAGAAGCGTACAACCTTCACAAGAATCTAGCAATGTACGACCAAGGTGTTTAGTCGTATGACGCTTAGAAGGTAGGAGGTTGTCCACCGTACAACAAGGAGAGATACACGCCAAACTGTCTAACACAAGTGAAGGATTGAGAAGGTACATCAAAGACTGTGGTTTGCAGTACAGCAGTTACAGTAACTGTTAGTGCCAAGAATTAATTGCCAACCGAGAAGAAACATAGTTGATTTGCAATGACAGGAAAACGACAAAATGGACAAGGGAAAGAAAATAGTGCAGTATAAGATGAAGGTTGCATCGGCTGCAAAGAAGAAATAGATTAACATGTAGACAGGAGTAGACGCCATGACCTGGGAAAGCTTGACTAGCAATGAATGCAAGCAATGGTGGCGGAACACGACCAACGATCATGTCCTCAAAATCGCACTAAGGCATGCTCGGGTAGACAAGGCAGTACTATTGCCATTCTTCAATGCTCGGGAGTTCAAGCCCTGGTTGAAGGCAATGGTGGAGAATTATTGCCGACACTCACACAGGTCCATTTTGGATTACAGGGGTTGTGCAGTAATAGTGTCATTTTGGCCACAAGACTTTGAAGAGTGTTCGGCATCCCGACAACAAGAGCGGGGATTAACAGACCTAGCAAAATGATGCAATAGCACAAAAAGGCCATTGTCAAGAAAGTCTGCCGAAGTGACTTGATAGCCCAAGAGAGAGACAACATTTGGAATACTGGCAATAGGGGGTTGTACAAGCATTATCTAGCGACCCCATAATGGAAATGTTTGCTAGACTTGATGAAGTGCAAGTTGACAGCCGCCAGCCGAGTGTCGGATATCACCGTTTGGATGGTGGATTACATGATTGGCTTGAGCATGGGCAAGGTTTGTAATTGGGGGCGGTTGCTTTCAGAAAACAAATGAGAGAGTTTTTGTCACAGAGGCACAAGGCCTTTTACATGACTCAAAAGGCGATTGCCTTGTTTCCAGATGTTGTCCACACACAAGTACCAGAGGGCAAATGGGGCCAACTCCAACCACTCACACATTTGGATCTAGGGTTGCCAACGACATTCTACTTGACAGAATTGGAGCTCAAACAGGTTGGCGAAAATTCCTTGCAGGCGGGGAGGAAAAGGAAACACAAGGAGGTGTCGGTGGAAAAGGAAGCATCGACGGAGGAAGAAGCATCGACAGAGAGTAGGGACGAGGAGGAAGATGAATCGATTGATTTGTCTTCTTCGACATCGGCTACCAATTTTCCAACGGACGAAGAAGTATCCTTGGCAGCCGACGCTCAAACTACACCAGAGATGGACATAGAGGCGGCTGTTGTGGTACCCACCTTCGAGCCGGTGGGGTTCACCCTTCCAGCGCCGCTAGTCAGCATTGGGAGCCCACCATCGACCGCAACATTTACCCTCCCGGCATCGCCAATTAGCATTGGGAAAACACTTAGGGTAGTATCCTCTGTGCCAAGCGCATTGCCAGGTTGGGCATCTGGCATGAGACTCGCCATCACCAGTAGCCACACCGCCAGGGTTGGCAATTTCAGGAGATGCACTGCTAGGGTTGGCAATTTCGGGAGATGCACTGCTAGGGTTGGCAATTTCGGGAGATGCAAGGTTGGCAGTTTTAGCCACACCGCCAAGGCTAGTAGTTTCAAGGGATACACCGCCAAGGTTGGCAATTTCAAGAAATGCATCGCCAGGTTTGGCAATTTCAGGGGATGCACTGCCAGATTTAGCAGTTTTAGGGGATGCACTGCCAAGTTTGGCAGTTTCAGGGGATACACCACCAAGTTTGGCAGTTTCAAGGGATGCATCGCCAGGTTTGGTAGTTTCGAGAGATACACCACTAGGACTAGTGCCGCTAGTTACCTTGGCACCAACAGCATTGCCAGACATGTCAATACTGAGACCGCCACCATTACCACCAACCACTAGGCCAATGACTACATGGGGAACGATTACAACATAGGAGTAGGGCACCACATTGGCCAAATCGTCAGTTCCCCTTATGGCACTGCCAAGGGCGCCAAGAGTGGTGTAGATAGATGATTGGCTTGGGTCTGTTGGTTTCACACTCGAGGTTCCACAGATGCCAGTGTCGAGCCCTTCAGAGGTTTTGGTTGAGGGTGCAACCTAGGGAAGCCCAATCCTCTAGACACAATAGAGTGTCACTGCCAGGCTGGCAGCAGAGGAAGGGATACACTAGCAGCAGCCAGTGGTTACAGGAGAGATGGAGCCAGTAGCAACAATGTAGGAGAGTGGGGGGAAGACATTGAGGGAGACCCCCACGGTAGACGAGGAGTCACCGTTAGCATCTGACAGTGAGGAGGAAGAGGATGGGTCCACCAATTTCGGCTTGGTTGTGGAGATGTCGCAACCGGATCCATTAGATCCTATAGGAACGGTGCAACAATACATTGAACTCCAACACATGGGGTGACTGATAATGCAAGTGGGAGTGATCTCAAAGGAGCTCATTGTTGGTTGCTCCCCGCTAGTGGCCCAGGAGGTACAACGGATCTATGGATTTGTGCATATGGGGTGAGTCAGAATTTGCTCGTATTTTTACCAATCAGGGTTGGCTAGTGGGGGAGACTCCAACAATGATGAGAACATGGCAAGGTGTACCACCCAGGATGGCAGGGAGGGATGCTCGAGTTCTAGAAAGCCTCTACTGTATCGAGTTAGCTTTCCGCGACATCTTTTATGCAGTGAAGCGCCGGACAATGTCCACCGAGTTAGCATTGGCAGGGAAGGTGGAGGCGTTTAGAATGTTACAGAAGGTCAAAAACAAGTCGGCCAAAAGTATGAAGAACCTTCAAACACAATTGGTCGAGCAGACCCAACTAGCTGGTGCAAAGGAAGCCCGTGCATTGGCCTTGGAGACCAAGGTGGCTATCATGGAGGAAGAGGCACGACAGGAGAAAATATTGGAAACGTGAGTAAAGGAGTTGGAGGAACAGTTGGCGGTAAGGAGCACAGAGGTAGATAAAGCCAAGAGCTAGTTGATGGAGGCGGCCTGCATGGTCAAAGCTGCCAGGGAACGAGAGATAATGGCCGACCACCAGCTCTGCGTGCATATAGAGGAGGTGAAGCGATTGAGGGAGTTGCGCCCTCCGACGACTATCCCAACTTCGTCGGTGCATCCAGGGACGTCTTCACTCCCCCCCCCTCCCCCCCTTCTCACTAGTCATGTATAGTACCCAATGTTCCATGGGCCTGGGGGACGGGGAAATGGTGGGACGTCCAGGACGCGTTTCGGGGATGGGGGGACAAAGGGCTTAAGTTTGGGGAAGGCAGGGGGAAGGCAGCGAGGGGGGGTGGTGGTGCTGATATAGTTATACATATACTTATAGTACTTTAAAAACTAGTTTTGAAAAGATGTATAATAGTATAACAGTGTAAGAATTACATTTCAAATGAAACTATAGGAAATTAGTAAAATTATAACATTTAAAGTATATCTTGAATGCTAATTGCTAAATAAAATTTGACAAATGAAATTGTCAAATTGGAGATTTCTATTATATCGAAAATATGAATACCTGATGTCATATGAGATATCACAAAGTCTATAAAGATGATTACATAATTCATCATTACAATGAATAGCAAATGCCAAATGGAAAATAGTAAAACTAAATACAGATACTAATAGCAATAGCATTACAAAAGACAAAATGTTAAGTTGGCCCATTGACGTGGGGCTCGACAGTAGACGACTAGGCGTCTCCCAGCCTCCCGAGAAACGCCTGGGCGTCTCCCAAGGAGACTAGGAGACTTGGAGACGTCTCTCAAGGAAACTTGAAGACGTCTCCACGTCTCCAAGTACCGGTTTCCCCGTCTCCGAAATGTCCCCGTTTCCGAAATGCGGCCAAATAGGGAGGGAAACGCGTTTCCGTGGAACACTGATTGTACCATTCCCCTTTTTTGCTTGTCATTGTAAATTTTAATGATCAGATAAATGCACAGAAAATTAATTCAAATCAGATGCAAAGACACAGCAAATACCCTGGGAAAACCCTCCTCTTGAGGGAGAAAAACCCAGCACCAATATATCTCTTATATATTAATTCTTGAAGAGAACACTTGTACAATCGAGGCCAATGAGAGAGGCCAGAATAAGTATCAACAGATAATAGTATCACAGATTCTATTACATATAATCTGCTATCTCAGAACTGAATACTTCAACAATGATCACACTTTTCATATGATAAACTCACACTGCTTCTCCTCCTGAATTCGCACTTGAGATAAGACAATGATAGAATAAAACTGAATGCTGAATGGAGAGAACTCAATGAATATATATACAAGAGAGGATGAGAGACGTGTCCCTTCATTAATCTCAAAGTCGACCTCCAAGAAATATAACTTTTAATAACCAAGAAGTCGGCTATCACAAAATCGCGCCTCATTTAATTTCGATTCTCTTCATTAAATATATGTTAAGCCTCATTTATCAAAAGACATGTCTCCACATGAAATCGCATTCAACAATTAAATAGACGAAGGCTATTATTTAATTGTTATGCGATCTGGGCTGGAAGAATCGTACGAAGCTGCTATAAACAACCATGGAGTCGTAATAGATGCGGAAGGCGACTATGGCACAATAAGGGGATGTCTTAGCGTTCTTGTCTTAGTTGTAGTTGGCAAATAATTAATGTAGTGTATGTCATATGTACTCGGGTAATTAAGTCCCGATTAGTGATCAATGGGTTGTTATGAAACGCCACGACGATTGGTTTCTCAACAACCGCCAAGCGCTATATGTACTGGAGTCCTTGTAGTCGGGAATATATTATGATGATAGTACTATTGACATTTATGTTATTGTAATGTTGATACTTACTATGGATAAATGAATAGAAGCATTCCTTATTTCATGCATATTGTGTTCTAGAATATGTTGTACGTATCTATGTTCTATGCATAACTTAGTTAACCTCCATTATACGTTGAAATACATCCTATAAGGTAAACAAGGTGATCATTTAGAGAGAGGTGTTTGATAAGCTAACAACATTTCAAGAATGCGTGCAAGTGCAGTTGTCCCAAAGCCTTGCTAGTATTCAAATTCCAATGTTCTTAATGATGAGAAGGCACCCAGGGTAAATGAATAAGATCCCTTTGTAGTTATTAGGCACAAGACTGCTTTGGATGATGGCAAGGTGGCTTTAGATAAGAATGTAGCAAAGGTTACTGTGGCTTCTATAGGAGATGTACATTTAGGTGGAGAGGTTCATGATGAGGATAAAGGTTCCAACAAAGGTTAGTCCTACCCAAGACAACTATATCTAGAAGAGAGATTAGTTACTTAGGATATAATGATAAGACTCTTGGGACGGAAAAAGGGGAAAGGGGATGAGAGTATCACTTTGAGGATCCAAAAACAAAATTACCTTCACCAGTGAACTATCCCGAGAGGAAAGAACATTCAAATGCTAGAAGTTTTACAGGATGAAATTTGAAGGAGGCGAGTTAGGAGGATGCTGTTTACAGGCCTCCCATGCTAAGCACGCCACCTTAGGGTGGAATTGTCTTGGTTCAAACGTTCTTGCCGCTTGGGGCCAAGGGGTGGGTTGTCTTGGTCAGATGCTTGTGCTCTTGGGCTTAGATGGGTTGAGTAGTTTACAAGCACCCCTTTCAAGGCTCCCCTATCAAGCCAAACTATATCTCATCCAAATTTGTCTATGAGTGAAGGAATTGTGCAATTTGATTGTATCTAAGAAACTAGAGCATGTCTCCCAGTAATCAATCCCCTTAGTTTGTGACAAACACTTGCCCACCATACATACCTTTATCTCACTACAATCCAACAACAAGAAATTTCATCCTGTAAAACTACTTGCACTTGAATGTTCTTTCCTCTCAGGATAGTTCATTGGTGAAGCTAATTTTGTTTTCGGATCCTCAAAGTGATACTCTCATCCCCTATCCTCTTTTTCCTTCCCAAGAGTCTTAGCATTGTATCCTAAGTAACTAATCTCCCTTCTAGATATGGTTGTCTTGGGTAGGACTAACCTTTGTTGGAACCTTATCCTCATCATGAACCTCTCCACCTAAATGTACATCTCCTATCATTAATTGCTGCAAGCATCATTATTGCATATATATATTAAACTTACTTCCCTTATTGATTTATCATTTGTCTCCATTTATCTCTTCTTGAGCCAACTTCTTCCCACATATTTCTTCTTCCAAATCTGAGTATACCATATTAAAGTATCGGCTGCTATGCTCAGGAAAATACTCCTATTTCTGTCCTTATTTGTTGTTTATATAGATCTGTGTTTAAATCTGATTATATTCCATTCTGTTGCCTTTCTAAGTGCAGATCATTATTTATTTTTGAATGCCATTCCTTGATTATAGTCGTCTAATATATTTGTTGTTTATATCCTGAAATATTCTTTCTTTTATTGATGCCTTTTACAAGTGATTTAACCTTCCTTATATATTGTTTCCTTGAGAGAGTCATACCTCTTCATTGAGAGGGTGTGATTTCTCCCAAAGGAGATGACTTTTACAAGAGAGACGCCCCTTTAGAAACCAACACTGCCCTTCCATTGATTATGATTGCTGTTCTTAACAGTTGCCTCTTTACACTTAACCGCTTCCTCTTCCTACATTTAATTAATCACTGTTCTTTATATCCTAATTGCTGCCTTATTCATGACAACTGTTTTTAGTTATAATAAAGATTGCTGCCTTTATAAATATTAAGTCTGCCTTCATTTAATGAACCGCTTCCTTGTTTGTAGTTATTATTAATCATGGCCCTTATTATCTTTTTAACCGCTGGACTTTATTTTTGTCACATCCCGTTTAATTAGCTTATATTAATCACTTAATTGTAGTATTAATCATTCAATAACAAATGATTAGGAAAGATAAGGTGGTTACATTAGGTTATTACTTGAAGGGTAATTAAGAAAAGTGATTATAATGATGATGATTAATTATATATTCTGATTCATAAGTGCATCATGAACTGTTAACATTCTCTTAGATTGGAGAAAGAGTACCATCGAGGAAAAGGTTTTAGCTGGTGGAGGTAACTTGTCATGATGGAATCGCACACACACGTAGAATCATGTAGCTAGGTTGCATAAGATTAGTGTATTTGTGTTCCTTACATATATATGGTTGCCTGAGAATGAACCTAGGGAGCTTGTATAAGTATTGGGCATTGAGCCAAACTTAACACAACAATGTGCTACTGATTGATACATATTGTATTCTAGAATTCTGTCAAAATAGAATTGGCATAGAATACAGAGTTCATCATTACAACTACATATATGATAAATTTATATATACATATGCATGTTTATTACTTAAGTGGCCCAAATTCCTATCAAGCATATTGCTGGTAAATGAGCATATACATGCTAAGCTCATGAATTTTCATTTTACGGTGTGTATGCATAAGTATAGGTATACATCGTTAATATTGAGTAACATTATATTTAATATTAACATTCTTTTAGTACAGAATAAAATTAATGTTATTAATAAATGACATTAAATTTATGAAGATATTATTAGTTATTTTATCTTATTTAAAGATTTTTAAAAATAGTAAGTAAATGTGATTAATATTAGTAATTATTATTATTGTCAACATTCTTATGTAATGTTAAAAAAAGGCAAAATATTTTAAAAAGAAACAAAATAAAATAAGCCTTCCACATACTGGGGCATGCTTCCACGAATTGGATGGAAAGCTATCGTGGAGGATGCTGGCAGAGGCTGTGTAATCAATAAATACACCTATTAGTTGCATGCCACAAGGAGGGCTAGAGCTTCTCCATCTTTGAGAGAGGGGAATAAGGATATTCGATGGGGAAAACAAAGGGAAATTTTTTTAAATACACAGGAGGATCGGAAATTAAAGAGGAGAGATAGCTTTAGGGAAGCCTTGCACCAGCCAAACCAAAGGGGAAAACCAAGAATCTGTGAAAAGGAAGAAAATTCTACAACACCAACGAATTATCAGAGGTATGAGGAGGTTCCCTTACAATCTTAAAATATTTATTGGGTATAATTTTGTGTTCTGCTGGATATGTGCCTGTAAGTGAAAAAAAACTAAATAAAATTTTAAGGTGTTGATGTAATCTGGAAAGTAAAGGACCTGAACCTTCCTCTTTCAATATGTTTTCAAAGGAATTCGCATAGAACAATGCTTATATCACCAGAGAGAGCAGCTGGGAAAAGGTTTTAATTGTATTCTTTTTCTTGATAGCTTCCAACAGAATTATCTTTCATGACAAATATACTCTCTTGCTTTAAGTTAGCAGCCTGGTAATTGGTAATTAGAAGATGAAATTCAGAAATAGCTGCATTATTATTCAGCATTACAGGGGCTGAATTTTTGTAATTTAATGGTTCTTGCTGTTGAGTATGACAGCTTAGAGTTGTTAGAATGGACACAAATGGATGATATATTTATGCTGTTACTAAAATTTATAGCAGACTATAAAATCTGAGCCAAAATTTATAGAAATAAAAACTACAGGTCATTGGTCTTGTACAGGCAGATCTGCCAATAGGCTAAACTATTGCTTACAGCTATGCTATGATTAATACATAAGACTGTAAGGAACTTGAATTTTTCAAGAAATGAATCAAACGATGGCCAAGAAATTTTGTATGACTAACAGTGGTGTACCCATCAAGTTTTCATGAGTAAATCATACGCGCATAATCACCTTCATACCCTATTGTTTATTTATTTATTTTTACCAAATTTGTACAGTCTTGACCAACATAGAATATGTATTTACTATTTTATAAAATCATGACTGATGTTGAAATATATATATACTTATAAGAAGAGATTGACCAAATAATGAAAGCCATATATATTGAAATTAGGATCAGTACTAGAATCCAAGACTTAACAAGAAAGAATATGCAACATGAATTACTTAAATATTATGTTGCTGGTTACCTTTAAACAATAAAGAAAGGAGCTATTTTACAATGGGTATAACTTCCACTTTTGGCTAATGGAATTGCCATTATTACTTAAATCAAAATGATAAATTAACTAAGACCATCCAAAGGTTTCATGAATGGTAGTGCATTATTTTCTTATCCAATCAGTTGGTCTCTTAATCAACGATTTAAATTACACAAAATTTATAAGACTATCATGTCATCAAACTGCTGCTTGGGGTAACTAGTGAGCTATATTGCAGATAAAACTGCTCTTTAGTGGTTGGGATTCTTGGCAAACCATTTCTGAGTTTGTTTCTTCATTCTTCCACCTTTCTGGAACATATTGAAGTTTTGATTTTGACCTGATAACATGGAAGTTATGGTGGTTTAAATGTTTCCCTATTTTGCTTCAATCAGCAAATTGGAAATTGTTAAGTAGCTTACGATGAAAATATATGATTCCAATAGGAATAATCATCATATGAGAGGGTATTATCATGAAATGGGCTGATTTTATTAATTGGTATGATCCCTTCATTGATTCTAAAAGGGTTCTAAATTCGGGAAGTAATGAAGGAGGAAGAAGACCTCTTTTCCCTAAATCTACTTATTTGAATAGAATTAATAAATTTGATAATATTCTAGATTGGACTTCTTTATGAACTGATCCGTAAACACCATTACCTTAGGATATATTATTTAAGCTAAAATTGAAAGATTAAAAGTCAATTACAGGCTTGTTTGCTGATGTTGTTTATATTTTGAATGTCTAGTTATCGTAGTGAGATGATTGGGACATTTTATACTGTAAACATTGTTGATGTTGTTTGCATCCATAAGTGCATTGCTTGAGTTGATATGCACTCTCTTATGTTACATATGTGATCCATGGATATGCATGATTATTGTGAGAACATGTAGTTGCTAGTGATTCACTTGGTACCTTGGATTCCGTCATACATGTTAGTCATCTACTGCTAGATCCTTTGTGATGGGTCCGGCTTCTTCAAGTGGAGTAGCACGGGGAAGTTAATGCTTCACGGTAGGGTGGATATCACCTTGATGATGCTCTCTCTCTTCTGCATCAGATTACAGATAAATGAAATAGAGAAGGGTTTGCAATGCAAGTGTTCATATATTTACATATTTGCATATGTCATCCTTTACAGTTTGAATTTGTTATGGAAAATTCATTTATACTATAACTAGATTAGTCGCATATGTTATCAATCTGATTTCAAAATATGTGTATTGGCAGCTGTAACTTGTTATGATTTGAGTTTGTACTTATACCAAGGTATTGTAAATGGACTTGAGATAATGGTAATAGTTGTAGAATCATTCTACATGCAATAGAAAGAATAGTCAACTGTTTGACTCCTTTAGATTGGATCTATATTATCTTCATGTTATTCACTAATTTTCACACATTATTAGTGTTTAACTGGGTGGTTGTTACAATTTCCTTTAAGATATTATGTTGTTTCTTATATATTTATTTTTATATTGGTTTTTTTATATATTTTAATATTTATAGCATTATATTATAATGCCTATAATTATAATAATATTTAAACTGTTAATATATATATATATATATTTTTTATAATATTTATATGGTTATTTATCATGTTTCAACGTTTGATTTCTTTTATATTTTAGTGTTGCAATTGATCATGGCAGGGGCATGACACATAAGTGAATGGCCACCACTAGTATTGATAGGCAAACAAAAGCGAGAACTCCTTGAAAAATATATATAATTAATAATAAAGTCCCTAATTTTCTGGCTTCCGGATAAATGAAACACATGTATGAATTTGTGAAATTTTCTGTACTTACAAAACGCAAGAAAACCACAACTGTAAGTGCACAAAGGCCACCAAGTAGAATATGCAGACCACTCTTCGCTGTTTTCTGCATATGGTTTTACAAGATTTCAGAATCAGATTTAGTTATTAAACATGTACATTGCCAAACATTAAAAACTAAAAACATATAGTACGAACATAGCATCAAGATAAACTATAACAATAGACACATTAGTCCAATCAACTGTATTGTAAATTGCTCGCAGAATCCATGAAGATGTTATCCTTTAATAAAATTAAAATTATAAAAAACATGCATGAACTGGGGACACTAAATAGAGGAAACAGATTGAGCTGACCATTCATACATATAAGATGGCACTTAACCACTGAATGTCCTGCTCCTTATGGTACAACCTTCACTAGAAATCCAATTTATATATGCTTCAGTATAGCAACAATGAGGTTTTTGATTGTATTCTTTCACAAGGGAATTTAACAGTATTCTGTAGTGAAATAACACAGAAAAAAACAGCAACATGCATAATTTAACCACCTTCTAAAGTGAAATAAGGCCTGATAATAAGAAGCGTAGATTTCAAACCCATAAACATTCCTGGACCATTATCTATCTCACAAGAAAAAATAGTTTTGCATTTGGTGTCAAGCTTGCAATATCTCCAACTTGACTCACAATTTGTGCATTTGACATGAACCTTATGAGTCAAGAGTCCAAAGTACAACACTCACAATTCATAAGTGTCCACTTGGAGATGTTTGAAATTTGGTTCCTTTCAATTACTAGTTTCATACCCTACCTTCAACAGCTGGAATCAATTTGTCTAGGCTGCAGGTTGAAGATCCCCTTTATAGAAACATTAAAAGTGACTTCTAAACTGCATTTTTTGGTTTCAACTTTTATGCATTTCCTAGCATGGAAAAACAATGGCATTTAGAAGAAGGAAAAATACATCTACCCAACAAGCAAGACAGTCATCTCATGATGAGTTAGGCAGCCTAAAAACCTAGTGATCTCTATATGTTGCTATGCTGCTGAAATCCTACCACAAGACAGCTAGACCTAGGATTATGTGAGTTTAAAACAGCTTGGAAAAGAAGAAACTAATTTATGTGATCTCTAAATGTTGCTATGCTGTTGAGATCCTACCACAAGACAGCTAGACCTAGGATTGTGTGAGTATAAAACAGCTTGGAAAAGAAGAAACTAATTTTATGGTTTTATGCATTTCCTAGCATGAAACAACAATGGCATTTAGAAGAAGGGAAAATACATCTAGCCAACAAGCAAGACAGTCATCTCATGATGAGTTAGGCAGCCTAAAAACCTAGTGATCTCTATATGGTGCTATGCTGTTGAAATCCTACCACAAGACAGCTAGACCTAGGATTGTGTGAGTGTAAAACAGCTTGGACAAGAAGAAATTAATTTACGTGTGAAACAGCCTATGACTTAGAACTTAGAAGACAAGAGAACGTGTAAAAGAACATAAGGACTTTTGACAAGACAATCTACATGGACTGCCAGGATTGCCTGATCAAGTCTGTTTGACAGAATGTCTAGAAAAGCCCAAGTCAAGTGGACAAGACAGACTGCAAAAAAGGAGATCTGACATCAGTCAATACAGCCTAGAGGAGCTGGATGACTTGGAGAAGTAGAATGACCAGGGAAGCCTAGAAGGAAGGGGATGCCAGATCATGACTACAGCCTGCATTGAAAAGGATATCCTGATGGTCAAGACAGCCTAAAGAAAGTGCTATGACAGCCTGATGATGAAGATGGTTTAGAGAAAATATTAGCATGGCCTAGAGAGAGTGATAAGATAATCACGAGTGGCATTATCTCTATTTCCTAGGAACCATAGTCTCTTATGGCAAACTGGTTGCAACCTCACCAACATCCTTGAGGAGGAGAAGAGGAGGGAGGTGGGACTCTAGCAACAATGCATGGAGTGGAGCATTACTCCAATGATCCAAAAATTCCTACAAATATGCCACCTCAAGTGCAACTTTGCTAGCTTGCACCTGAATCTGCATAAGCACATTAGAGGAAATCATAGTTTTAGTATACTAAAGATAAATAAACATCAACTAAACATCCTACAAAAATAATTGCATTTCTATCTTTCCAAATGCTAAAGAGAATCTCCACCCTGAAAGCATGTCAAATCTAAGCATATTTGAAAGGGAGACAAGGCCAATCCCCTAACATAACCATATGCCATGAAAAAGGAGTGCCATGAAAAAGGAGTTGTCTAAGAGACCTAAAAGAATTATAAATCCAATTACAAGCTTCTTGAGCTCTAGAACAGAACCAAAAAAGATGCTTGAGAGTCTCCAATTGTCCACAAAATGGACAATGAGGAAATGGACAATGAGGATTAGGAACTCCCAAATGCATTAAGTGAGAAACAAGCAGAAGGCCTTGTTAAAGAATACATTAGGCAAAATGGGCCAATTTAGGCTGAATAGCCAACCAAATAGCCCTGAACTTGTGATGCCAAGTACCAAGAGAAGAGTAAAGCTGCCAACAATGGTTCAGCTAACCAACCATAGGAAGATGAGGAGAAAGCCACAAATATCCTTTACAAGGCTTATAATTATGAAATGTTGTATCAAGATACCATTTTGAATCCTTACACCAAGGTTTGAACGATTTGACCCCAATTTTGTGAATCATCTAGGGAGGAATAGCATCAATCACAACCTAAAAAGTCTCCTGATCTTGATTAGACAGCTTGAATTTTCTTTTATTTTTAAGCAAGAAAAAAAATTCTTTGTGGTTCTATGAATGAGATTGGTAGAATTCTAATGTCTTGCTTGAAAAATTCCGAGACAAGGATTCATGCAACTTTGGCCAAAAGGCAGGTCTTGACAAGAGAGAATAAGATACCACCAAATAGATTGTTGATTGACTGAAAGGCCACTGTGGAAATCATTTCCCACCCACAGAAGCCAAGCTTAATAGACTCCAAAGTTTTCCAAGTGCTTTTAATAACAAAAGTGTCTTGAATCTAAATTGGCTCCCTCATGGTGCGAAGAGTGCTAAGATCCAACACTTTCCAAATTGGCCATCCAAAAGGAAAACTTGAACTGATACAATACTTGATGAGAATATTCCAAGTTTTATTTCCCTCAAAAGCCCTAACAATCTATTTGGCACATAGGGCAATACCTTGTCGATGGATCAAAAGCAATCCTAAGCCACCAACATTGTGGGCAAGACAACAGTATTCCCAAGCAACACAATGAAATCCTTGGTGCCCATCATTAGAGGCCTAGGGAAAGTCTCTAAGCAAATTTTCATTCTTTAAATAAGAGGCTTTTGAAGACACCCAACAAGAGGAATAATAAACATTAGTGGCAGCCAAAACGTTAGAACAAATTTGGAATTTTTTGAAAAAGGATACTCAATACTAGTTTATAGTCCATATTTCTTGCACATAATGGAATTAGAAATTTTTTAACAATAAAGCAATGAAGCAAATGATTTAAATATGTACATAATTATTTTCAACCATGATTAAGTTATAAGTTTTCAAATGATTAGTCATGAGTTTTTATAGAATGTTTACCTTGTAAGTGCCCAAAATAGAATGAGTCAATAAGGCAAGTCCAATGATTATCGAAATCTTGAGAATAAGTCAAGGCATGAAAACACAATTATGTGGCATCCAGCATGCATCTCCAAGGTAAAAGTCCACTTATTGATCCTTTAGAACCCTTATAGTTGCTTCCTTTGTTTGCCATTTGTTGCCTATCACCTATTCATGTTTCTCTCAATGACGAATTTGTAGTTTTTGTTGCAGCATTTGTTAGGTTGCCGCAATTTCTTATCTTCACCATGGCAATTTCATACTTGCTCTGGTGAATTCATAAATGTTAAAAGATTTCAAAATTCTATTCACGTTCATAAATTCCTTCCAAAACATGAGTATATCTTGCACTCCCCCTTAAATTTTGTTCATCTTAGGTCCACTTTTGTTGCCCATCATTCCAAGCCAATGTTCATATTAGTGTTACAAGACTCGCAAAAACTAACCTAGACTTGGGGAGTTGTGGGCAGGTGACCTTAAAAGAGGCCTAGAGACTCAACAACGGGGTACTCGCCGGACTCGCCAAGACCCGCTGAACTCGATAGCCGAGTACTCGCCGAGACTCGCCAGAATCGATGAGTCTCATGCCTCAGACTTGGCCGACCACTGGGTGACTTAAAGTGCCAAAATAAAATCTTTTAATGCTTCTTTTTTTTTCTTTTTGGTTTATAACTTGCCTCTATTCCTCCAAAAAGCATTTCATTTCATTTTCAAGCCAAAGAAGAGAGCCAAAACACATTTGCATTGAAGGAAAATCAGCAAGGAGATTAAGCACAAGACACTTGTTGAATCGCATTTGAGCAGGTTCCTAGGTGATTTTGCTACATCTAGAGGAGTCTGCAAGGGATTGGAAAGAGATTTCTATTGATTTCAAAGAAGATTGAAGAGGTATGTTTGAGTTTTGAAGGTTTTTTAGTCTTTTTTTAACCAAAAGTTCATTTCTCTTCTTTTTTTTTCTATTTTGTTTTAGTGAAACAAAGAACAAGTTACAAACCCTAGGTGTGTGTGTTTAAGTTTTTTGTTGAACAAACCCTGGGCATTCTTGAAAAAAAAATAGTTTTATAGTTGCAAACTTGCAAACCCTAGGTTTTTTAGTTTAATTATAAAGTTTTAACTTTGAATGCTATTTTTTTTTAATTTGTGTTATTGCAGCATTGTTTATATCTATAAATTGTCTCCATCACATTCACAATGTCTCAAAATAGAAAAGACCCTTGTTGGAAACATGCCATTATTACCCCTTGACAAAAAAAAGAAGTAACATGATTTCATTGCAAAACAACTTTTCTTGGGGGTGGCATTACTAGATTGAAATACCACCTTGCATGTATACTGTGCCGAGATGCTAATCCTTGCACACAAGTCCCTGCTAAGGTAATGCGTGAAGTGCAAGTGCAATTGGAAAGCTTCAAGCAACAAAAAGAGTTAAAAAAGAAGCAAACAGAGGAGATGGAGCCATGTGTGGAGTTGGAGATTCGAGTTTTTCCATGCCTCTGATTCCTCCACGGTCTTCACCTTTGGTTGTTGGTAGTGGTAGTGGCAGTGGCAATGGTAGCGTTAACATTGGGCCTAGAGATCGTGGATCTAGGATGGATTCATATATTTTTCCACGCACTTCTCCGGGTTCCCAACTGCCTCTTGAGACCATGGGTTTGAACAAGGATAAACATGCTGCAACCAAAGCTGTAATTGGAGACTTTTGGTTTTATTGCGACATTCCATTTCATGCAGCCAGGTACTTCTTTTGTTTTGTTTTAAAATATATAGCTTGATAGTTGATTCTTTATCTCTTGAATTTTATTTTTAGAGCTCTGTTGAATTCAAATTGAAATTATACATTTTTCAATACTAATTTTATTTTATTTATTTGTGTTAGGTCTCCATATTGGAAAAATATGGTTGATGCAGTTACTATTTGTGGGGCAGGGTTCAAAGCCCCTAATGATGAAGAGATAAAAGGCCCCATTTTGTCCCAAAAAGTGGCTGATGTGAAAGCCAAAATAGAGGAGCAGCGAGAAATTTGGAGGAAGAAGGGTTGCACCATCATAACCGATGGTTGGACCGAGATAAGAAATAGGACATTGCTCAACTTTCTTGTTTCTTCCTCAAGTAAATATTTTACTTCCTAAAATGCATTGGTTTAGTGATTAACAATCAAAATTTAAAATTTATATTTTATTGAATCATTTATTTTATTTCTTTTTCAAGTGGTACCGTGTTCATCAAATCCATTGATGCATTTGGCCACACCAAAAATGTTGAATTCCTTTGTAAGGCTTTGGAGGGTGTCTTGGCTAAGGTAGGGGAGGAAAATATGGTGCAAATGGTCACAGATAATGCAGCAAATTATGTTGCTATAGGTAGACTATTGATGGATAGGCACCAATCATTGTTTTGGACACCTTGTGCTGCTCATTGCCTTGATCTCATATTGGAGGATCTTGGCAAGCTTGACTGGATCAAAGCATGTGTGCAGATCGCAAGGAATATTTGTAAGTTTATATATAATCACACATGGGTCCTCAACCTTATGAGGCAATACACGGGGCTGAAGGAGTTGGCTCGCCCTAGGATAACACACTTTGCTACCAACTTCATCACTCTACAATCCTTACTGCGGTCAAAGGGAGCTTTGAGGTGGATGTTTGTTAGTGAGGAGTGGACTTCCTCAACATATGCTAAGACAAATGCAGGGGATGATGTGGCAAGTTGGATTTTTGATGAGCAAGGCTTTTGGATACCTACTGATGAGATCGTCAAGGTAAATGTAACTAGTAATTAGTTTAGTAATTCTACATTATATTTTCATTCTTATTTTTATTCTATTTGCTTATTTTTGTTGACTCTTATGTCAATGTTTCATAATAATTGCAGTTCACAAAGCCTTTAGTGGTTCTATTACGAGTTGCTGATGGGGAGATGCCCGTAATGGGCTACATATACGAGGGCATGGATAGGGCCAAAGAGGCCATTAGATCCATTTATGGGGGAGTTGATGGTAAATATCGCCCCATTTGGGAGATCATCGATAGACTATGGCACCTCTAACTTCACAAGCCCCTACACGCAGCAACATATTTTCTCAATCCAACATCCCAATTTTGCAAAAAATTCAAGGTAGATAAGGAGGTTTTGGGTGGGCCCTACACAGTCATTGAGCGGATGTTTGATTCTCATGTTGGAGCCTAAATTGTCGCCGAGATAGAGATTTTCAGACTTGCACAAGGAGATCTCTTTGCAAGAGATATATGCAAAGATACTTGATCGACATTGCAGCCACGTATAAATTTATTAAGGGCATAAAAGTAGTTTAAAAATTACCACTTTTCAATCTTTTATATTCAATGTTCATATTAAATATTCACAATGAGATTTTCTTTTTCTTTTTCTCATCTCAAATGCATGGTGGGAGAGACTTGGTGCTAAAGTACCAAATCTTTAGAGGATTGCGGTTCAAGTGTTGAGCCACCATGTAGTGCCTCAAGTTGTGAGTGCAATTGGAGTATGTTTGAGCACATACACTCCAAGAAGCGCAATAGGTTGTCAGTGCAGAGGTTGAATGATCTTGTTTATGTCTGCACCTTCGCCATAGACATATATTGGGCACTAACTTGTCATCCATCACGTTGGAGGAGGTTGATCCACAATCAGATTGGATCACTGAGATTGAGGCCGAGGATCCTATTTTTAGCAATGAGGACCTTGATTGAGTTGACCAAGCGAATCGAGAGGCAGAGGCAGTAGCCATGGTAGAGGAGGATAGAGCACGAGGAGACACCTTGGATGCTGGTTTGGGTGCCACTAAGTCTGAGACACAGGTAGAGATGATGGCTGCAACATCATCCAAGACCTATCTTAAACGTCTACACAGGAGGACTGACGCTTAGTGATGCAGGCTCCTCTGAGCCATAGACTTATAGCTTTTTTTTTACTTTTGATATATGTTAGGAAATTTTGATGCCATGGATTTCATATTCCATGAGTATTGTATACATTTGACAACATTTTTATATCTAACTGTTTTGACTCTTATTACTGTTATTGGTATTAAGTATTTACTTATTTCCTTCAGCTAAAATTTGTGTTTATACTTATGTGATCGATATATGTTTGTGTATAGGATCATAGTAATTTCTATTTCATGATGTTATTGTGTATTTAAGGTTTATTTATTAAAGGGTGCATGAAACAAGTTTTAAATCCTTAAAAATCTCTGAATTTCTTGGGTTTTTCTATTTATTAAGTCTTGGGTGAGTCTAGGCTTCGAGTTTGAGTCCAAGTCAAAAATCAGCTTGCCGAGTCTGAGGCGAGTTCAAGTCTTGTAACACTGGTTCATATACAAGGTATGCAATCTTGGTCATTTCAAAGGGTCTAGTTGGAGAAAGCCTTATAGTTTCAACACATACTCTACCAAAGCTTTCCTAGAGACCATTACCACAATCAACTTCAGAATTAGCTTCATTCAAACAACCATCAACCCTCTCTCTCTACCTAGCATTTCAAATTCCCCTTTACTTGTCTATCCTTACCTTGAAGATTGACCAAACTGTCAAGTGATCATAGAAGGAAAGGCAAGCAAAATGTGATTTGGATTTCTAAGAACTATTTTGTCATATCAAATCAACTCTATATCTAAAGCACACTATTCCAAGTGTGAATTCCTTGTTTTAAGTAGCATAGATTTGTCTTCTTGCTTTGTTAGAGTTAAAAACTA
This sequence comes from Sequoia sempervirens, assembly GCA_007258455.2. NCBI lineage: Eukaryota > Viridiplantae > Streptophyta > Pinopsida > Cupressales > Cupressaceae > Sequoia > Sequoia sempervirens. The sequence goes on along the minus strand of VDFB02281492.1, from coordinate 436,762,955 downwards.
GATTTCCTTGTTGGTCATGAAAGTGGAATTGATTTGTCTATTTAAATTAAAGATTACTTGTCATATTCCCAAACCAGCATCATTGCTGAATATTAAACTTCAATAGGATTCAAACGCTTGAATCTGATCAATTAATGATCCAAATTCCATGCTCTATTCCTTTACATCTGTTTGATATGCTGGTGAACATTTATTTTTAATGATTTTGAAATAGAATTTTTTTTTTTCCCTATCAAAGATCGTTCCCACAAGATTTCTTCCAAAGAACTTCTACAAACATCTCAAAGGAAATTTCTCAGAGGACTAGGAAGATCTTCAATGGAAATAAATTGTAGAGGATTTTATTGCTTGTTGTGATTCTACTCAGAAAATATCTATTTTGTTTAGAGAACATTAATTATCTCATGAAAAGAAATTCAGTTTCCTATGCTTGCATAAAAGAGGTTAAAGTTTAGTTGCATCTAATTAATTAATCTCATTTAGTTAATTAATTGCGTTAAATTAATTAAAGACATTTGATTGATTAGGTTTATTTAATTTTATTTTAATTACCTAGTTTAGTTGCATCTCATTTATTGATAAAAATACAAAAAAAGATGGGGCAGTTATTTAGCTTCATTTAGTGGAAATCAAGTTAGACTAATTTGTTTACTTCCAATAGATAAAGTGTGCTTTACTTCTCTCGTTTAAAAAAAATTGTTTATCAAATATAAAAACACCAAAAGCATTGCAAAACCCGAAAAACAAACAAAGGACTTAACAACATCTTTCACACATTCAATACCTCCAAAACAAATGCCAATCAACCACAAACTAACATTCCAAACAACATCATCAAATTACACTTGACCAAACAAACACACAATATCCATGCAAGATCTGGACCAGTATCCTACATTAAAACAACCTGGGATTTTGTGGTATGAGGAAGACATCGATCAAGGATTGTGAGAGGAGGCATTCGTCTCTACTCCCATCCCCCTATCCTTGTTATACAAATAAACATCATCGACAAACAAGAAAGGAGATTTAGACCTCCTACTATTGCATACGCAATAAACTTACAGAACAATAACCCATCCGAGGAGCACACAATTATATTGAGAGGGGGGGGGGTGTCAATCAGTATAATGCAACTTTTACCAATTTAAACATTATCAATCACAATAATATCATTTACTCAACATTAATAATCATGCACATGAGAAGAACACAATAACACACAATATTTACGTGGAAAACCCTCACGGGAAAAAACCATGGCAAAAATATTGTTTTTTATTAATCTTCTTTTTACAAATTTTGTAGGCACCAACCCCTCATTCAATTTGTGAGCACCAACTCACTAGAGGCACCAACCCACTGGAAGCACCAACTCCCAGAACTGAATTTGTGGGCACCAATATCTCCTTTAGGAAGCAACAACTTCCAAAGCAAAGTACCACCCTTTAAGTTGCTTCTTCAATGGACATTACAATCTTACTCTTTCACTCCATCTTTCTCATAACTTAAATGTACTTGTATGATTACATATGCTTGTATATTCCTTCCACATACATACCTCTCATAAAACTCTATCCAATATGCTTCATAACTCTGCTCAAAAATCTTTTAACCTTGCATGAAATCCCCTTTACAAATCTGTTTATATCTCTCTTCAAGTCTGCATAATCTTCTCCTCTATCTCTGCATAGATTTTATATCAGTATGATCTTTTCTTCTATATCTGCATGGATCTCTCTTCTATACCTGCCTCTTAAATTCCTTCACAAATCTGCTTCAACTTTCTTCATACATCTGCTATAGTTCTAGTCATAAACATGCCTTATAAGTCTGCTCAAATCTACCTCATAAAATCTTCACAATTATGCTCATATAGTCTTCATAAATCTGCTTATAAAGTCTTCATAAATCTGGTGTATATGATGTGTTTGTTCTTCTTTTTCTCGCACTCCTTAATCACCCATCATAATCCTCTTTATATACCTGTACCAAGAGATGTATTTCAAAAGACATCATCATTCATTATAGACACACCCCAAAACAGGTCACATCTCTTCAAGAACAAATCGCTTCTTCCTTTTTAATTATCTAACATTGTCACTAATCTTCCTCAAAGATAATCTTATCTCTTTAAATGAGTCGCTTGGTTTAGATATAAGCACATCTTTTAAATCACCTTTTTGAGGATCAGTCTTTATAAAGGATATTTATCTTTAAGTTAATTTTACTTATGAAAAGACGCACTTCTCTTTTTTTATTTGTCTTATTCTATTTTGACTTATTCTCATTTGTCTTATTCTATTTTGTCTCATATAGTTTCAGCCTTAGGGAATTAATTGACTTTGTTTTGATCACTGCCTTAAAATAAACTTTCTTTTTTGTTCAGCGCTGCTCCATTTATGAATAGCTCTTATAAAATCGCTGCTCTATATTTCATAATTATTTTATCAAAACAATTCTTAATGGAATTGCTGCCTCATGAAATACTTTTACATAGGCGTTGTCCGTATTATTATCAAACCTCTTAATCACTGCTGATTGGAGAATAAACTTGCTACCTTCATAAACATAAGTGCTGTAGTAACTTGTGACCTCCCACTTACTTTGAAAGTCCTCAAATTGCACTATCACATGTGAACAACATAGGAAGATTGCCTCCATGAATTCATTAATAGCTGACACAAATTCTTTCTCCATCAAGCCTATGAATTAACAACCTTAGATATAAAGGATCTTTAAGGATCTGCTTATTATTTGTACCATAGTTTACTATCATAGGGAGCATCATTTGAGGATTTATGCCTGCAGCTGCAACATATAACTCCAGCTTTCCAAATGCAATCCCAATGCACTATACTCCAAGTTTTTAACTTCCATTTGTAATTGCAATCATATCAACTTGACCAATTATAGACCATAGACATCAATGACAATCTCAAACAATGAATTCCTTCAACATTAATGATAGGAATCTCATTAATGTTTCTTTGACATCAATGACAACATTTCCAACACCATCTACCTCTTTTTCTATTGAAACCACAGTCACCATTAACTATCAACAATCTTTGGCTAGTCAAACACCTAATCCCATTTTCTGTTTTCAGTTACCTTGTATTCACCAAACATCTCCACCAAAACCATAAATCTCCACCTACCATTCACATAAGCGGCTTGACTCGACACAACCTTGAGAAGTCATATGTGTCTTATTTTAAGGCACAGACACATGATCATTGTTCTACACCTGTTGTAAAGCTTCATATACAAGCCCCTTGCCTATTTCAGTATTCCCATTCATTTTTGTTCTTTATGAACACACACACATACACAGAAATCTATTAAAGGTAACCATCCAAGAGACTGGCCCAATGTATGGTCATCAATCCGAGTGCTAGTTCTTCTGACATATAATTCTTCATTGTGTGATATAAAAAGCAATTGATTATCCTAGTGGTATGTGCTTATATACTGTGGTTGGATATATTATGAATAAAGTTTGTATGAAGCTCACTCTATTCCACTACAAATCGTCCAAACTTGAGAACCAGATGCCACAACCAAGACTTTCAAATGGTGATAACTGATAACCATTATGTCAAGATCATTCCAGACTCAAAACAGTATAACTAAATTCTGAATCACAAAAAATGCTGTATTGCTTAAGATATTCTTGAGATTGTACAAGAAAAACAGTTTTATCTCTCAAAACTTAACAGTCTTGAAAGTACTATTCTTGAAATATAACCTTGCAATAACTAAACCACAAGCCTTCCTTGGGAAAGCCTATTCTTTTTAGTTTTTTGTGCTTTTTCCTTTTATAAATTTTAAAACTTACAAAAAATAATTGTTGTTGACCACTGTTTATTTGCTGCATAACTAAGTAAGAGGAGAGAATACTTGACAATTGCATTTTTCATGAGGTCAACTACAGTCCCTCCATCCTTCACATTCTCACGTGTAGCACACATAAGTGCAAGCTGGACCTGTAGTCTTTCAGCTTCCTTTTGTGTTGTTGCCCACAACATCAAAACTGCTAACATGATCATCATGCTCCAAATGTGCTTCCTTGACCTGATGAATCTCTAGCTAAATTTAATTTAAATAGTTCGCCATGGAATTGTTTGTTGTGTTAGCATGCATGCTGACTTCCTGCACTTTTCCAGTACTGATATCTTGTGATGAAATTGCCACACACTCCTTTTAAAATTCCACTCTGCATCCTCAAAAATATCTGCACTGTCCCTATCTCCTGCTTTATTAACAAGGAGAAACTTATACTCTAGAATGTACCTTTTGAAATATCTCAGAAAGCAATCACATTGATTTAGAGCATATCTCCATCTTAAGCTTTATCAAATTTGCATGTGGAATTGTTTGTTGTGTTGGCATACACAATGACTTCCTGCGTTTCTTCACTATTGGTATCTTCTATTGAATACTCAGTAGCTCCTTTTAATATTCTGCTTCATATCCTTGAAAAACTGTGTCATCCCTGGTTTCTCTTGTTTCATTCACAAGGGGAAACTTACAATCTAAAATATATATTCTGATTTTTCTAAAAAAGGAAGCTATCAAATTGGTATAAAGATCTTCAATAAATAGTATTTCATATAGTAAACTTAGTGAAGTCTATTTTTGCTGCAGCTGCAGCTAAGTCTGGAATTTAAGCATGCCATAATATTTGGATTTTCTGATCAAATTGATCTTTGATTGAATTCAATTCACTTGAACATTTCCCCCATAGATCACTAATCACATCACTAGAAGATTGCAAAGTTCCACATTCTTCCCAACACAGTTCGAACACTTTAAAAAGTATCATTACATATCATCTTAGAGAATCCCTCGAAAGCTCTACCAAAAGCTGTGAACTTGTATACTTGTTCTATTCACTCAATCATTGCTTCTCTTGATAACTGAAAATGTCTAGGAGTTGAGGCTGACTGTAAGAGTTCTGAATATTCCATTCAGGGATATATTGAACAAGATAGCAACCTACCTTTGATATTCAAAATTCAAAATCTCCATTTAGATCATCAATGACCCAGTGGATGAACCCACCACAGATCATTCTATATATGGACTTCAATTTCCTCCAAAAACTAAGGATAACACTAATAAACAGGCATTTTGTCTCTCTAATTACCTATGTTAGCCCATGTAGACTTCACATTCCTATAGATTTATAAGGAAATTGGCTAGAAACGGATTCATACTAATTTTTTAATATTTATCTGTCATACGTGGTGAAGTTTCTCATGGATAGTATTGTTGATAAGCCTTTCACATTGAAAACTACACTGGTTCTCAGAGACTTGTCCACTGAGCCAGAAAATTCAAAATATAGGGATTGAATGCTTTGGCTTTTTGAACCATTTATTAATCATCTTGTTGGTGTCTTTGTTTCTTTCGATCATTACCTCTTCCCATATGACTTCCACGCAATCAGTAGTCACCAATATAACCATTAGTTCAATGAAATGTTAGTTGAAATTGGTAGTCACCTCTCCACTGTTTCATATAATTTCCCTAGTTGTGGTGTTGCAGTTCCTTGCATATTGAAGCACAAGTTCAAGGAACAATATGGAATTAGGAAATTTACTTATGGCCTCTATTCCTGTATTCTAAAGCAAGTCCATTTTCCTTTCAATTGTGCTTTTCTTCCTGAAAATATCTGCAAAAACCTCAAGATCAACATGAGCCATGCATGTATCTTTGATAAATTTCAATGTTTACTCTTTAACTGTGTTGAAGGGAACTCTATAACATAGCCAAAGTTCCTGGCACAGTCTCACATCTCTCAACTGCTTATGAAATGATAATGAAAGAGAAGTAGAATTGTTTGACAGACTTGCCTAGGACAGGATCGACCTGCAGTCATGAAGGGATTAGAACCAACTGGTTTTGGCTTTAATCAAGCATTTTTACGTATTTATTTGACCTAAAATTGTTTTTCTTTCCCCATTCCTTCTCGAACTGGCATTCTGGAGTGAAAAATCAGTGGTTTTAAGCAGTTAAAAGCAATCTCACAGCAGAATATATGTTTTTGCTTGAACTTTCCCTGTGGCTAAAGAGGCAACGTCAGTAGCATTCAAGAGCATAATACATGGAGCAGTTTCTAAGAAAGGCAAGGGCGACCATGGGGTAGAAACAAGAGCAGCAGAAGAATGCAAGTCCAAAATAAGGTCATCAACTGCATATAGAAAGAAATGGTTGGAAAAGTGGCAAAACGGTCCTCAAACTCCACCTTGGTATAGATGAGGAAGACTTCAGCCTAGCAGTCATAATGGAAAAGAGTGGTGGGTATAGCTTGGGTGTGCACCTAGGGTGGCTAAACGCTTAAAAGTTAAAACTTCTGCCCAGCATTCAAACATAAACAAGGGGCGCACTTTCTCTATGGCTAAACCGTCTCATTTCTCTGTCCGGTTCAAGTTACTTGAAACTCTGCCTTGGGTTAAGTGGATAGGTTTTCTGCCTAGCAAAAAAAAGTTGGCATTTATCCCTTTGGCATGCATTTGCTTTTGTTTAACCACATAACTTCTCTGCCCGACATGTTAAAATGATGGCACGAGTGAGTTGAAGTTCAGTTTGGGTTTTAAAGTGGCATATATCTCTGCCTGGCATGGAAAAGGTGCTATATATAACTTGGGTGCACTTTTAAGAGGGTTGAGCCATCAGAAAGTTCTGCCCAGCTTGAAAAAGTGGCATAAGTGCCTGGTAGTTCCGCCCAAGTTCATAAGCATGGCAAAGACACCATAAAGTTCAGCCCTTGAGTTAAAATTGTCACTAACAAGCTGAGCACACTTTTTAGTGGCTTAGCCACTTGATAATTCTGCCTCATGTTCATAAAAATGGCAAAGTCAGTTCTGCCAAGATAGTTTCAAGTGACAAATATACATGAAGAAATACCTAACAATCTAATAAGTAACAGCAGCAATGGAAATTTATGCCTAGATTGATTTTTGGCCTATTTCAGCTGATCATCTTTGCCCAAAAGCACGCCAGACATGATTTACAGCATCTTCTCTACCCCATGAAGGCAGAATGCATTAGTTTGAGACTGTAAGGAAAGCAAGTTTCAGCCTTTCAAAGAGGAATATCAGCACAGTTTCAAGACGCACAGGATTTGGGCTTGTGTGACATTTTTCAGCAAATGGAACAGTCAAAACAACAAAGGAAAAGTGCAGTCATATGATTGTCCTTTGCAGCATATCATATTCCAGGGTTTCTGATTTGTGGATGTAGGCTTGTTTATTTAAATAACTAGGGTTTGTTGTTTTGCATTTTCTTTTCGGATGCCTATAATTAGTTTTTCTTATGCAAAGGTATGGGCCAAATCTTAGATTTTGGTTTTCATTTCCTAAGTTGTGTTGTGGCCATGCTAATGACAATTTTTATGCTCGTCTTACCTTTTGTAACAGTGTCATAAGAATTCCAATATGTGAACCAGCAATTCGGGTATCAGTATTCATCAGAGGGTTGACAAGTTTCAGAGCAAGGACCTGCATCAATATTGCTATTTCTATTTTATTATTTGTTTAGGTTTAGATTTGCTTTAAAGTTTCCTTCTTTCCAGCATTTCAACAACCTTTAACTGTTTCATTTTAAAGCTCTTTTAGGGGCTTGACTAAGATTAAGCTAAAGTCCCAAAGATTGGGCATTTGTAACCTACAAATAGGTGCATTAAACACACAAACTCAAGAGAACGATGGTGGGTGTTACACTTATGATGTCGAAGCTTTTGTGAAATCTATGTTTGTAATTTCATAGACTAGACTAAATGTGAATGCTAATGTCAAGGTTTGTATTGATGCCATTTTATTCATTATGGTTGTAACTTTGCATGCAAACTAGTAGTTTAGTCTTTGGAATTGTGTGTTGTTGCAATTGTTATTCCTTTCAAAATCTTGATTGCATTGAATAGTTGGTCTCTGTTTTTGAAATAACCCAAGCAATATTTGTGCAAAATTTCTGATTTTTCAACACACAAAATGATGCCCTAATTTCTAATTTTTATTTTCTGCTCAAAACCCTAATTCGCTGATGCAATTTTCTGAGTTTATTTAATTATGAACAGCAGTATATTTTCATCCAACAATTGCCAAATTGATAGCAGATCATAAACAGCATTAAACCAATAACATAGAGTAACAAATATCCACCAACATAAACCAAAACTTCTGATATTCAAATGTTCAGACTGCTGCAATAACCCAGATTTGACTAATGATGCAAAATACATAATGCAATGGGCTCCAAACATGCCCAGCAACACATAGAAGTCTGCTGATATGAAGTAACCCCAACTTATGCAATAAAATGTCCTCCTTAACTAACCCTAGCTGGGCGAAATTGCCCTAGCCAACTCCAATGCAAATTACAATGCAAAATCTATGATGAAAATGACATTAAAACCCTACCAAAAGGGGTGTGCTGGGCTGCTGGTCTGCTGATAGTGCTTGCCACCCTTGAAAAGTCTGAAGAATATCACCCCACTTGCACAATTCACCCCTTCAACAAGATGCCTAAATGCTGATGCAAAAACTGAATGTGATTCTAACAAGAATCACCATTGAAGCCCAAGTGAATCTCCCTCATTAAGTCCTCCATTGAAGAAGCTAGGGTTTCGACCAACTTCTCCCATATTCATAAGGGTTTTCATCCTTAGAATATTTACCAAAGTGCAAATCATAAAAGTAGAGATAAATTCATTGATCATAAAAGCCTCCAAATGAAACTTATATATATATATGAAAACTTCACTTTTTCCCTCCAATCTGGCCGACCTAATTTGGGCACCAAAAATTCGAAATAAATTTTTTTATTTATATTTATATTTTTTATTTTTTTTCCTTCAAAAAGGGTCGCCCAGCCTCATAGAAAAATATAAAATATATTTGGCACAAATATTCAAAAATTAAATATTAGTTTTGTTCTCCTTTTGAGCGCCAATACTCAAAAATAATAAAAAATATTTTTGCTTTGAGAAGGGGCATTACAATCCTCCCTTTTCGAAATTGTTTGTCCTCAAGCAATGACAAGCTTACCACCACCCAGGGCCCATATCTTCATACAACCATATGTATCAAAATTGAGGAGATAGATGTACCTCAAGGATCTGTCAACACCCACCAACTCTCCCATTTCGAAGGTTTCCACGTGAATGTGCAAGCTGCCCTTTATAGGTGACTGGAAGAACATATCAGCCCCTCTTATGTTGTTATAAATCAGAACACCAACCTCCCAACTGAAAATCGGACTCAAGTGAATGCAAGTACCATTGACAATGTCATATGATGATAGAGTATCATCCATACGCCATTCCCTAATGGTGAAGCAATGATCCCCACCTCTCCAAAACATCCAAACAGCTGCTGTCTCATGGTTATGCTTAGAAATATGACTGTTGTCATAAAACAAAAAAATAGAATTTGCATCATACCTATGTGTAGCATCTTCAAGGGACTCAATCAATTCTTCATCCTTTGTTAGTTGTCCATTGCCAAGAGCTGGTCCAACATGAGTTTCTCTATGAAAATCACAAGCCTTAAGGCTGATCCTCTTGGCTGTCATAACATGATAATGTGAAGATAAAGCACCGTTGTCATACATCAGAAAATCTGTCCTTACCTCATGCTCAAGTGCAATGTCTTTCTCAAACTCAATCAACTCTCCTAGATCCATCATGTGCACACCAGAAATTTCCTTCTCAGGACTACAAATTAACCAATCAACGGATTCATTAATCTTGGAGCAAAGGGGCTCAAATGTTTCTTGGTCAACCTCTGTGGAGGTTTCTTTTCTTGTCTCTTCACTATCCTTAGGGTGTTCATGATAAACTTGCTATCCCTCCTCACAGGGGTCAATCTTAGTCAAACCACTCTTCACACTAGCATAACCCTTATCTTGCAAATCATCAAACTTTTCCAAACATTGCAGATTTTCATTATAGGGTTTGATTACTTCCATACCTGAAAAGTGGGTAGGTGTCTCTTGGTCATCATCAACAATCATTGGCGCATCTTCAACACACACTCTTGGTTCTTCAGGAAAATGTTCCATAGGCAAGGGTTGCTCTATCATGTCTTCATCACAAAGATTTTGTATCTTTGATAGTCTTAGGTTCACCTCAATACACCTCAAAGATTCTGATAATCTCCTCACTCACGGGTATCCGTATAGCCATTCCTGATAGTTTTGCATATTCCTGGAATGTTAGAAGATCCTTATATTTCGATACCCTTCATAACATCTAGCAATTTTGGAGACCACAATTTCATCGTCCTCCTCACATTTGCACAATCACACCCATAGGTTGGCAGGATTGAGGCTCTGATACCACTGAAATAACCCAAGCAATATTTGTGCAAAATTTTTGATTTTTCAACACACAAAATGATGCCCTAATTTCTAATTTTTATTTTCTGCTCAAAACCCTAATTCGCTGATGCAATTTTCTAAGTTTATTTAATTATGAAAAGCAGTATATTTTCATCTAACAAGTGCCAAATTGATAGCAGATCATAAACAACATGAAACCAATAACATAGGGTAACAAATATCCACCAACGTAAACCAAAACTTCTGATATTCGAATGTTCAGACTGCTGCTATAACCCAGATTTTGACTAATGATGCAAAATAAATATTGCAATGGGCTCCAAACATGCCCAACAACACATAGAAGTCTGCTGATATGATGTAACCCCAACTTATGCAATAAAATGTCCTCTTAAACTAACCCTAGCTGGGAAAAATTACCCCAGCCAGCTCCAATGGAAAATCCATAATGAAAATGACATTAAAACCCTACCAAAAGGGGTGCACTGGCCTGCTGGTCTGTTGATAGGGCTCGCCACCCTTGAAAAAGCTTAAGAATATCACCCCACTTGCACAATTCGCCCCTTCAACAAGATGCCTAAATGCTGATGCAAAAATTGAATGTGATCCTAGCAAAAATCACCATTGAATCCCAAGTGAACCTCTGTCATGAAGTCCTCCATTGAAGAAGCTAGGGTTTCATCCAACTTCTCCCATATTCATAAGGGCTTTCATCCATAGAATATTCGCCAAAGTGCAGATCATAAAAGCAAAGATAAATTTGTTGATGATAAAAGCCTCCAAATGAAACTTATATATATATATATATGAAAACTTCACCTTTTCCCTCCAATCTGGCCGACCTAATTTGGGCTCCAAAATTTGAAATCAATTTTTTATTTATTTTGTTATTTTGTTTTTTTTTTTATTTTTTAGTTTTTCCCTTCAAAAAGGGTCACCCAGCCTCACAAAAAAAATATAAAATATTTTTGGCACAACTATTCAAAAATTAAATATTATTTTTGTTCTCCTTTTGGGCGCCAATACTCAAAAATAATAAAAATTATTTTTGCTTTGAGAAGGGAAATTACAGTTTTAGCTAGCTAAAAAGTGTCATTTGAGCGTGTGGATTAAAAGTTTCATCCTTTATAATTTGAAAATATCATTTGCAAAGCATTGTTGTTTATAGTCCGGTACCTCTATCTGAGGCAAAAACATTGGAAGGTAATTATTTATTTTATGCAAAACCCCCTCAATGAATCTTGTATAGCATGCATACTTGTATATCTTGTCTATAGTTTTTAGTCTATGGTCAGTTTCGCTTTAACCTTGAATGCGATGTACTAATTGCTCATTAACACTTATCATGAGGAAGAGAAGTGAACTTTGTGTGAGAAATGATGTGGTCTAACTTTGTGCTTGAGGAAATGAATTGCCAATTTTATCTGCTTTTGAATCATTGGTTTTGTTCTCTTGATAAAAATCACAGGAAAATTTCTAGAACTCATCCTCATAACAATCTGATTGAAAACCATTATCATAGATGTCTATAAAGAAATTTAGAATATGATGAATTCAACCAAATTATCTTGGATGAATCAATTATTGGCACTTTAGGGAAGACTAAACAGACAAAATCCTTTCTAAAATCAAAATATGAGATTAATAGGAAAAGAATTATATTACATTGCATTATAATTTATATACAATGTTATGGCTAGGTACACAACAATATGATATTTCAGAGAACATAAATATGGAAGTCAAACCAACACTTGCACTTGCATATAATCAGGCTATGGGGTGGAGTCTAACAAATCCTTTGAGCCTACTACTTGCTATCAATCATAACGAGTTGCACCAAAGTTTTAACTCCCACAGAACACATGCCGGTTGATGACCAAGGTAACCTATAGATATTTTTTAATTAACAATCTCTTAGGTTTAATAAATCTACTGCCTACACTATTGTATGTGTAGAGATGCCAATGTTTTGATAAATGCTTTAATAAAGACCTCATAGACATTTTATAATCCATCTTGATGTCTATAAATGTCTATAAGATGTGCAATGCGATACAAGACTTGAAAGAGAAGACTATGTTGGCATATTGTTGTCATTGATCTCAAAAGAGGGATCAGAAGTGAGATGGAGCTGATCCTATAAAGGAGGCTGTTGGCATTGATGTCAAAAAGTGTCATTGATGTCAAAAGAGAGATCAAAGGTAAGATGGAATTGATCTTGTAAGGGAGATGTTGGCATGATGACAAAAGGTGTCATTGATGTAAGAGGGTAGTTCAGTGTTGTGCCTAGATGTTATGGAGATGCAGTAGATCTGATTCTGGAAGTTATGGTACAAGATGCTGATGAAAGGAGCATGTTTTGCAAATGTTGCAAAGTTGCTCAAATGGTTGCAATATTGTCATACAATATTGACATATAGTTGCAGGAGGTTTTTCCAAATGTTTGAAAGATTATCTATGGCTAGATTCAACATGGGTTTTCTGAGAGCTTCTCAGAAATGTGAGTTGCAGGTCCGGAGGATGCATGATGTGCACAAAGAATAATTATTTATGCTCTCGAACAAGATTTAGGGTTTACTAGTTAAACCCTAGGGTTGCAGTCATCGTGTTGTGAACAAGATTTCTATTTTGCTGGTGACTGTATATTGGCGGTTGCAGGTCACATAAATTACAACTTGTGTTTTTGAAGTCTTGGGTATGACCGATCCCTTCGCCTTATGTTTATCGGCCTAACAAATATTCAACAACTATAATATTTCCTAAGTCGCAAATGAAATATTTGTCTTCGCTTGATCGAGAGACTACACCATATCAGCAGGAGTCACTTTAAAGTCCCTCCAATAAAACATCATCAAAGAAACTACAACATATCGGCAAGAGAGGTTTTAGAGTCCCTTCGACGAAATGATCCACCATAAATACATCGAAGTGACAATGGAAAGATCAAAGAGACTTCTGGATATCGGATTGAGTAGCTTTAGAGTCCCTTCGATGTAACAAAAAACAGAAAGGCGACATACAATGTTCGTGGAAGGTGATGTCATGTTGACAAGTGGCAACAAATGATTGCATCGACTAGGGCTATTTGTGATGAACTTGATCAAGGGTTGTGATTGAGCTGGTGATGATCGAATGAAGGCACCTCATTGGGGAGAAAGATAAATATTGGCGGAACAAAATGTTGGTCCCTTCGATACAACGAAGTCACCTCATTGAGAAGAGAGATGAATATTGACGAAACAAAATGTTGGTCCCTTCGACACAACGAAGGCACCGGACGAAGCTTAAGGTGGGACCAGACAAAGTGTGAGGTGACGATGATGAATGAACGTGTGAGGACGGGTGGCGGTATGTGATTGACTGATATATCAAGTCACATCGGTGTTGTTTACTGCATGATGCTAACGAGGATGATAGATGGTGTTAGCTTGCCAGCTAAGAATTGGTGGGCCCGTGTCTTTGGCCAGCGGTATAGCGGGCTTGTGACATGTGTCATGTGAGCCCCACACTAGGCAAGTTGCAAATTGACGGTGATGATTCCAAGGACTCTTTAATTTGACAATATGGATTTAGAGGTGAGCAATGGCAGTGGAACATGACATCAGCTGAAGACAGGTGGCGATATGTGATTGCATCACTTCATTACTTCACATTGTTGTTGTGAAGCAAAATGAAGGGGTCTAGCGATGAATTAAAAGGTTGCGATGGATCATCAACAATGGAGACCAAAGCTTTAAGGATCTAACGGCCATCGCGTGGTGTCTTCACATCATGGAAATGGATGTTGATACCCAATGCAAATTAGTGATGCACTAAGTGAAGGCAATGGGAGCTTAACAACTGAGATCATCAGGAAGTGATCAAACAGTGTCCACAGTATGTGTGGTGGGACCTGATAAAATTGCGTTAGTGGAAAATGATGACAGCACATACAGGTGGCAAAACGTGATTGTATTGCTAAGGTTCTTCACATCGCTAAAGTAGAAAACGAAGTCTATCAAAGTAGGAATACATTATGAGGATGCGATCGACGAAAGAGATCGAGAGTTCAAGATCTAACATCGCGGATTTGATCTTGGTGCCCTAAGTGTGAATGCAATAAGCTTGAGTAAAGCGACAGGCATGAGTTGCAGATCAATGGTGCACATTTAAAGAAGATTGATCTAACGATCATGTTTTAAAGATGCCGAGATGACCGAAGAGCCAGAGGATCATGGCGCGGAGACTGCAGATCCACAACCCAGATTCAAAGATGAAGATCTCAAACGATTAAGTCCGTGTGAACAAGGGTTTCGACTACTAACCGACATAGTGGACAGAATTAATTGGTTCAACTGCTCCAGCTACCATCCGATTGGAGATTTTATCAGCAAAGTGGTGGCACACATAGCTAAGACAACAAAGATCATAATCAGATCGGATAAACAGAAGAATATATTAATTGCATATCTGATTCTAGAGTTTGGCAGAGAGCCAATTTGGGCAAATTCTCTATAATAGAATTAAATGTTGTGAGGCTTGATGCAGAGGTATGGCGTTGAGGTAGATATCCTGTAAACCCTAACAGATGTTTCTAGATGAGTTGGACGGTGGTGCAAGGCTCAAGATGAATAGGAAGCTTGTTGGAGAAGATAGCAAGTGTGGAAAACACTAAATAGAGGGTTCTAGATGATCTGAACATTTGTGAGAATCTCAAGGCAGTAAGTGCAGATCGGTGAAGAAAACAAAAAGGAGAGACAATCAAAAAATTGTCTAAGTGTTGTGTCTGCAAGAGAAGAAGGTGAGTGAGCAGGATTGCAAACAAAGAATGCACTAATTTGAATTAGTAGAGCCCAAACAAAATAAGAGATATTTAGCAGGGTTAACACTCAAGGTGCAGAGGTACAGTGCAGCAAGTTAGAACAGAGAATGTTCTAAGTGCAGAGGAGAAAAAGGGGAAATAACAAAGAGAGAGAGGTGTAAAGGAGAGGATTAAGTTGCAAAGATTGCAACAAGAGATTAAGCAGTTGCAAATAAGTTGCAACATTGAATTGTAACCAAATATAATATCTTGCATTGTAAATTTGATCGGTTGGTGCCATCAAATAATTGAGTTGGTGCTCAATGTAGGGAGTTGGTGCTTCCTTGGAGTTGGTGCTTCTAAATCAAGGAGTTGGTGCTTCCTTGGAGTTGGTGCTCCTAAAACCAGGGGATTGGTGTCTCCTTAGGGTTGGTGCCCTTAAACATTATAAATAGAAGATTTGATTGTGATGCTGGATTTGAGCAGTAGACTTAAGTAGGCCTTTGTCACCATGGTTTTTCCATCTTGGGTTTTCCATGTATATCATGTGTTGTGTGCTTTGCTATATTTTTGTATCACATGTTTTAATTTGCATGCTAAGGGCTTAAGGAATAAATCTGAACAAAGTATTTAGAGCTAAAAGGAATCAGTTTTAAGATCTACTGATTCACCCCCCCTCTCGGTAGATTGTTGTGTTCCAACAGACTGCAATTCACAACTTGTAGGTTGCAAATTTGTAACACAATACATCCTAAACTGAGAAGAATACAATCTCTTAGGATTAATAAATCTACTGCCTATACTATTATAGGTGTAGAGCATGCTAATGTTTTGATAAATTCTTTAATAAAGACATCGTGGATATTTTCTTCTCCATCTTGATGTCTATCAATGCCTATAAGATGTGCAATGAGATACAAGATTTGGAGATAAGTCTATGATTCACAACTTATAAGTTGCAAATTTGTAACACAATAAATCCTAAATTGAGAAGAATAAAAGTCGTTTATCTTGGTGTTCTTGTACTTTACCTGTGCCTTATTTAGCAGATATACTTTGGGAAATCCTTCAACTAGTTCATTACAATATGTTTTTTTCACAGTCCTGTTGACCACCATGGTTATTTGTTAATTGCAATAATATTGTTTTCTTTGCTTTCTAATATTTTAAAATGGATTGAAGATTTGCTTTTGTGTTCATTTTCAGATTTCAAAACCAGTATGTTATATAATTCTCTTTCCTTCATTCAGGAAATCTGTATCTCTGCTATGTTCCCCAAGTTCATCCAAAAGTCCTAAGCTATAGTCCAGGAGTAAGTTGAAGCACTTACAACCATGATGACCAAGGTTTAAATCCTGGAAGGCATGGTGCCTGTGTATGCAGTTGATTTTCTCTTATTTAAGGTGATGTATGTGTCAGATGTGTGTGTCTGTGTGTTGTAGTTAATTCTCCTCTATGGTGTTCAAAAAGGGATTACCTAGAAAAAAATCATCCAAGGATGTTAAACCTGAGAATGTCCTAGGAACTATTAACATTTTGAGCATTCAATAGATACCAAGTACCTGATTTATTATGCAATAAAGTATAAACAGATATCCAAATTGTGACACTCGTACAATCCAGTGGTATCTTTTGGATAGAACACTAAAGGTCAGAAGGATAACCCTGCAAGTAAGCAGTTACCAGCTAAAAAAGGGAGACAGTTTCATTTTCTAAAATCTGATTACTTCTCAATCTCTTGTAAGTAGTACTTGTAAAGAACAACAAATATTACCACAGCTAAGATTTATGCAGCAAACAAAATAAAGGAAAGGATAAAACACAATACCTTTCCAACTCGAGGGGCAATCAACCAAGCAAGTGTAACAGTCAATAATCCAGTAGCAATCAGAATCCCAGTTCCTTCAACAACCCATTTTGCACGTGGATGCATATTAGGACGAAGATCACCCATGGGGGTATTATAGACTTCATCAGTTGTAGCTTGTGAAACAGTTGCTGTATGCAGGCGTGGATTAAACCATGATGCAATTTCAGTAAGTCGTTGCCGCCTTACTGCAGCTGCTGCATCTGGATCCACATTAGGATTCAACTGAATACGTGCAGAAGTGACCTCTCCGGCAGCTGTTCTTGCCCTTAATGCTTCATACTCCTCTACAGATGCTTTAACTTTGTTCACATCTGCAAGTCTAACATTCACTGCTTCACTCCCGCATATTTCACAATGAATTGATCCATGGCTAACAAACCACCGTAAATAACAAGCATAATGACCTAGTGCAAGCTCATTCTTGCACTGACAACCCAACTCAATGAGATAATCATTATGACTGGGGCCTAGACCTTCTTCTAAGTCTCTGTCACAAAAAAGGACCTCTCCATCAGGACTCACATATTTGTCATACTCAAGTGTTTCTTCTCTCTCTCTTTCAGAACATGAATGGCTTGGCAAACACTTTTTATCACTTTTGATAGACAAAGGTTTCACACTGAAACTCTGTGACCTTTTGATTAAAGGGGGGGAGATACCCAAAAACTGGAGAGCAGCTTCTCCCTTATTGTCAGGTTCTGTACAGTGGCAGACTCTACAGACCTCTAAAAAATCACGATCATCCTCACCTTGATCTGAACAAACAGATAACTGCATATTTTCATCCTCATAAACAGGGACAGGTTTTTCATCTGCTGTGCCTGATTTTCCAGCAGGTAGCCCCATCACTTTCAATTTAAGAATAAACTTCAAATATAATCTTTTGACTGCTTGCTCCCACCAAATCAATTTCTACCTACACCTTTGCAATTCAGACACCTGTCATTCAATCAATTCATGAATACCCTTAAGCTTACCTTCCTTCATAAAGTGCCAAATACATAATGCCTCTGAGTGCAAAGAGTAGAGAACTTAGGTGGCCCCATAGGATATCTGCCATAGATTGGAATAGCAAACTTATCTTTTTGTTGGTTAAAATGAAGCCTATAAATCATGCCCCTATAATAGTAAATGCAAGTGCAAAATGCAGGAACCTTAAAATTGCAGAAAACCTCTGATTGACACTAATGAGCAATCTGCAGTTATGGCAATTTAAATGGACTGAATTATGTGTCTCGAAATGTCGAAGTCATGTGTAAGACCCTGATGTCCAGTGCATAATCCCTACTCCAGGATTGTGAACAATACAAAAGAGAAATCTGGGTCTTCATCAGTCGTCATATGCATCTATGCAATTATTCCATGATTCTATCTGTTTAAGCAACTTGTAGAAATTTGAAGCTTCACACAACACAGATTTTTCTGTACATACAACCTGGCTATCCACTTTAATGTGTTTGCTTCTGCAATCCTGGCCAATGAAATAAGCAACATTAGCAAACAAACTTGTAAGACAAAGCATTTTTCAAAATAAAGCAGAGCAACAATCAGAAAGAAAAGCACATAATAGTTTCCAGTATTATGCATTGTTCATTTAAATTTCTTAAAAAATTTACATGTATATGCTAGAGACTAACATGTAAAGAAATCTATTTTTATAGCAACTTGACTTGGTATGTGTAATAATCCACACACATAATGGTAAAAGGAAACTAATGATCAGATTTTTGATTGATCAATTACAATAAAACCACTAACAAATTCGATCTTGTCCTAGTCTTTCAACGTTGCTCCCTGAATTGACCCTCTGACAAGAGCACAAATATGATGTCCCGTATCTAATTGAAATTAGATCAGTTCAATTTTTCCTTATACAGGGGAGTTCTCATAAGTTTCAATGTTTACAGTATGAATGCACAACATAGTGATATAATTTATAAAGAAGGTTGGAATCTAGTACAGAATTTCAATAAACAAAAGTTGAAAAAACAACATAGTTTAAAAATATATGCTAGAGGATGGACGTATGATCAAAGGACATATGAATAAAACAACAAGGTTAAAATGGCCAGCTGCATACCTATATTTTGGTAATATCTAAGGTATGGAAGACAAAAATTGAAGTTAAAATCTGTAGTTAACTTGTTCAGTTAGAATCCTTTTAGGTCCCAAAATTCCACATAATGACCTCAACATGCAAATGGCCAATGCTTATCATAGAAATTGTGAACACACTGTAGTTTGAGTTTTTACAATACAGTAATAAAATGGAAAAATGGAAGTGAACCAATTCTCTATATCGCGTCACTCCTATATCCCATAAAATTTATATGACAATAAATTGCCCAAGAGATTGGATGCAGATCCACTCTATTCAATAGATGCCTCCAATATTAAATTCATTGGAAACAGACAACCCACTCTCAAGGTGATGGTAGGAAAATGTCAAAGAGAACTAGACTCTTAACTGTTGTAAAGAGCTCTCACATAGTTTTCTACCCTAAGCTCTTCAATTAATGGCAAACAGATGTTGTCAAGAATATACTAAACTAGATAAAAATAAAGTATATTCTCCAATCAGCTTAAGGGCTATAATCATTATCCGTCTCCACTAATTACTACCTTACTGGTGGCATCTTTTATGAATTTCGGTACTCTTGAAGATAAAGTGCATACTCCATATTGAGTCTCTGGATTTATGAAGATCAAACAGAAACATTATATTTTCTTGTTAATACACAGAAGATATGATCTGAAATTGTTTAAAATGTCCAATTTTGATCTGTGCGTATTTAATATTTTCTACTCATCAAAACATTACCTTCCCGATTAAGAAACCTAACTTTGAAAATACTGAATCAGTGAATTATAAACAACAAAGTATTTGTTCACATGGAGAGATCAAAGTATTGTTTAAAATTTAAATATTTTCGGTCCAGAAACAAGGAACTCAGCCTGCACATAGGAAGGATCATACACTTGAGTTTCTGTAGAAGGATGGTGTATAAGCATGTTTGAAGCCACAGAGCAGCCATGGCAAGAAAATAAAATTGCGACACACACAATTGAAAGGTCAGTAAATTACTATGCTTCTTAACACTTAAATTTTTGAAAATATTCTAAGGATTCACACTGCACACTTGTGAGATTGAAATGTCTTATCTACAATTTCTGTACATGGCACCAGAGGGCTAGGAATGAGCTTGGGCAGCAAGGAATGCTAAAGAAATAGCTACACAAACAGGCTCTGAACTGCAATCTCTGAGAAGTAGAATTGGTAATATAGACAAGTTAGAAGACATGTAAGATATGTCGTCCAAGGAATTATTGCTTTCACTAGTAAGGTATTGTCCTTTGGGGTAGCGCCTCTATGTTGCTGCTAACTCCAGCAATAATTTGACTACATCCTTATAATTGAAACTTGAATGGTATGGTCATTTCAAAATTCAGACAATTTGTACTACAAAATGCATCCTACAGCCCAGTTTAGAGAAACTTCTTGTAAAGTCATCTTGTTGACACTCCCCAATTCAACCCAGCTCAAAATAGGAGGGGTTAATGGTGATAATCAATTTAGATAAAACTCAGGTAAAACATACAAATTAGACAGCTCAAATCCCAAAGTAACTGCACCAGTGTGAGAACATGTGAATTGCAACCTGGAGTCTTCTAATTATCCCTCAGCACGGATTTTTTTAGATTCAAGTTAAGATAGATACTAAGATATGTAATAGTTATTGACAAGACAAAAGGAAATAGTTTATAGGATTTCATATATGCAGTTGCCAACGTCACTCAAAATGCAATCAGGAAATGTAGATTTCCAATCTGTGATACAATATCAAGATTCTGATTTGGAATATCTACAGTTCCAAGGTCCAGAAACTTGCGGTTCAGGTCTCTCTGGCATCAATTGGTATATCCTAATGCACATTACCTTAGTACGTCGTGTATGAAGTATAAGGGGTAAACAAACAATGCAATTATACCTTCCCTCTGAGAGTCTAAACTTATTATGTCTTGTATTAAATCTTGCAATTCAAGAGACTAAATCTCAGAATTTTGTAGGATTGGAAGTCTATTTTCTTTCACAGAGTACCACCTCATACAAGATAATTGTTAAAAATTTATCAATTTCCTCGTAAATTTTAACTGCTAAGGCTCAAAAATGTTTCTGCATTGAAAATTATTCTCAAATTAAAATTTTGGGATTCTTTTGATAAGTTCACAAATTTGTCATTTGCAAAATATAAGTGGAAAAAATAGTGTACATATCCTCTCTGTTTATTCTCAAATTTTTGAACAAAACTACAAAATATCTTCATCATATAGACGCCAAATGTTATCTATGCAGTAAAAATATCATCAAATTTCGAGAAAATAAATAAATAAACACCTAGATCATTTAGACTCCAGATCGAGTTAATGCAGGAAAAATATCATCAAAATTTTGAGAAAAACACAAATATAACTTAGAAAACAACCAGTAGAACGAATCCATTTTCAACAGATAACTGTTAATAACACTCTAGTTATATTGAGACGACCAAAATCGAAAAATAGACCGATTTTCTCTTCAACCCTCAGCAAAATAAAAAATTGACCAGAGAGAAACCCTCGAACTTGAACAAAACCCTTATATTATCAAATCAACATCATAATTCTTGAAAGTTAAGCAACTTATCAACTAAACATCTTCTGATATATCTAAATCATGAAAATAAATCCAACCTAAAACTGGTGAAATGTCATCAATAACTTCTTGTAAATGCAAGAAAATAAAAGAAAGCAAGCACTCACCGAACTTGGATTTGTCACCCGAGAGTAATAGAATTAACAACAAAAACAGATTCGACTATGTATATTACAAAATTTTAAAAATATATAAATTATGCCCCACTACAACTAAATGCGTTACAGTATAATATAAGCTTTCACCTAAATAATGGCCACCGAATTACAGTGACCAGTGTGATATGTGGCTTTGCCTTTTAGATAATAATTAGGAATATACCATTTTCTACGTTAATTGACGGGGCCCTGACGGGTTTAATTTATCACGTGAGAAACTAACTTAAAATATGTAGACGTGTAATCTATTTTTTTGGTAGCCTTTAAAGTGTCTAGTTACAATGCAGTACGAGTAAAATATAAACAAGTGCCACGTAGTGGCTAGTACTTGTCTTTATAGTATTGTAGTTAGGATTGTTTTCTAGATTTGAAAAAAATAAATGTAAGTTTTATTAATGTGAAAAAATATAAGTTTTGTTAATTATAGTGTTTTAATATTTTTAATTAGTTATTTGCATGACCTAAACCTAACCCTAACTCACACCCTCACTCTAACTCTATCCCTCATCCTAACTTTAACCCTAACAATAAATTATAAACCATTATCCTAATCCTAGACCTATCTCTAACCCTAACTATGGTTGTAACACTATCCATAACTATAAAACTAATTTTAATCACTAAATTTTAAATAAATAATATATTTAATAAATTTTTATATTACTAATTAATATATTAAATAAATTTTATAAATAAAATATATTTACTAAAAATAATTAAAAGTTAGATATTACATTTTAGTGTTGTTTCTTCTCTTATTATTAATATAAAATTGTTATATACTAGCAATCACACCTTGGTGTGCAATGGGTACACTGAAGAATTGTGGAAGATCAATTAAAGAATTTTTTTGTTTATTTTTTACATATATTTGTGTAGTATAAATGAGGTCAACTCGTAGGCTAATTAGAAAATGATGTTTTTTGTTCAACAAAGATCTCAATGGAGAAATTGATAGCTTCAAATCAAATATGCATCTACTTATAGGGATTCGAATGTTTATTTTTTACATATATTTTTGTAGTATAAATGAGCTCAATTGGTAATTAGAAAATGATGTTTTTTTGTGCAACAAAGATCTCAATGGAGAAATTGATAGCTTCAAATCAAATATGCATCTACTTATAGTGATCCGAACACAACTAAAACAAAACCTTTGAATCGGGAATATAATAAGGCTCATTACCAATAGGCTCATGTTATGTTTGCAATAGGAAGAGAGAGGGAGGGAGGGAGATGTGGGGATATAAAGAGGGATAGATATAGGGGAAGAGAAAGAGGGCCTGAGTAAAGAAATAGAGATTGATAGGAAGTTAAAGATAGAGATAACTTTGGAAATGGAGATGGAGGTGGAGGAGAGGGATATGGAGACGAGGATGAGAGATAAAGAGAGAGGAAAAGGGGATAGATAGAGATGGAAGAGATAAATATAAAGAGAGGGAAAGAGGGAGAGAATGAGAGAGGGAGAGATAGAAATATAAAGATAGAGATAGGAAGTGATATATAAAGAGGGGTAGAGAGAGGGAAAGATATAGGGGTAGAGAGATGGATAGATAATGGGATAGAGATAGAGGGGGATATGTAAGGATTTAAGCATAGAGAGATAGAGATAGAGATAGAGATAGAGATAGAGATAGAGATAGGGAGAGATAAACAAGGAGTGTTTGTGTATGAGTAAGAGAGAGATATGTAGAGAGATAAAGAGGGAGATAGATATGTATAAATAGATAGAGGGGGAGGTAGATGGAGGGAGAGAAATGGAGAGAGGATAGCTAAGTAGAGAGATATAGACAGAGGAAGTGATAGGGAGAGGGAGAGAGGAAAAATAGGGATATAAAGAAGAGAGAGATAAATATAATTTGGGAAAGATAGAGAGGGTGTGTGAGAGAGAGAGACACACAAAGAGAAAGAGATATAAATATAAAGGGAGACATGGAATAAGAGAGGAAGAGGGAGAGGGAGAGATAGAGATAGAAAGAGGGAGACAATGAAAGAGGGGGAGATGGAGATAAATATAAAGATATAGGACATTGTATAGAGAGAGAGGTAGAGAGATATATATAGAGAGAGAGAGAGAGTAGGAGACATGGAGGGAGAGATGGAGTAAGTAAGATAGAGATAGAGATAATGATATATAAATAGAGAGGAAGAGGGACATATGGGAAGATAGAAATAGAGGGGTAAAAGTGAGAGATAAAGGAGGTGATATAGACAATTAATAGAGGGAGGGAGAGAGATAGAGAGAGGCAAGAGAGATTGAGAGATTGAGATAGAGATAGGAAGGGAGAAACAATGAGTGTTTGTGTGAGTGAAAGAGATATAGAGATATAGATAGGGAAAGAGAAATGACCTGTTTGTGTGTGTTTCTAAGTGAGAGAGATATTGAGATAGATATAGAGAGGGATAGATATATATAAATAGATAGAGAGGGAGAGAGAGGGAGATAAATAGAGAGAGGATAGAGAAGTTGAGAGACATAGAAAGAGAGTGATGGGGAGAGATGGAGAGAGGGAAAGAGGGAATATATGAATAGAAATAGGGAGAGATAGAGAGATACATATAGTGAGAAAGATAGATGGCAAAGAGATCAAAAGAGATGTAAGGAGAGGTAAGGTGATCGAGATAGGGAGAGAGATATATAGAGATGGATATGGAGATGGAAATGGAGAGAGTTCTGGGAGAGAGATAAATAGAGATAGAAAGAGGGGATACAAATAGAGAGGGAGAGAATGAGAAGGGGAGAGATGGAGGGATAGAAAGATATAGATAGGAATTTATATAGAGAGAGGTAGAGAGAGGGAGATATAGAGAGAGAGAGGTAAGGACAGGTACATATGGAGAGATATTATAGAGAGATATGGGAAGAGAAAGAGAGATCTCTTTATATCTTTGTCTCCCTCTTTATTTTTATATTTTGTATTCTCTCAATCACTCTCTTCCTTACTCTCCCTTATTTCTCTCTATATTTGTCTTCCCTTCTCTCTTCCTATATTTATCTTTCTCACATTTCTTCTCTCTCAATTTCCCTATACTAAAATGATTATTTATTACAAGTTGTTTATTTTTAATTTAACATATATTAATATATAAATATTAAAAATAAAATATATTATGTTAAATTATGAGGTTTGACTCATAGTAGAGACAAGTGCAACTAAATCTCTTCATTCAAATCAATAATTTATAAAAATTAATGAACCAATGATTATTTAGTAAAGAATTGTAGAGTGACATTACAAAAAAAAAAAATGAATTAATATTTGAAAGAAAATTTGAAATAAATATATTAAATCAATTAAATTTTGGAGCATTATATCTATTAATCATATTTAAGTGATTTTTATTAACCATATATTTTTTAATTTATTTTAATTCTTGAATAGTTCTAGCCATAATTTTTACCTTATTCTTAATTCTAATCTTAATCCTAATTTATAATGCTTTTTAGGATTAATTTTAAAAATTAAAAAAAGTGACAATGTCAAATAGTTTAAGATTTAATTTAAATTTTTATTTTAATTGTGTAAAATCAAATCCCTAAGAAGATTATCTTTATATGCTAATTTGTGGATGTACTTTAATTTAAGTTATATTTTATTATTTTAATATTGTGAATCCAAATCTCTATAAAATATTTAATTGATTTTTGTGATATTTTATTTAATAAAAAATAACAATTACATTCTTTAAAATATCTAAAAAAATAAAAATAAGTAATATTTATTTATTTTAGAAAAGATTTAATGAAATGAAAAATTATTCTTCAAAAAACTAGTTTACCTTGCTTTCCCTACACATTCTCCAATAACACACACAACTTTTTAACCAATCATATGCACAAGAAATAATTCTTATAATTTGTAAAGTTAAATATTTTACAAGTTGACTTTACAAAATTGAACTTTATTTTATTTATTTTTAAGTATTGTTTTTTATTGGTTGAAAACTAAATTATTAATAACTAATTAACTAAAAAAACAAAACTCATTGCAATAGTACTATGTCAATGGAAAGTACTAATAAAACAAAATAGTTTTATTATGAGTAAAGATATTTTAGTTAAAGGTATCACAAGAGGTATCATTTTCAATGTCTATTAGATTTGTTACATAAATCTGTTCTTTTAAAATTTTATATTTTAATGTAAACATTATAGTTTAAATGATGAAAATGATTGTATGTTTGTTAGATATAGATGAGAAGTAGATCTCCTATAATATTATAATATGTTATATAAAATATATAATATTTATATTTATATAATTCAAATTTTCTTATTAAAAATATAGAAATTAATTAAATAATAATTAATTTACTATTTACATATCAAATAAAATTATAATAATTATATTAATACTACTAATTAATATAATATATTAATTGTATAATTATAAATGTAAAATAGGGGTTTTTAATTTTTCACATCTTACAGGTTTCTTAGTCTTTTTGTCTTTCTACCGTCTTGAATTGTAGTATTATTAGTGCAAGCATTAAATAATAATTTTAGTTTTTTTTAAATGGTGACAAGAAAAAAGTGTGAAGAAAAGTAGGGTGAAGATTTCACCGAGAGAAATGGTGAAAAGAAAGTACAAAAGAAGAGGGAACAAATAAGGGTGGAACCAATCATGAATTTGCCAAGAGAAATGTTATTAGCAATAGTTGCTGGGAAGTGTGTCTCAACCTTGCATCCTAATGTTCAACTACATTTTTTGGGCTATAGAGGCCATTTTTACCCTAAAATTATCATAATGGGCTTTAACTAGCTAAAGTGGGTTACACTAACATAGAGCTTTCTAATATCTTCAATTTTTAAAAAATGGTCAATTGGGTTCTCAAACCTAAAGTTATGACCTTTAGAAGTTAAGCCTCATGTTAGGAATGTAAGAGCATCTATGACACAAGAGAGCTATAAGAGGGGGTTACACACATTAACCAAAAACATTCACCAACCTATGACATGTCATTATGACTATCATAAAGCATTTTAGGAAGGTTTTGTTGGAGCAATAATAAAGTGAATACAATATCCAAGAAATTCCATAAAATGAATGTGCATACAAAATACTAAAAACTATCAAGAAAATTTATGAAATACACAAAGCAATTCCTTGTATATGTAGGACAAGGAGGAAGTGGGAAGATGAGAGTGAAACATTAACTAACCCTACAAGAGGTGTGACACTTGGGACAAGTGTGAGAGCATGTGTCACGTGCTTGCAAGATGAGACAACTAAACCACTAAGTGAACTTAAGCTAGTGTGAATATGTCTACTAGGTCTAGGAACTAAATAAATATAAACTAAATGTGTAATATATATTTTCACACTAACACACCCCTTAAGTGATACTTAGGGAGTGAATCACTAAAAAATGAGTCCCAAAAACAAGGCTCGATGAAGTACTCATGTACAAAACAAAATTATCTTGTAAATGGAGTAAAGGAGAAAACCATATGGAAAAAAAAAGACCTCTCCAAAAAAGATAACTAAATAAAAAGGAAGGATGACTCATGACCCCCCAAGGACAAATTCCTTCGACCCAAGCATACATCTCAACTCAAAATAGTGAGACAATGCTAAAGGTTTAGTGAGGATATCAACAACTTGCTCTTGAGTAGATAAATAATTTAAGAAGAGAACACCACCATGGATAAATTGTCAAATGAAATGCATGTGAATCTTGATGTGCTTCATTGTTGATGCTCTAGTAGGTTACATGAAATGTGAATGGCACTTTGGTTATCACACCAAAGAATAATAGGATGATCAGGTGGTAAACCAAACTATGTCATAAGTTGGACCAAAGCCATATAACCTCCTACCTAGAAAGCATTGCACCTTGATACTCAACCTTAGTGGGTGATAAAATAATAACAGTTTACTTCCTGGAAGATCATGTGGCTAGATCAAAAAAAATCTAAAAAATGGACTTCCACGAGTCAACATCACCTATTCAATCCAAGTCAATGAGGCCTACTATCTATGAAGCTCCTAGTGTGTATTGAATGCCAAAATGTGTGTTGTCTTGAATATACCTCAAAATGTGTTTGGTTTTCTTTCGATGATTCTCACAAGGATCATGTGAAAAAATAAAGAAAATCCCAATAGTGAAGGTGACATCAAGATGAGCATGTCTCAAATACAAAATACTACCAACTAATTTTGTTTAACGAAGTTTCATCAATACTAGGTATTTTCAAGTGGCAATCAAATTGACATCAGATTAAAATGGTGTAGGATAAAGCTTACAATAGCCATGTTAAATCGATGAAGCGAGTCAATAGCATACTTTTACTGGTAAATAGGATCCCCTTGGTAGGTTTTCAAACCTAAAGACAAAGAAAGAAATGTAGAAGCCCAAGATTGGTCATGTCAAAGTGATCCATCAAATTATGCTAAATTTCATGAAGCATGGATGAAGAGCTACTAGTGAGATTCAAATAATCTAAATACAAGACTAGTTCAAAATCCCATCTCCATGTCTTTGTATGTATACTATGTAATCTAAGTGGCAACAAGTGAAACCGGATGAAAGCAAGAAACCATCAATATTTTCATATCAAGCTTGAGGGGCTTGTTTGAGACCATATAAAGAATGTTGAAGCCGACAAACAAGTGAAGAATCTTGCATAGCTCCTAGAGGGTAATCCGTGTAGATCTCATGAAGATCGCCAACAAGAAAGCACCCTTCATGTCCATTTAGAAAATTGACCATCTTTGAGATGTAGCAATATAAAGTACAAGGCGAAATTAATCCATCTTGGATATAAGGGAGAAATCTAAGTAAGCAATACCTTCAACCCATGAAAACCCCTTAGCTACAAGACGTGTCTTATACCTTTTTATAGAACTATCAACTACATACTTGGTATTGTAAACCCACTTTCACCAAACCATATGTGTTCCCTTTAGAAGAGAAACCAAATACCATGTGTTATTTTTCATCAAGGAAGAATACCCACCTACCATATCACTATCCTGCTTTAGAACACTAAAAGCCTCTAAAAACCTCCATGGATCAGTAGATATAGAATGGCTCAAAACAATAGTGTGAAAATTTTGTGAGCAGTGTGATAAGAACACATAGGAAACTAGCTAAATATTTATCCTTCTAAATATTATTATGGGCCCATTTAAGAAAAACATGAGTAGGAGTTGTAGGTGGCAAAGGTGGTAGAATAAGTCCATCGTTTAAAGTATCCTTAAGTGCAAAGATATCATCATGAGATGAAGAAGGAAAAGTAGGTTGTGAGGAAGAAGTAGATGGAGGATCCATCTATGTGAAAGACTCATCAAACTGAATATCTCTATGAAAATAGACATCTCTAGTGGTTGGATCAAATAATGGATAAGCCTTCACATCCTCACAATAGACAACAAATATGTATGGTTGACTCTTCTTCTCCATTGTCTTATGTGAACCATCTTGTATGAATTCCCAAGCCTCACTACCAAATACCCTAAAGAAGGAAACATCAGGCTTGATATTGGACCAAGCCTCCTTTGGATTGATAATCTAAAGTACCTCATGGGGAGTGCAATTCTAAATATAATTGGCACAATTGATTTTAGCCCAAGAATATGGGGCCATAGATTGATACTAAAGCATACAATTTTCCATCTCCTTTAGTGATATGCTATTTCTTTCAATGACATCATTCTATTGAGGAGAGTATGGAGCCGAATACTAATGATAAATACCATGGTCAATGCAATAATATTCCTAAAAGGCCTAGTTTACATTTTGCCCCTATTATTTGTGTGTATTCATTAGCTAAAAAAATGTGATTACTTCTCCACAAATACCTTAAAATTTCTAAAATTGGTGAATACATCACTCTTGTACTTGAGAAAGTACATCCACATGTGACAAGAGTAATCATCAATAAAATTGTGAGCACATACTTGGCTCCTAAAGATGAAGGAGAAAAATAAAAAGAGGTCATTTTTAACCAAATCAAGTAAGGTAGTAGCATGATGGGCCTTACCCTTATGAAAGGGTTCCTAATGATTTTTCCAAGGACACAACATTGACAAATGCCCTCTATGCATGAAACCTTAGGAAGACCAAATACAATCTCTTGTGTACTCAACTACTAAAGATACCTATAATTGAGGTGTCTAAGCCTCTCATGCTAGAGTCTAAAAGAATTTGCATGGGCAATGTGTGATAAACCATACTTGATGACTCTAAACTTTGAGAACTATATAATCTAGACCCATTATCAACTATACCTAAAGCAACAATTTTTTTATAGATTTTATAGTTCTCACATAACTACATCATGTGATGAAAAATTAATTGTCTTCTTGTCCCTAATATGGAAAATATAGTATAAGGAGAGAAGATGAGCATAAAGCTCATAAATAAAGAGAACATCCTCAATACAACCATTTATCAATTTTATAGTTCTTGACGGGCCAAAATTAGAATATGTGAAGATTTACTTATTGGCATTGACAAGACCCCTAAAAATTTGTGTGGCTCCCTAATATACATTTCATATTGTTTGAACTTCATTGGTCTTTCCATGGTTAGGGTTTATCAAATAGTGCCTAGGGTTTTTCCACCTTTCAAAAGAAAACCTTAATTCCCTATAACTTTATTGCTTTTGGTCTTTTTCATTGTTGACCAACCCTATCCGCCTTGTGTCACCGACTTGTCCCATTGCCTCGAAAATCCTTCAAGTTTTGTGTTTGAAACATTAATATTTCCCAAGGTTAGGTCCTTTTGAAAATATGTCACTTTCTTGAAATATTTGAGGTTGATGTCCTATGTTCGATTGAACCTTTGGCATTGTTAATTCTTATTCGTTCATTCTAGGTAGTGGAGTCCCCATCTTTAAAACAACTTATTCGGCACATATAAAATTGCTTTCACTTAAGTTGTTCTTCCATCGTTGGGTTTTCATGCATCGCATTTCATTGCCATACCGCTGGTCTCCTAATTGTGATATGCGATACCTTTGTAGCTCCTTTTACATCGCATGTTTCCTTTGCTTCACAATTCTATCATTGCTCGCTAACTTCCTAAATGTGATGTGTGTTGGCCCCATTGATCTTGTATCATGGACACATGTCTAAATCCTACTTCATCGCAAATGTGACTCTTGGTTTCCTAATGCTTTCTGTGTATGCGCTACCAGTCAAGATTTTGCCACTTGGCCAGATCCTATGTTGTTGCATTGTTTCTTTGTATCGCTTTTATGAACTCATTGGTCCATAACCAATTTGCGATTTGTGATGAGAATAAGGAAGGAAAGAAAAATTGAATATGTCGAAAGGATACTTTGCATAGGTGTTACTTTCTCTTTGCATCGTATGTTGCCTTCGCATCGCTATTTCACCTTGTTGGGCCCAGGACTCTTATGTGATATGCGAAGGACGAAGGTTTGATGAACATGTCACATTCTAATTGCATCGTTGCAATGCAGAACATCAAAATTGCAATTCATTCATACAAGGATTAAAAGGTAATATGCAATAGCTGCTAAAGTAAAGTTGGCGGTAGGTGGCTACGTGGCAACATTTTAGTTCATCGCATGCTTCCTCCACATCGCGGTTTGATGTCTGAGAGCCTTAAAGAAAAAACGTGATATATGAAGGGCATGCAACAATCGTTGATCTTATTTTAAAACAAATAATTCGACGGTTTGAATTCAAACCTAAATGGCTAACTAACAGATTGCTCCCTTGGCTCGTGCGAGCCATCTTTTGCCATTAATGGCGTATATATGAAGACCATAAAAGTGTGAATTGTATGATTTTTCATTGTCTCGACAAGGATTCAAAGGTGAGCACACAAGTGGAGTCTCAGGTGAACAAATTTGAGGAGAAAAACAACTAGGTTTCCAAGTAAGTTAGTATTCTATCTTCATGTGCATGATTTTTAGTAAAAAATAAAATTGGAGGGAACTTGAAGCTGTAAGGGGTCACTAAATTAGGGTTTTGGCAATTTTGTGTTGAAATTTTGGAAGGAAATTAGTAAGTTATAGTATAAATTTGGAGAGCATATGTAGGGTTTTCTTGCATAATTTTAAGTTTAAAATTTACGTAATCTTGTTGGGGTATTGGGTAAATTGGAACCCTAGTACTTGAATTAGAATTGTAAAACCCCAGTTCTACTAAAATTGCAAAATGAGTCAAGTCGGTGAACCTTCAAAGGAAAAATCCAAGCCCAAGAAAACAAAGCCTAAAATAGAAAAGCCAAAACCAGAGACCTCCAAGGCAAAACCCAAAACCAAAGGGTTAAGAGGGATTTTGCATGTTTTATGGAGGATGATATAATGAAATTGTTCCCTAGAGAAAAAATAGTTGGAAAAAGAGCTACTAGAGAAGGAGTTTTGACTGACCATTTGCAAGATTGGGCTAGAGGCATTGGTGACATCATAGTACCACATAGTGGGTGGGAATTGTTTCTATATGCATACAAGAGGTAGACTTTCCCTTGTCTATTGCCATTTATGGACTTGTGACCTCAAGAAACTCATTATCCCAAATATTTTTGTGGAGTTTGATTTGATATTTAGGATATTGCTAAATGTTATGATCATACAGATAGAGTCATCAAAAGTGTGAAAGGGGCTCCTACATTTTGGACATAACTAGAAGCCATATTGTAAAGACATTTGGGCTAGATACTTCTGCGACTGTAGCCATCCACTTCAATGCATTATATTAGGAGTATGAAAGGGAAAAATATGGTTACAGACACCATATGTTGCTAAGGCACAAAAGAAGAGACATGGGGAAGAGGGGGGTGAGGTTTACCGCAAAAGAGGTTGAACCCTTCAGTTGCAATGAATTTGAAGATTATTTCAAGAACACCTTTTATGGTTTATCTTAGGTTCTTAGGAGGAAGTATGATTTAAGAATGCATGTTCCCTTGATGGTGTTGGCTATGGACATTCAGAACAAAGATTCAAATAGAGGATTTGATTATGCATCCTACATTGCTAAAGAAATACACAAGCAATTGGTGGACTTGAAGGATCCCAATGCTCCATTTTACTACACACATTACTTTGTGCTCATGCATGTGTTGTTATGGATTGGTCGGAAGGCTTGGAATTTTTTTATGAAGCTTAGAATGACATATGAGCATGGAAATGACTTTCTTGTGCAATTGTGGACAAACATATGGGATCAAAATTATCCCGATTCCAACTACACTACTTTCTACAATGGATTGGAAATAGGTATATTGGATAATTTGGGTTTGAAGACCATGTATAGGATTTCTAGAAGTATCAAGGAAATCCTTTGGCCTTTAGAATTCAAGGAAGATACCAAATTGGATCACAATTGGGCAGATTGGTATCTCCATTCTCAGTGTACTATCTTCAAAGTCTACGGTGCTTTGGTGCAACCACATTGTCTACCTATATATGTTTCAAATAGACTTACTTTTATGAAGATCATATGGAAACTAGATGCTATGGACAAGGAACACTTCAGGATAGCAAAGAAAGGCTCTTTTATCTTGGGTCAATTTGCTTTTTCACATTTTAGGGTCACTTTAAAGGAAGGGCTGGATAATTTTGCAAACATGTTGAAGAATTATAGGATGAAAGTGGAAAAAGTAAGGAATTGTGACCCTGAGGGCTTTATAGATAAATAGAGAAAGAACAGAGGCAAATCAACTTTTCACCATCATTTCCTATATATTGAAGATGTAATTAAAAATTTGGCATTAGATGCTTTGGTCAATGAAAGGAAAAAGCATTGGATGCATATTGTCAGCATTGAAGAAGCAAGGATTAAAGCTAATCCTTTTTATGTGATACCTTATGCACAAATTGAAGACCCCTTTCAAAGAGCTATGGTGATGTTGGATGCTTACAAACATGGAACGTTCATGAATGTGATAAGACAAGCTAAGGAGGTGACAAAGATACAAAAGGAAGAGCATGAGGCAACCAACTCAATCAACTGCATAAGGCCCAACTATCCAGCCCATGGAGATTGAAGAGGGACCAGTTGTTAATCCACTTGTGGAATATTCCACTGAAATAGAGGGGGGAGATGAAATGGAGGTGTAGTTTGTAGAGTATGTACCTAATGAGGAAGAGATGTAGGAAATATTTTCATCCCCTGTTGTAAATGATATCATGGACTCCTTTATCCTTGCTAGTAGGGTTGTTACAACAGTATATGATGAAAAAATTGTTGATGATGAGGATGTAAGGATAAAGGCTTGCCAAGAATTTATGGATGATGAATCCTTTTTCCAAACAAAGGAATTTAAAGAGTTTGTAATTCAGATTAAAAGCAAGGATATAAAGGAAAGGATTGAGAGGGAAAAATGAGTTGATCCTTCATTGCATGATGAAGTGGAGAAGCAGGAAGAAGAAAATATTATGAAAGAGATTTTAGAGATTTCTCCTACTAATGGTAGATTATTGGTGAAGTAAAGTGGCATTCTCTTGTTGCTAGGGTGGGATTTGTCTTCCGCCATTTCTTTGGACAACATTAAGCATAACCTTGAAGCCTTTATATTTGAGGAGTAGTATGACAACAAGGTGTTTGGATCTAGCTTTAGCCCAAGGTTACATACTTTGGAAATTTGGTTAGTGGGACCAAATATAGGAAATCCAAGAGTGATCAAATCAATGGGTGAAATCATAGGAGATGTTGTAGTGAAGAGAGCCTCTGAAATGACACCTACACAAGCAACCAAATTGACTGTACATACTACATGTTGAGTGATGATACTGCTAAGATGTCCCAAGAGAAATATGACAAATTGTTGGATAATCATAACATATTGCTTGAAGAATACAATAAGTTGAAGGAAACTACTTCTCAAGAGAAACTAACAATAAAAGCCCTTCCATATTCCACCTCCACACCTGAATTCTCAGCTTAGGATAGAGAGACATTGTCTCTCAGGATTAAAATATTGAAAGAGGAATTGTAGATAGCTAGAGAAAATGAGGAAAAAGCCGAGGAAATTGGGAAGGTTGTGATAGATATTATTGATGAATCTTGGGACATAGAATATCATGCATACTCCATAAGTTGGACAATGTACGAAATGTTTAAAAAAACATTCATGAAGCATATAAAAGACAATCTGAAGTTCAAGAAAACTTTTATAATGTATGGTGTAAATGGAGTATAAGGGCAGAGGCTTTGAAGGAAATGATGGCAGCAATGGAGAGTGATCCTGAATCTCCAAAAAACCTGCCATAGTTAATAAAGGAAATTGGATTGCTAGAGGAAATTTCTGCTTTTTAGAGTAAGAAGGATAATTTACAGTTCAAAAGTAACTTAAAAATGTTCAAGGACATGGAGAGTAATGGCATGCATCAGATCCTAAATGAGGCAAGAGAATTGAAAGAATTTGTTGCATGAAAAGATGAGTTTTGGGTATTGTCCCATCATTATCAGCTTTTATCTACAAAGAAGGGAAAGTAGAGTATGCTCAATTGAATAATTCTCTTGATGAATTATTCAAGATGGAGATAAATTTGGATGTCTTTGTAAAGGAGGCCAAAACAATAATGGATGCAAGGTATAGTGGTGCATAAATTGTTTGAAGTTTAGTGGCTGAGTGAGGAGGAGTCTAACACATGGCTTGAAAAGTTTACAGATTAAGCCTTTGTTATAAAAATGTTCTAAAAGTTGTCTCCTCCAGAATATAAAATTTGCTAATGTAATATGTTGATGTTGAAGATGTACCTTTTCCTTTTCATATTTTATGTTTTATGTCCTAATTTATTTGGATGATATGAAGATGGAGCAAAAGGAATATTTAGTTCATTATACAACCATCTTCTTCGACAAAATGCCTTTTGGAAGGCGAGAGTGTCTTCTTCAAAAAATGTAACAAATTTTGTCTCATGTGGAATATTCTCCCACAGGTTGTTATAACTTTCCTTTTATGAAATGCATTTGAAATTGTCAAATGAAAATGTGACAAGTGTAATTGGCCCAATGCTTGTTGCTCCCTTGTTCTATAAAATGGAATTCAAGGCCATTTGCATAGGATGATTGATCTCCTAGAGAATTTTGTAATGAAAAGTAAAGAGAATAGAGTTCGAGTTTTGCTTAGGCTCTTGAGTTTGCATTTTCTGCATTTTATATGTTGTATAATACTACCAACATTTGAATATAAGAATTGGCATAACTCTAAGTTAGTTGTCTCCTATTGTACACTTTTCATGAATTATTAATGAAAATGATTGAGGATCTTTCATTTGATCTCCATTGTTGTTTTTGTGGATGTATATTTTTGTCAATATTTTGATTCAATGAATTTGTTAAAATACTTTGATAGAAGCATAGGTTTGTGTATCTGTGTGCAAGGATTAGGTACTTTAAGAAGAGTTGGTTAAGAATATCAAGTGCAATATTGTAAAGGATTTGTAACATTGGGATTTTAATGTTGTTGTGTTCCATAATTTGTAGCGAATTTTACTCCATGCCCTAGGTTAAGGTGCCAATTTAGAATTTGTGTCTAAAGTTGCAAGTTCAAGGATCTTTCACACTTTTAAAGAACAATTATCAATTTTCATTTAAGTTGAAGTTTAATTCATGGAAGTTTCATGTAGTTTCATATTCTCTTGTTTTAAATGTTAAATGTTATAAAGGATCTTCCAAGTCTTTAAAGTCTTGTATTTGTCAAGCAAAATTCAAGAGAATATATCTATTATTTACAATGTATGAGGTAAATTGGCACGGAGTATCTTAATTACATTATGTGGGATCACCCTCCTGTGTTTTGCAGAGCCCAAAGTGTAGAGGGAAAGTCATTGCAATTTTCACCTATTCGTTGGCCAATCCCTCCAAGTAATTGACCATTGGAAATGGAAAATCCATAGGTTATTTGTGAGATTAGCTTGGTAATTAAAAAACACCAATAGGAACTTGAGAAGTAGTGTTGTTAGAAAAAGTCTCAAGAAGATCATTTTAATGAATCATGTGATGTGAGGCTCCTAAGTAAACTATCCAATTATTTGTGCATGAGTCCAAACCTCTAATTGTAATTATTTGAACCTTAGTTTTGAGAATAATTGTGTTTCTTCATGGCCTCTTCTAGATGTAATCCTTTTATGATAAATGTTGACATTATGATTCGATAATTCATAAATAGTACATGATCCTCTACTTTTCTTCTTTCTTGTGGAAGAATTCCTTTTTTACTCAAAAGATTATGTGGCTACTTGTGGTAACCATGCATCTATTGCATGCCCATTATGGATAGTTGAATGGTTGTAGGAAGTTGTGTCTTGGGCACATGAAAGGGGTGAATCCAAATAGAGGGTTTGAGGTTGTGGATGGCCTATTGGTGGAGGATTCAAGCCTTGGAACTATAAACCCCTTCATGCCACAAACCACTAATGGGATCCACAATTAGCTTGAGGTCATTGGAAGGTATGAGTCACATTGAAAGGGCATTATTTTGTTTCCTAGGATAGGTTGTGTTCTTGGAAGTGGGAGGAAGGCTTGGCTTGCATGCTTGCTAGGAGAACTACTAATGAGTCTGAGGTATGTTAGCTATGAATTTTTGGGTTTTTGTGGCTTATCAAATCCTCCATGCCTTTTTATTTACTATTTACAAATAATTTTGTTGAAGATAACACCAAAAACCTTGACCCTAAAATATAGAACCAAAAAAATTGTAGAGGGTGATTCAATTGAGGCCCCTTAGAAAAAAACATTTTTTTTTTGAATTGTTTTTGTACGATTATAGATTTTCATACAAGGCGGGTTGTATAGTACAAAATGGGTTAAAAAACTATAAAAATTAAAAGTTATCAAATTTCATGAAATGAAAGGTTATTTTTCATTCCTTGAGCCTTTTGGACTTAATGGCAATGTCTATTTGAATGCATGATGCTTTGATGATAAGGCTAAGTGTTGTTTTCACCAAAATTTATGAAGGAACTTGCAATTCATGGCTCTAATACTATATTGTAGTAATAATATAATGAATTCAATATTCAATAACTTCTATAAAATAAATTTGCACATAAAATACCAAAAACTATCATGAAATGTACAAATTGAATTCTTGTATATATAAGACAAGGAGAAAGTAGGAACGTGAGAGAAAAAAATTGACTAAACCTCTACAAGGTGTGACACGTATGGGACACTTGGGACAAGTGTGAGAGCATGTGCCATGTGCAAATGAGGTGAGCCAACTAAACCATTAAGTGAAATTAAGCTAGTGTGAATAGTTCTAGTAGGTCAAGAAAGTAGATAAATTTAAACTAGATGTGTAATATACATTTTCACACTAATAGGTTTTACTAAGGAGTGCTCAAGTTGGGAGGAAAAATATATTTGGGTGTTGAATTTTTTACTAGGGGATTGGGTGACACTTTTGGTGGTATTAGCTCATAGTTTTATGATTTCCTTATGGTAGTTTCTTGTATTGATATCTCTAAATATTAGGTGCTTGGGATGGAATTTGTATAGTGTATTTTATAAGTATATGTACGTTATTAGTGTTACTCCAAATTTGAGTGTTGGTGTTGGCTCCTTGTATGGATTGCATTATAACTAATAATATTAGTGATTAATACATTGGTATAAAGTTTGAAGGTTGGGTTTTTTCTAGAAAGGGTTTTTCCAAGATTCATCATTGAGTTATAGTGAATAATGTTATTATGTTATTTATGTCCTATAGATTATTTTAGATCATATTTGTATGTTCATCTCTCCTCTCATATTAGTGTAGGAATCATTTCCAAACCTTATCTTTGTTTCAATAGTCAAGATATGGGAAAAGATGTTAGATGAAGTAGCTAGAAAAATATAAAGGAAGGATCATCTATGGAAGTTAAGCATCATTTAATATCTATCTTCAATATCAAAATTGAAGTTAGGGAGGGAATTTTGAATATAATTGTTATAAACATCATGCTCAATCTATCAATTAAATAACTTAAGAAAATAGTAATGATTGTCAAGTTTATAAAAATCTAACCATCAATTGACTAGGTAAAGGCTTGGATGAGGCAACAATGGGAAGATGGCCCTAGACTAAAAATTAGTTTCTTTTCATTAGGGTTTTGTATATTGTTCTCTAGTCATAATTAGAAAAGGAAATTTTTAATGAGGGAGATGTGTGGTTCATGGGGAATGTTGAAATGTATATACAGAGTGGTCTTCTATATTCTAACCAAAGACAAAACCTATTTAGGGAGGAACCATTATGGAAATGATTGTATATATTACCACCCAAAATTTGGTATTGAATATATTTTGAGAATCATTGGACACTTGATAGGATAATACATGTTCAACTCAAGAATAATGATCAATAGAGAACTAACCTCTTACATAATAATATGTGTAAAATAGATCTTAGTAACCCTATCAAGCAAGTAGTCAAGCTTTACATTGCATTGGGATTCTAGATATATGATAGTAATTATGAATGTCTTCTAATCATATATTTTTCCTATTGGTTGCAAGGAAAACCGCTAAAAAATATGAGAAATGGAAAAATAAGTGTTTAGAGTATAAGCCACAAGTGAAGAAATTATAACAAGCTATGAAAGGTAATGTGGGAGTACCTTCAAGCAAAGAAGTGGTGTCTATGTCTGATAATAATTCACTAATGAAGGATTTGAGTGCCTCCAAGTACATGTATCAAATTAAAGATCTAAAGCAGTGAAAGGAGGATATCTCATGAGTTAATTTGAAAACTGTAGGAGAGAGGATTATGGATATCAATGAGGACTAGAATAGTGAGGAGGAGATGATTAGGGACACGTTTGAATATATAGTGGATCTTAGAGACAGTAGTGTGGATAGCCAAAAGGAAACAAAAATTACACAAAGGTTAACCCTAGTCAACCAATTATTAAATTAGGGGGTGAAATAACAAAAGGAAGAAAAATAAAGCCCAAAAAAGATAAGATAACAATTGAACAATATTTGGAGAAGGGTAAACAAACACCAATCACTATATTCTATTAAGGTAGCAAGGAGATGCCCCATTAGTAGGCCATGAGATGCATTAGTTAGTGTGTAAGGGGGAAATCGATGGTATCAAAATGAGATCAATGTAATGAATTGAAACTAATATAATTCAAAACAAAAATCAAGATTCATGTCCATTACTCATGAAATGTAACTACAAAATTAAGGAATTCAAGAATGTAATTGAAAGAAAACAATAAA
Organism: Sequoia sempervirens; assembly: GCA_007258455.2. Classification (NCBI taxonomy): domain Eukaryota; kingdom Viridiplantae; phylum Streptophyta; class Pinopsida; order Cupressales; family Cupressaceae; genus Sequoia; species Sequoia sempervirens. The sequence continues at coordinate 436,722,964 of VDFB02281492.1, read as the reverse complement.
AATGAACTCAAAATAAAGTAGCTTTACCATCCCATGTCAGGATGTCACCATTATGGATTTATACAAGAATAAACAGAGTCAAGGAGAATCCTTTACCTCCTACCTACAAAGATGGAGACATAAAGCTAGCAGATGCAAGTGGCCCATTCCTAACAAGGAACTGGTAGATATATTTGTTTCTAATGTCCAAGCAGAAGTCAACTACCAACTCACTATGCTGTGTCCCGCTAATTTCGAGGAAACTATTGAGAAGGGACTCCACATAGAAAGGGCTTTCATAACAAGAGGAGTGATTAAGCTAAAAAACCCAAGAGACAATTCTTCTAATTCAAATGAAAAACCTAAGATTTGGGCCAAGATCAAAAATGCCACCAATGATGGGGTAGTTGATGCTGGAGCTGTGTGGAATATACAAAATCCTAACACACAAAAAAACAAACCTCAAGTTGCACAAACAAGTTATTCTCCTAATAATGCACATATCCCCAAAACAATCAAGCAGTCAACCAACAAACAAATCAGGGAGGGAAACAAAGGCACTATGATCAACCAAGAAGGAAGTTCACTGCATTAGGAGAGCCACTTGAGATGGTCATGCGCAAACTAGTGCAAAAAACCTCATCAAGGTCAATGATCTCCCTAACTATGAGGAGCCAAGATTCAAAACACCATGGTACAATGAGAAGGACTTATGCGAGCTCCACAAAATCAAAGGACATACAACAAACAACTGCATGAGACTCAAGCACATAATACAAGACCTGATTGACAAGGGAGAAGTGGATGTAGAAAATCATCCTGGAAAAAAATACCTTTAGATATACACAAATCCAATTTTGAACCATGCTAGGAAGAATGACAAAGGAAGGGACCAAGATTATCACAATGCTAACTACACTTATTGTGACACAATCCTAGGTACCTTCTCTCAAGTAGATGAGACTAGGGTAAATGTATTGATTATACGAGGTAGGGACACCGAATGTAATGTAACTAGCCGTCGAGGGAAGTTACAATACAAGGAGCCCCACCTAAACCCACAACTAGGTCATCAAATGACTACAATATTATGGAACAATTGAAGAAGACTCCTACTTTGATCTCAATCCTAGAAATACTAAAATTATCACTCACACATAGGGAGATACTGGAAAAAGCATTGGAAGCATCGGTCCCTAACGACCTCGATCCTAATCAGTTCCAAGCCATGGTTGGAAAAATCACGACCAATCACCATTTAGTCTTTTCTAAGAAAGACCTTTCACAAAATTTATTCCATAACCAAGTTCTCTACATAGAGGTTGGTGTCCACGAAAACATGGTCGAGAGAGTGTTGATAGATAACAGTGTAGGTCTAAACATTTGTACTTTGAAATTCATGAAATAGTTGGGGTATTCTGATGATGTGATAGACAAAGGAAAGAGCATTACTATAAGGGCCTATGATGACCTTGAAAGGAATTTAGAAGGGACAGTCAGGCTACTAATGCAAATAGGACCAACCACCACAGAAACCACATTTCATGTACTTGACCTTGAGTTACCATATAACCTTCTTCTAGGATGCCCTTGGATCCATGCATTACAAGCGGTTCTCTCAACCTTTTACCAATGTTTAAAGTTTCCTCACGAAGGAAAGGAGGTTACATTAAATGTTGATCCAGAACCCTTCCACTTTTGTGCAAAATTGGAGAAGTATAACAAAATCTAGCATATACCTAGCAATGACATATCTTTTCATTCATTCTCATATGTTGACCCTTCCACACTACCATCAACTTCAACTAAGACCATAACAATTGAGCAACCAAAAACTAAAACCAAGGTTCAAGTACTTGAAAAGGGTAATGGAAATTATCACTTCAATCAAGTATTTTGCATTGGCATGCTTCCATTGACACCCAAGGTTTATGGAGGCCCTAAGGAGATCAAATATGTTCAAACAATACAAATGATAGCCAAACCCACAATTTTCACCAAGTGGGGAGATATGAAGGATGAAGAGATATTCAAAGAAGACTTGTTGTCTATGATCTACAAAGAGGAACAAAAGGTACCAGAACAGCCATAACCCCTTCTAATCGATCCTAGCAGTAAAGGTTATCAGTTAGCTAAATAAATGGGATATACTAGAACAGGCGGCCTTGGGCTACAAAAACAAGGCAGATGGGAGCCTATCATAGTGGAACATAGAAAGAAGAACATGGGGCTAGGTTATGATTCAAAAGACGTGGTTACTCCAAATACTAGATGTACCTCTTTTAAGAAACGAGCGCCTTCTACTAGCGCTAAGACATTGGATATATACCACCTTATAGACAACGAATTACCTGTCAAAGACTTATTTGAAAACTTTAGCATTGGTATAGTCCCTATCCAACTTATCAAAACCATTCCTAATGCCTTATTATTCCATAACAGACTCTAACAAGTATGAATGGGATTCTCCTTCTTTTGTCACCTCTAGCGATGATAACCTAGACACCCAATGGGAGAATGACACTAGAGCCATATTAATGATTTTGACAACCTCTGTGAGCTTTGCAGATAATGATGATAGCCTACCCCTCTGCTACCCACAGTTGATAGATTGGGACCAACAACAACATACACCTATTTTGGATCAATTCTAAAATGATGAAGCAATCACAAAGTTTATGGGACTTCGAACTGACATACCAACAGGAGATCATAAAGGAGGGTTCATCATGGAATTCAAACATGAAGCATATTTTAGTGGGGAGATTGTGTCCTCTAGTCGTAAAAGTCAAAAGGATAATCCTTAGAGAAAACCACAATGTGGCTCTATCAGATCTTAAAAAGAAGAAAATAAAGGATGAATTTGAAGGTGAAAACCTCTCCAAGGCACCCGAGGATGGAGGATTCAATCTCCCTATATTTGAATATCAAGAGAAGTCAACACTCCTTATAGAAGAAGCAAAATCCATCAATGTTGGCACAACAGAGAACCCAAAAATTACATACCATGTAGCGTCACTTGATCCTAAAGAGAAAGTCAACTTCACAACATTCATCAATGATAGAAAGATAAACTTTGCATGGACATATGCAAATATGTCTGGACTAGATCCAACACTAGTTGTACATCATTTGACCGTATTTCCTAGAGCTAAACATATCAAGCAAAAACTAAGGAAAATGTATCCTCAAATAGCACTGTTGGTAAAGGTATAACTAAAGAAGTTTCTAGATGTAGGTTTCATCAGTCTAATCAATTATCAAGAATGGATATCGAATCTAGTACCAGTGTCAAAGCCCATTGGGGGCATAAGTATCTGCATGGAATTTTGAGACCTAAACAAAGCTTACCCAAAGGATGACTTCCCTCTTCCAAGTATAGACATGATCGTAGATCTAACAGTAGGACATGAGATTCTATCATTAATGGATGGTTTCTCTAGGTATAATCAGATAAAAATATCCCTTGATGATCAGATTAAAATGACATTCACTTGTGCTTGGGGGACCTTTTGCTAGAATTTCATGCCATTCGGTCTAAAAAATGCAGGGGTGAACTATCAATGAGCAACGATGACAATCTTCTGTGATATGCTACATACAATGATGGAAGACTGTGTGGATGAAATTCTACTGAATTCCATCAAAAGGTAAGATCACTTGACCAATCTTGCAAAATTGTTTGATAGGATAGAACAATATAACTTGAGACTCAACCTAAAAATGTGTGTTCCAAGTAACATCCAGAAAGCTACTAGGGTACATAGTGTCAAGAAGGGGCATTGAAGTAGATCCCGTGAAAGTGAAGGCCATATTAGAAATGCCTCCACCGAAGACATTGAAGCAACTAAGAAGTTTACAAGGGAAGCTATAATCTATTAGGCAATTCATTGCACAACTGGCAGACAAGTGTCACCCTTTTACCCATATCCTACACAAAGACATCACATTCAAGTGGGATGGGAGATGTGACCAAGCATTCCAACAAGTCAAAGAGTACCTACTCACTCCTCTGGTATTGATGCCACCTATTCCAGACAAAGAGATGATACTCTATGTGTCTACAACACAAGTAGCATTGGGAGCTCTCCTAGCACAACTAGATGATAATAACAAAGAAAGAGTGATCTTCTACATCAGTCAAACACTGGTGGGCTACAAGTTGAACTACTCACCCATAGAAAGAGCATGTCTCTCTGTTGTATTTGCAAAACATAAGCTAAGACACTATATTTTAAACAAACAAGTAAAGTTGATTTCAAAGGTAGATCCACTAAAGTACTTATTAGCAAAAGTAGCACTAATAGGCAGAATTGCTAAATGGCTAATGATTATGAGTGAGTTCAACATAGAGTATGTAGACAAGAGAGCCATCAAAGGATATATCATAGCAAACTAGCTAGCCGACACACCAATAGAATATCACAAGCCTCTTATAGTAGACTTCCCAGATGAAAGTATATTACTGACAAAACAACCAAGCCATTGGACCTTGTATTTTGACGGGTCCCACACTCAACATGGCTTTGGAGTAGGTATCCTATTTCTCACACTACAGGGGGATAGTATACCTAAGGTATATAGAATTGCTTTCCCCTACACAAATAATATCTTAGAGTATGAAGCCCTAATCACAGGACTCAAGATGGCTATTGAATGGAGGATAAAAGAACTGTAGGTCTTCGATGACTCTTAACTAGTGATCAAACAAAAGACAAGTTGATGCCATATAAAAGGATGGAAAATAGCTTTAAGGAATATTTTGTCACCATCACCTTTGGATAGATTCCTCGGATAAAAAACAGAGCAACTGATGCCATGACAACAATCGGTTCATTTCTTGATATTCCACAAAACATTCCTAAGTATGAGTTCCTTGTAGAACAATTACTCATACCGGCATTTGATATCCTAGAATTAGAACTAGTGTGTGTTGTTTTTGGTCCTAATTCACCATGGTACCAAGACACACTCGATTACATCCAACATGGTATCATACCACTTGACCTAACAATCACCCAAAATAAGACCTTTACCTGGATAGGACTTCTCGATTCACAATCTTAGGAGATACATTATATCACCAAAGTTTGGATGGTATGTTACTCCGATGTCTTAACGTAGAAGAAGTGAAAGCTGCCTTACAAGAGGTACACAAAGGCATTTGTGGGTCCCACTCTAGTGGACCTAACCTAGTACAAAAACTACTGAGAACGGGGTACTATTGGCCCTCCATGGAACAAGAGTGTATTTAGTATTCTCGAGAGTGTCGTCAGTGCCAACAACATAGTGACCTCGTTCAAACGCCAACATAGGAGTTGAGACCTATCACCACACCATGGCCTTTTTCACAATGGGGATTAGACTTGGTAGGTATGATTTCTCTTTTTTCCTCTAACATGCATAAATTTATTATTACTGCAACTGAATATTTCACCAAGTGGATAGAAGTAATTCAATTGACCTACATCACTAGAAAATAGATATCAAAGTTCATTATGAATTATCTAATTTGTAGGTATGGAATTCCATAAATAATCATAACAGACAATGGAACCCTATCCAAGAATCAAGAAGTCCAAGTACTTTGTTCCAAATTCTCTATCTAGCATAGATTCTCCACACCCTACTACCCCCAAGGAAACGATCAGGCTAAAGCGTCTAACGAAACCATCTTGAAGATACTAAAGAAGACTGTTAATGAAGCCAACTGTGATTGGCATTTACAACTGAACCCAACTCTATGATCAAACCAGTATCCAAACACCTACAGGTGCCACACCTTTCACCTTGGTCTACGGATCAAAGTTGTCTTACCTATCGAAGTCAAAATTCCCTCATTATGAATATCACTAAAAGGCATGGTCAGCAACAAAGAGTATCAGGTGTCTAGATTAAATTAGTTGGAACTCCTAGATGAAAAGTGTTTGAGCATGTTAAACCATCTTTAGGTTGATCAGAATTGGCTCAAATGAAGCTATGATAAAAAGATCAAAGATAGAAAATTTCAAGTTGGTGACTTGGTATTCAAAGAGAATTAGAAGGTACAACTGAATCAAAATGGTAAAGGAAAGTTTGAACCCAACTAGTTAGTCACATTCATCATCACAACAAGCTATGGTTCAAGAGCTTATCAGTTGGCTACTCCTGAAGGAGAACCCTTAGCCGAACCACTAAACAACAACCACCTCAAGAAGTTCTATACTTGAAGCACGTCAGAATACCCTAGGTAAAAGGGTAAAAATCCAAAAAAAAATTAAAAAGTTAAAAATACAAAAAAAAACTAAAAAAAGCAAGAAAAATAATATAAAGAACTAAAATGTTCTTTAAGTGAAAACCACTTTGTGGTGCTTCTAGAATAGGTACCGTAATGAAAACCTGGAAAACAGGCGCTACGTTTGAATAATACTTGTGTCATCATCTATCAACATTATCCAAAGCATCCACCCATTCATACCATAATAAAGCATGTGTCCAACCATGGCTTGTTACTGATTTAGGAAAATAGTCTTGTCTCGAACTAGGGGAAAGTTCTCAAAATTGGTCATGGATTAGATCCTTGAGTGTCACATCATGGTCAAAATTGTCAAAAATAAAAAAACATCTAGAAAAACTAATGAAAATAAAAAACATTTAGAAAACAACAAAATCAAAACAACTTTGGATTATTCCTTCACTCAAAATTCTAAGATATCAACCTTTTATTGAACCTCATGGCTAGTTCAAGTAGATTTCTCGCAACATATCCTCTGGAAACAGAAGTGGAATATCAATCCAAGTTATCAACATTGTTCGAATTCCAAAAATATCTTATGCTTTGAGTCAAACCAATCGAACTACATGGTCTCTGCGTGTATAATGTAGGCAAGGCTTATCAGTCCCCATGGCCTTAGGTCAGTCCCCTTATGTATTTATTGTAGTGTAGAAAAATGCATACCTTTGCATTTTCACACTTAATTTGGACCTATTTTAGCATCCCTTGCATTAAATTCCCTTTAGGTCACTTGTTATGGGCCCCTAAGACCCATTTTTATGCATCATGAGGCATATTTCAATTGTAAACCTTACCAAAAACCATAAACAACCATTAATCTTGGTATCCCACCTTTTAAAGTTGCAAATTAAGCCTTGTGGGACCAAGACGCCCTTGGTGGCATCTTAGTCCCACCTAGTGGGACCAAGATGCCACCTAGGGTGTCTTAGTCCTGAGTGCTTTATTTTAGGGGATTAAGAGCGGGAAATGAAAATATTTGGTTTAAATTAGCATTTTGTCAGCCTTTGGGATCTAATAATCGGGTTATTAGATAGGAGTGCCTATAAAAGTAAGATTCACACCCCATTTTCACATAAGTTGAAGTAAGTTGAAGCAGGTTGAGATAAGTCTTGAAGTAGAAGCAAGATTGAAGGAAAGTTTCAAGTACTGGAGCAACCTTCTAGTGTTTTTGTAGGTTGTTCAAGTCCATTTTCAAGTCAAGATCTAACATTTCCAAAGACTAGTAATGGATTCCTATGGAGGATCATGAGAGATTCTAGGTTAGAGATGCAACTAGCCATTCTTCCAAGCCTAAGGACTTGTTTCTTGATTGATTCATTATCTCATCATTTGCATCCTTCATTTAGCTTGCATTACTATGTCCAAGAGTCCTATGGTATTAAGACTAAGACAACAATAAGGGCATCTTAGTCCTCCAGGTGGTATTTTTCATAAATTCTTCCAAATCCGGTTCTGACATCTGAAGATTCTACATCTATCTTGAAAAATAGAAACGAGACGAAGAAAACAGTAAGGGCATCTTTTTCCTCCATAGCATATTTTGACAACTTCTTTGCATTTTTTGGAATCCTCACAACATTTCCAGAGTTACTAGGTACACATATCCTAACTTGTTGTTGCATTATCTCATCATTTGCATCCTTCATTTAGCTTGCATTACTAGGTTTTGTAGGTTGAATGATTATTTGTCTTTTCCAAGCATTTGCTTGGTGGTGAACCCCTAAAAGCTTAAATAATCCCCTCCTAGGTCTTCCTTGTTGAGAATTGACTCACCTTGCGAGGTTGATAGTCAATCCAATTAGGGTTCCTAGTACATAATTGAATGACCAAAGGAGAATAGAGTGGTCTAACCCCCACTTCCATTTTCTTTCTAGTTCATTTTGGTGAACCCGACCCTTTTTGTGCATTCAATTTTTGATTTGGAGTTTATTAAAGTTCTAGATCTAGGTTGCATTCATTCTTGCATCACATCTTGCATTAGTGAAATTGCACCTAGGGTTTCTCATATTTAGTGAATTTGCATTTAGGGTTTCTCATAATTGCATTAGTGAAAGTGCATATAGGTTGCATTTTTTATTTCTTGCATCATTTCATTTTGTTCATCATCCTAATTACATTTAGAAACATTCTTATTGCATTCAACATTGAAAAAAAATGGCATTCAACTTTGTATTCAATTGCTTTCCATTAGTTACTTTTTCTTGTCTTCATTTACATAGTTTTATATATCTCAACTTCAGGTCCCTGGGTAGGCAACCTGGGAACACTATTATCAACTCAGATCTTGCTGTTTTTTTGAAAAAAAAAACCTTTACTGGGACTAAAATGCCCTTAATGGTGTCTTAGTCCCTCTCAGGGTTTTTGATCCAAAATCTTGTCTAAGCTGTTTGCTATCTATTCTAGTTTCTAGAACCTCTAAATTTCATCAAGAGGACCAAACACCCCTCCTGGCATCTTAGTCCCTGTGTATTTTGAGGTTACAGTTTCCAGGGTTAAACAATGAATTTTTGTGCTCCTGTTTGTTGTAGTTAGTCTGTTGTTTTAGTTTGCTAATTTATTGTTTCATGCATTTTCATAGTTCATGTTTACAATTGCTTGATAAAGATAGATTATTGCACTTTCATATTGTTAGTTTTAGACTTCATTTTCCATTCATTAGAAAACCAAAACACAAAACCAAAAACATTAAACCTAAACAAGCATAGATGTATGGTTACTTAAGCATGTTAAAACCCTTTTTTAGCTTAACCCTCAAGCCTTTTAGTAGTGATGACTTTGATATGTTAGATGAAGCCCTTGAAGACTTCATCTCACAAAGTTCATCCACTAAAGCTTGTTCAAACAAACCTAAACAAAGAGAAGTAAATTTCATCCAACCTCAACTTATTAACAAACCCAAGCCTTTTAGTAGTGATGAATTTGATATGTTAGACGAAGCCCTTGAGGATTTCTTCTCGCAAAGTTCATCCACTAAGGCTTATTCAAACAAACCTAACCAAAGAGAAGTAAATGTCATTCAACCTCAACTTATCCTTTATCCACCTTCAAACAAACCTCAACCTTCAAACAAACCTGTCCTTATCCTTGAAGCACCTAAAGAAAATGTGTCACAACAATCGAGTTATAATACTATTGCTCATACATATAACACAAGGAATAATAGACAACCTCAACCTAATCCAGTTTCATTACCATTGCCTAATCCTATGTTGCCTAGTGCTCCTCGTTTACCATCACATAGTGGAAAGGAGTATGATCTTGTTGAACAACTTAAGAATACTCTTGCTAAGATTTTCTTATGGGATCTTATTCAAGCTTCACCTAGTTACCACACCATGCTTCAAACAACTTTTCAGCAGTTGTGGTTCCCCTAATACAAATGCAAATGATGTGGCGACTCCAATACAAGGAATGAATATAGTTAATTTAGACATTACCTTTCACCAACATGAGCTCCCTCCCTTGGAAATGAGAAAGAAATATGGTGCATTCATGATAATAGCCAAATTCAACACCATGGGAATAAAAAGGAACCTTGTTGATAATGGCCCAGCTTTGAATGTGTGCAGTATAAATCTTTTAGATAAGTTAGGAGTGGATAAATAAAAAATAAAACCTAATTATTTATCGATTTGAGGATTTTCCAATATAGGAAAGCAACCGCTCGGTGTGATTACTTCGATGCCTATTTTAGTCGAAAAGGCTACCTTACAAACTTATATTCATGTTATACCTCATGAACTTTCATACAATCTTCTTTTAGGAAGACCATGGATTCATGAGATGCATGAGGTACCTTTGATTCTTCATCACATCATGAAGTATGTCTATAAGAACAATATATACCAAATTGAAATGATTCTCAAGCTTGGAAGTTGCTTGCAAAGTGAAAAAGGAGCTATCAGTCCTCTGAAAACATTAATTCCAACATAAAAAATAGAGCTTATGTGTACCGTAGAAAAATGGATCTTTAGACATTTTCACGGTCATTTGGGTCTTTCCCTATGATTCCTGGCCTAATTTTCCTTGATTTAATGTTGTAATGTGGCCAACACATTCACATTAGGTCTTGAATCTTTGAATTATTAAGACTTTATGATGTCTTGTAAAGGTGTTGTGAAGTGTTGTAATGCATTTTCACACTTTTCTAGACTCTTCTTATTATAATTCACCTAAATATCTCCTTTTTATCACTTACCAAGTCCTATTTCAAAGTGTTGTAAAGTCTTGTAACAAACTTTCATGCTTTTCTAGGCTTGTCATCAATAATTACACCTTTCTTATGCTTTATTTGGCCCCTTTATGCACTTATAGGCCTTAATTAAGTGCATTTTTGAATATAAACCTAACAAATATCATTAAATACAACTTAATTCCCGACACCCATTCACATGCCTTGAGTGGGACCCATTCACCATTAGGGGTGAATGAGTCCCTCTTGGCACAAAATTCAAAATAAATTCAAATTACTGGTGGGTTTTTATTTTTTAAGACCTAAGGTCGGCTTGTGATGTATTTTCAGGAAATTAGGACATAATTGTGTATAAATAAGTGATTTTCTATTCATTTTAACCCCCAGTCATTCAAGTACTCATCCAAGCATTCTAGCATCAAAAGCATCATAACATTCAGAATTCAAGCATCTTAGGCAGCATCTTGGAGCATCTTCTTGCATATCTTTAGACTTCTATATCAAGGGTTTGGTGAGTTCATGACATTTTCATGTTATTTATTCATCATTTTCTCTTTATTTCATTTCATTATCTAGGGTTTGATTACCAAACCTGGGTTTGACCAAGGCAAACCCCTATACTCTAACCCTTAACCCTTTTTCCTCTCTTTGCATGTTTGTTTACATGTCTTGTATGCAGATTTGTCAAGGAGAAAGGTGATAAAAGGTGGTTAATAAATCATCAAAGTCATTAAAGTCAACAAAGACCTAATTGAAGCTTGGAGACCTTTTTCAGCCCATTTTTTTTAGATTTAGATCCAACTTGACAAGCAAAAAAGTGCAGACCAGGACCCACAGAGTTGACTCTTGACTTTTTTAGATGTCTGTAGGTGGACTAATTCATCATTTGTGGTGAATGAGTTCCACTACCAGGCTGGAAAAAGTGATTTTTGGAGTTTTCTGTTCCCGACATCCCAAAACCTGTTTCAATAGTTTTTACTAGAAATAGGACTGATTCACTATCTGTGGTGAATGAGTCCTAGTGGGATTCAACATTGATCTCTGCAACATTCCAAAACCTTCCAGCATCAAAATTCTACCTCTAGGTGCACCTCATTTAGTTTCATTAAGTTCTATTTTCATTTATTTATGTTTTTAGTTCATTTTTGCATACAACACTATGTTTTCAAACATCTTGCATTTCTTTAGTTTTCATCAATACCTTTTATCAATTTTATGCATTTAGATCATTCCCTTTAGTCATATTTCAATCATATCTTCCTTAGTCTTGAGTGAGCCACCTAGGCTTTTGGTATACCTCTCTCCTTTTAGGTGAAAAACCCTAGAAGTGCGAGAGAGTCCACATTGCCAAAAACCTACGGTTCACTATGATAGAGGAAACACAAGAGATGGAAATGGTGCCAAAATAAGCAAATGATGATTGGGGTTCCTTGGAATTCACACTTCCATTAATGGGTGAATATATAATCACAAGAAAAGGGGATGGAAAACAAAAGCAACCAATGGTTATGTCAACACAAAACTCGAAAGAAACCTCACAAGCATCTACCTCATCCACTCTTGAAGAAGACACAAGCTACACAACAAACTTCGATGAGATAGATTATCAACAACCACCAAACTTAAAAGAAATGGAAACACTTTATGGGAAAGGTTATGAACTTCTAAAACAATTGGGTTATAGTGGAAAAGGATGTGGAAAGAAAGAACAAGGAATTCATGTTCTTGTAGAACCTAACACACAAGAAACAAAAAATGGTTTGGGATACTATCCTTCTAAGATAATGCAAGCAAACAAGAGACCTTCATTAAACATCACCATCATTACGTGTAAACCAAAAATCAACCTCACTATGAAACATCCTGAATTGCTTGATATGGATTTATCACCATCATGGGAGTACTTTGAAGATGATGAAGCCTTGAAACAAATGTTAGGAGTTTATGAAACACCATCTACTCCTCCTGACAAGAAAAAGGTTACATGTGCTATGATAAGCACCAAACAAAAAGATGGAGAAAAATAGAATGGTGAGATAGACATGAATAATGAAGAGTACAATCCTAAATTTCCAAGATCAAACACAATTCCTTTAGGGGATACTATGGATATAACAATGAACATCAATGATAAAGAGAAAGTCATTAAGATAGGAAAATGCCTCGATGATGGAGAACAAGAAGATATTGCAACTTTGCTTCATGAATTTCCTTAACTTTTGGCTTGGACTTATTCAGATATGCCAAGAATTGACCCTAAGATTATAACACACAACATAGTCCTCATTGAAAATGCTAAGCCTATTAGACAGAAGATTCTAAAAATGAACCCTAAAATAGCCTTGCTAGTTAAGGACGAAATTGAAAAAGTCCTCGAGGCTAGTTTCATGAGACCTATAGATTATTCTCCTTGGATCTCGAACATTGTTGCAGTCACAAAACTTGACAATCATATTAGGATGTGTACGGATTTTTGTGATTTGAATAAAGCATCTTTAAAAGATGACTTTCCCCTTCTTAATATTGACATGATAGTAGACTCAACTATGAGACATCCTTTGTTGTCATTCATGGATGAATTTTCTAGATACAATCAAATTTTCATCAACCCTCAAGATTAGTACAAAACAACATTCACAAATCTTTGGGGAATATTTTGTTGGGTTGTGATGCCTTTTGGATTGAAGAACTCAGGCACAACATATCAACTATGACACTAATATTCCACGATTACATACATAAGATTTTGGAAGATTATGTTGACGATATTCTAGATAAATCTTTAACAAGACAAGACAATGTGAATGTTCTTTAGAAGATCATTGAGTGAATTCGAAAATACAATATGAGATTGAATGCAAAAAGAGTGTCTTTGGTGTAGATAGTGGATTTTTTTTTAGGTTTTATCGTATCTCATAGAGGCATTGAGGTGGACACAAAGAAAATTGATGCTTTCATTAACATGCCGCCTCCTAGAAATATCTCTTAATTGCATACCTTACAAGGATGAATTCAAGTCATTCAACAATTTGTAGCATCCTTAGTAGATCAAGTGTCACCATTTACACATCTTCTCAAAAAAGGAACACTTTGATTGGAATGAGGATTGTAAACATGCTTTTGAGAGTTGGAAAGATTATCTTGTCACTCCACCTGTTTTACAACCTGCTATGAAAAAAAAACCATTCATCACTTTATACATCAGCATCAACCCATGCTCTTGCAACATTGTTGGCTCAACAAGATGAAAAGGGTAAAGAACATCCTGTTTATTACATTAGTCAAACATTGATTGATTATGAAAAAAAAGAAACAATAATAGAAAAACAATGTTTGGCTCTTGTATTCACTACTAGTAAGTTATGACATTACTTATTGAATGCCAAAATACAAGTAATGACAAAGTTTGATCCTTTAAAACATCTTTTCAATAAAACATATTTATCTGGATGCTTAGCTAAGTGGGTAATGTTGTTGACCGAGTTTGACCTTAAATTTGTTTCACAAAAAGAAATTAAGGGTCAAGCCTTGCCTGACTAGTTAGCTAATGCTCCTTCTCCTTTAGCATTACTTGGGAATGATTCTTCCCTTGATGATAATGTGTTGACAATCAAATAAGATACATGGGAATTGTATTTTGATGGATCTAAGTGTAGAACTGGCTCTGGTGCGGGGGTTATAATGAAACTACCTGCAAAAGAGCCTATTCCCTTATCATATCGATTAAATTTCCTATGTACAAACAACATTGCTAAGTATGAGGTGTTAATCACTGGATTGTGTGCCGCTCTAGTTATGGGTGCTAGAGACATTAAAATATTTGGTGATTCACAATTAGTCATCAAACAAATAAATGAAACATAACAAATAAAACATGACAAATTATCAAAATACAAGGATCTCACAATGAAATTGTTAGAGAAGTTTGAATCATTCACAATTGATAACATCCCTCAAAAAGATAATCATCATGTAGATGTAATGGCAAGTGCAACTTCTCTTATCTCCCCTCAAGATCCTTCAAAAGACTTCACGTTTATTGTGCATACAATTATGAAATCATTGATCAATGATAAAGCAAACGAAGTGTTAGGAACAACAATTGAAAACTTGAGTGAATGGTATGATACGATATTCAATTACCTAAAAGATGGTACCTTTCCCGAGCTGATAAATAAAAACACTTGCTCTCGTCTTTGAAAATTTGCATCTAGATATATCATCTTGGCAGAAATCCTATATAAGCGATCCTTTGATGGCCTTTTGCTTAGGTGTCTTAAGCAATCCAAAATCCCTATAACACTTGAACAAGCTCATGCAAGTGCTTGTGGGGGGCATTTTGGAGGAAGATCATTGGTTCAAAAGCTAATCCACATAGGGTATTACTGGAAAAACATGGAACAAGATTGCTTTGAATGCATTAAGAAATGTCATAAATGTCAAGAGCATAAAAAATTAATTCATGCTCCTGCCTCTGAGCTTCGTGCACAAGTTCCTATTTGGCCATTCTTGATATGGGGTTTGGATATTATTGGAAAAATATCTCCACCCTCATCCGCAGGACATACATTTATAATCACAACAACAAATTATTTCATGAAATGGGTAGAAGCTATTCCCCTGCGTTCAACAACAACCAATGTAATATGTTGTTTCATCTTGGAACATATTATTGCTTGCTTTGGAATTCCTTCCACATTAGTTTTGGAAAATGGAACACCATTTAAGAATAATGATGTGAAGAAGTTCTTGGAAACATTTAATATACAACATCGATTCTCAACGCCATCCTACTCGCAATCTAACGGACAAGTCGAATCAACTAACAAAAAATATTGAACAAATCCTAAGAAAAACAGTGAACAAACACAATAAATATTGACATATGCAATTAACATACGCATTATGGGCTTATTGTACTAGTATCAAAACTTCAATGGGAAACACACCTTATAATCTTGTTTATGGTGTCGAGACAATTACACCCCTAGAGTTAGAGATTCCCTCCTTAAGAATCTCTCTTCAAGGGCTAATTGATGACAATACTTATAGGGAACAACTATTACACCAACTTGAAATGCTCAATGAAAGGTGCATCAACACCCTTGAACATCTTCAAGCTTATCATAAGAAAATGCAGAGAAGTTATAACGACCATGTCATCCCTCCCTCATTTAACAAGGGTGATTTGGTGCTATACGAAGATCAACAAAATGTCAATGCTAACCCGACAGAGAAAGGAAACTTTAGCCCTAATTGGTTAGGACCTTATGTAGCTCAAGAGAGATACAGGTCTGGAGCATACCTGATATTCGAAATGGATGGTACACCTCTTCAAGAACCTACTAATGCTACGCATTTGCATCGGTACTATGCCTAGCCTTTCTAAATAGCGTGAGTTATTAAAGAAATGTTGTTAGAGTTAATGGATAGTATGCCATTGTCTCTCACATTTGCTTCATTCCTGACACAGTCCTTTGTGTCTTGAATTGTGCAGTGGTGGGTCCAATGTGGTTTTGGATTCTTACTTTAGGTATCATGTTATTCAGACCTTGTGGTGTATGCTATGTTATGTTAAATCGTTATTTGCATTTAATGTTCCACAATTAAATAATAAGTACACTTAATTTAGCATAACATACTACATCTTAAATTTAAGAAAGCTTAAGAAAAGACATATTAAATCATGGAAATATTTATTCAATAGTTTAATAGAGATTATTTAATAAATCACATTATCATCTAACATAAAGTCCAAGCATGCTCATATATATATATATCAAAAGTTTTAATGCATCTCATTAATGGTACAATGTCAATATGGCCTATGACTAGTGGATCCCTCAAGATGTGGTGTCTGTGCCCATTGAGAGACGTTGGTGTGTGATCAGGATCTACTCATGCTAGACATCTCCCACATAGTCCATAGTGCCCCACATAACTCACCCTCATGTATCAATTCCTCCACATGCTCTCTCTCTATGCGATCTCTATCAACTTGGATTCTAGCATTCTCTCTCTATAGCCGCTCGACCTATGATTGTAAGATAGCCTCTCTCTCATATCTACAAGCTATTCAAGCCTCCTCTAACTCTACCATCAGTGCTGATACCTGACCCTTAGCCCGATCAACGCACCTGGATACACCATGATATGCTCCCCTAGGCCTCACATAAGGCTCGATCAGGTCTATGTGCTCCACCATGAAAGGTGGGGGCATGTACTCTGTGGCCGTAGCCTCATCTATAGGAAAGGGTGGCACTATCTCTATAGCTGCACATTGGAAGAGGTCCTCCAGATCTATCATGGGACCTACAAGATAGAAATAATAAGAATAATTAGTATACATCATCATAATATATATACATATACATGAGCATGATATACATAAAAACATAAAGCATAATAATAATAAATATCATCACCTGGGTCTGTAGCATGATTAGTAGGAATCTCAAACACCCTACTACTCTCACTGTGCTCTCAGACACTGACATGTATAGACTGTGACCTCATAACCCATGTGGGAACTGTATCTCTCCACTTGGGTCTAGGAGGACTACCCTCACCTCTATCACTGTCCTTGCTCATCGGCTAGCTCTGCTCATCCTGTATCCTTGTTGTCCTCCTCCCCCTTGTAGTCATTATCCTCCTCTAACTCCTCATCCCCCTATAGGAATAGATCTGCTAGATCTACCCTCCTACCTAACTCTTTGTCCTCCTCCCTTGGATCCGGTAAAGGTCCCATGAATCCCATAGGATAGTCCATAGGAAAGATAGCTCCTGGCCGAACTATTTCCCACCACTTTTCGTACTCCTGTGTCATGCCGACATAGTTTGTGTCAGAGACTGAGGGCACATTTGTAGCCTCCTCTACATCTCTTTGGATTACATCATCTGTTATTAGCTGTTTAAGATCCCCTGGCCTATGGGCGTTCCTTACTAATCGTCTGTATGAGGAATGTAGTGTCAATCATCTCTGTATCTGACCAAACTGTCTCATGATGCAATCATAGTAGAATGGTCTCACTATGTGATCACATTGTCCTAGTAGAAGCCTATCCCTCTGCATCTGACTCAACTATCCTATAGTGTCCGGCCAAAATAGCTCCATCATATAAGGTCTCCATATAATGTCCTCCTCACTCAGTCTATCAAATCTAACCCTCCGAAACAATACATCACCGTGCTACCATGCCTGCCTAAGGGGATAATTGAAGGCCCATGGGTATCCCATCGCTATGGCAATCGAGAATCTTGTCGGCCTAGTGTAGGTAATGTGCTCTAAGATCCAAGTCTATAGTAGGGTGCAGTGTAGCATGCTATGTAGCTCTCCATAAGTAAACTAACCCAATTCATAGTACAAGTGCACTAGTATGCTCTGACCCCATGTGAAGATGACACGGTAGTGCTCCATGTCTCGAATCATGTGCACTAGCCCCCCCTTCAGATGTGCTTCACAGCCATCAAGGACTAGTACCAGCGCTACTATGAAAATCAAGATGCATCTGACTAGTGGTGAATGTGCATGAAGAAGCCATGAAAACTCAATATGCGGTCCCACGATCCTACAATGAACCGGTTTTCCTAGGCAATACTCGGTGTCAGACCGTATCTCCTTAAAGCTCGTGCCCTGCGCTACGAATACCCTCTCTCCTTGAATAGACACTCACAGTATGTGGTGCATGTCCTCCAGTGTGACTGTCATCTCTCTTATAGGTAGATGGAAGGTGTAGGTGTCTGCGTCCCATCTCTCTACCAGTGCCATCAACATGACATCATGATACTGCATGGCTGACAAGAGACAGGCCTAGTAGAGACCCATCTCCTAGAGGATCTGCACATCCTCCTCAAGTAGTTGATCAACAAGTTCTCAAAGTCAGCTGAACGTACGACCGCCTAGGTGTTGGCACGACCAGGGTGTAGTTTTCCATAAGAAAAGAAGCAAAATGTCATTTAAAACATCTTAAAATCTTAAATTTTCACTTTAATGGTAAAAAAGTTGCTAAAGTTGCTCTAGAATATCTTAATTAAGGATTCTAGACACTTTATTCCTTAACCAGGACACTTTGTGACAAAGTGGGACACTTTGCGACAATCTAAAAAAATGAAAGAAAAACCCTCCCTAGCCTATAAATTCATCTAAAAATTTCATAAAACATAAAAAATTGATTAAATCGAACTACAGAGAAGGCAAAATCCACTCACAGTAGATTGTAGCTTGCCCCATGTGACCGCCTCCTATAGAAGCTTGATCCATGGATGGGTGGATGGACGTCTGCTTGACATGGTGGCTCACTCTACTCCAAGCTCACTCTGCAAAAGGTAAAAGATAAAATGAATGCAATTTACCTTCTCTTTTATCTTTTTATACATGCATTTTTAGGTCACTTTTTGTTAAAAAGAAAAGTGCTTTTTATTTAAACCAACATATTTGGACTAGCGAACTTCATTTTCAATGTCATTTGTTGCGTTGGAATCGTGGTTCCGCTCTTGTTTTCATCAAATGTCTATGATTAGGTGGCATGGTACTTGGAAATGCCCCATAGACTTGTCCAATTTGATGTGGTTGGATTGCTACCTTGATTCCACCTCCATAAAGCAAGCGAAATCAAGAGGGGCATACATCTACCCTCGAATGTAATTTGCTAGGAAAGTTAGATAAGAGGATTACTTTGAACTACTAATGAGTCTATGATGCAAGATGCAGTTCCTGACATTGTGGTTTTGCAGGTAACTACAGTGGGGGCTTTATTCTCCCTAACAAATCCATATGAGTATCCTTTTATAAAGTTACTTTTTGAAGTACTTTAGCTTGCATATGCACGTAGTGTCATATGGGCGCTAAGCTGGGGGCTAAATGTAGTGTAGAAAAATGCATACCTTTACATTTTCACACTTAATTTGGACCCATTTTAGCATCCCTTGCATTAAATTCCCTTTAGGTCACTTGTTATGGGCCCCTAAGACCCCTTTTTATGCATCCTGAGGCATATTTCAATTGTAAACCTGACCAAAATCCATAAACAACCATTAATCTTGGTAGCCCACCTTTCAAAGTTGCAAATTAAGCCTTGTGGGACCAAGATGCCACCTAGGGTGTCTTAGTCCCGAGTGCTTTATTTTCAGGGATTAAGAGCGGGAAATGAAAATATTTGATTTAAATTAGAATTTTGTTGGCCTTTGGGATCTAATAATCGAGTTATTAGATAAGAGTGCATATAAAAGTAAGAGTCACACCCCATTTTCACATAAGTTGAAGTAAGTTGAAGCAAGTTGAGATAAGCCTTGAAGAAGAAGCAAGACTGAAGGAAAGTTTCAAGTCTTGGAGAAGCCTTCTAGTGTTTTTGCAGGTTTTTCAAGTACATTTTCAAGTCAAGATCTAGCATTGCCAAAGACTAATAATGGATGCCTATGGAGGATCATGAGAGATTCTAGGTTGGAGATGCAACTAGCCATTCTTCCAAGCCTAAGGAATTGTTTCTTGATTTATTCCATCTTCCATTGTTTTTCTATTTTTTTCCTAAGGAAGGTCATTTTGCAGGTTCAGATTTGGAGACTTGGTGGAGAAGGAAGTGCAGACCTTGAATCTCGGGATCACACTCAAAAATTTTAGAAATTTAGATCTGGAATAAGACAACAATAAGGGTGTCTTAGTCCTCTAGGTGGTATTTTTTAGAAATTCTTATGGAGATCTAGTTCTGACATTCAAAGATTCTGCATCAGTCCCAAAAAATAGAAACGAGAGTAAGACAATAGTAAAGGTGTCTTTGTCCTCCATAACATATTTTGATAGCTTCTTTGCATTTCAAGAATCCTCACAACATTTCCAGACTTACCAAGTGCACATATCCTAACTTGTTGCATTATCTCGTCATTTGCATCCTTCATTTAGTTTTCATTACTAGGTTTTGTAGGTTGAATGCTTATTTTTCTTTTCCAAGCATTTTCTTGGTGGTGAACCCCTAAAAGCTTAAAGAATCCCCTCCTAGGTCTTCCTTGTTGAGAATTGAATCACCTTGCGAGGTTGATAGTTAATCCAATTAGGGTTCCTAGGACATAATTGAATGACCAAAGGAGAATAGAGTGGTCTAACCCCCACTTCGATTTTCTTTCTAGTTCATTTATCATGCTTTCTTTCAACTTAGTCAAAAAAATCCAAAATCCAAAAGACACTAAAAAAATAGAAAAGATAAAAAAAATGTTCTTATCAAACCAAGTCAAACTACATGGTCTCTGGATGTACAACATAGGAAAGGATTACCAACTCCCGATGCTGTGGTTCAGTCCCCTTAGGTGCTTGCCATGCTTTCTTTCAAAAAATACAAAATCCAAAAAAAAAACAGTTAGCAAAATTGAAAATCTAAAAAAATTCGAAAAATAGAAAAGATAAAAAATATGTTCTTATCAAACCAAGCAAACTAGGAGCCTCTGCATGTACAACATAGGCAAGGCTTATCTTTTATGAGCCCCAAAGGCCCTAGGTTAGTCACCTGAAAACAACAAAAACATCATAAAACTTAGAAAAATAAAAAAGTCCTATCTCCATCATCACAATCCGCAATAAACTTTTCATCCATAATAAACAAATTGTCATCTTCACCTTTGAAAAAATAGACAAAAAAATAGATCAAACATCAAAATCTAGAACTTTCAAGCAAACAATCACAAAGATTGATTACAAACAGACAAAAATAATGGCAAAATGTTAACTACCTATCTCTTCACAATTCACCAACAACATCCTGAGATATGCCTTAACAGACCCATTCCTATGATATACATGATCAACAATGGATAATAGCCTAAAACCTCAAAACAAATATGGCAAGTGATACTACAACATTGTTTTATCTTTTTATAGTCTTATCTTTATGATTGATTTTATTGAATCATTCCTAGGATCTCTTGAGGATGTCCATAAGGATTTGTAGAAGGAATGGGGGAAATTACATGTCATTTTGGTTTGCTGTCTATAAGATGTTTTTGTGATCCTGCCATGGTGAATACTTTCTTTATTGAGTGTATGGAAGTTGTTTTAAGAAAATTCGTGTAGCAGTTGCATGTTAGGTATTTCATACCTCTTGGTGTAAATGGTCTAAAAAGTTTTAACACAACCCAACCATATACTTTAAACAAAGTTTCCATATGTTTGGTATGAGCAAGAATACTCTTTGTATGTTGAGTCAAATTCCACACAATGGATACAAAGTCACCTTGGTTATTAATACCCTGGTGTATCATATATGTTTGCTACATCAAAAAGGATTTTTAAAAATGTGAAGCCTCCAAGTAAAGTAAAAGAAACTCATTAATAACTAACAACATCAAACTTCTATCCATCATCAAATATTTCTTCTAACTAACATCCATCTTGCATCCAAAATGTTGTCAATGCATATCATGATGATAATAAAGCAATGGAAACATCATGTATCATTTATAAGGCATACATCCATCATATATCAACATCAATCCTACATCCACAATGTCGTTAATGCATATCATGATAATAAAGTAATGAAAACATCATGTATCATGTATAAGGCATACATCCATCATATATCAACATCCATCATATACATAATAAAACATCATATGAAATAAAATATGATCAATCCATCCATCCACATCATATGCATACATCAGAAAAGTACAAAAGCATGCATACCATCATCCATAATTATTACATAAACACATAAATAAAGCCAAATCGAAGGATGTATATCTCGTATATATCATCATAAAAAATGAGAATCTCATGCTACATCATTAATGAAACATGTGTGATAGGATAATACAAATATATATATATATATATATATATATATATATATATATATATATATATATACGAGGCCTCAGTTGGGCCAATATATATATATACAAAATCATGTCTGCAATATAAGTCTTTGAACAGTAAACATCATAAAGATCAAGTACAAATAAAATGTTGCCTGGCCAGAGGAGGAGGAATCTAAGGATTAGGTTGTGGCTTAGATTGTTTAACAAAATGTCCACCAGAAACAACCTTTGTAGCAGTACTAGGCTCTCCAAATCATGACCATCATTGCACTTTAGGAATGAAGGCATCATACAAAGTCTAATAATATGTCACCCTCTGTAACAATTGACCTTGCTCAGAATAGAGACTATCACACTCTATCCTAAGACTATCCATTTTAGTGGTAATAACCTACAATTGTGTCTTGACAACAAGATGATGCCCAATCTCGGTGTCTCGCTCGCCCTTGAAGCCATCTCTCTCCTTTCTAGTGGTGTTCCTCTCCACTGTTAGTATAGCAACTTGAGCCTTTGAGGCCTGTCGTCACTCTACCTCTGCGTCTCTTGCAATTGTTATCTATGCTAACTATACCCTTCCATCTCCAGGTGGTGGAGGAGGACCTGAAACCTATCCCTGATCTTGCTGCATTAGATCATCTTGTCTGCCTTGTCCACTGTCTTGTCAGGCCCTAGCAAGTTGCTCTACAACAATCTCGACATGCTGCCTCTCCCCATGATGATTGGTAATGCCTACTCTACGCATTGTAGGAACATCAGTAGGATCTGTAAACCTCAATGGAGTGTGTTGTGCCCACCATTGATCAAAATCTAGGGTAGCCCTAGGATCTGCTAAACCGACTGGCCAACCCCACTCGAATGGGGAAAGAGCTCTAAAATTAGCAATGATAACATCACGATTAGCTTGTAGACCCCATACACGAACCTCTTTGGTAGTTCAGGCGAAACAAGCCTCATAAGCATCTGGGAAATGACCTTGTCTCTCTCCAAATTGTTGACAAACCTTATCAGGTAAATATCTCTCAAGTAAAGAGCGAACATGACCAATGATCCACCTAGTCTGTTTGCAAAATATTAATTGTTCCTAATCATCGGGCCATTCATCACAATCCATATATGGCCTCCATACAAAACCTGACATATTATAAAAATATGGTGCGAGTAGGGAAGCTATCCAAGCAAAGTGTAGTGAAGAAAATCTCCATAACGATAAGAATATGGATCCCCTAGCGTTTGATCCAAAATACCATTAGGCCGAGCAACTAGGATGTGCACCCAGGCCCATACATATAGTAGAGAGACACCAAAAAAAAAATTTCTCCCTCCACGATATGCAACCTTGTGCATATCTTTGTACAAGTGGGCAAGGAGACACAAACCCCATACATATCCAGTGTCGTGCTCGAACATCTGCTTGATGCACACACCCCAACCAATAGGAAATTGTTGGCCCCGCTTATTAGGAACGACGAGGTCCATGACCAAACCATAAAGAACCAAGGAAACAAGATCGATGCTACCCACAAAATCAAATAAGTCTATCTCTGCCTCATGAACCTCAAGATGTCTCACACCAAGTACTTGACGCATGGCGCAGGTACCTCATTGAATGAAATATGTAACAAGCTCTCCATGAATGGGTATGCAGAGGATCTTCCACACATCCTTAAGGGTGACGATGGCCTCCCTAGTAGGTAAATGAAAGGACAAGGTCTTTGAGTGCCACCTCTTCACAAGAGAATTCATTATCCCTCTATGGCATCTGATGGTAGGCATGTAGCAGATATGCTACAACCTGACAACATCTAAAACATCTCGCTCTAGCTCTTGAAAACTAGCAATCAAATCAAATAGATCATGTGGTCATCGCTCCCTCGACTGGAGTGGATTAAGAATCACCTGCAACCATTCAACCCATGATGTTAAGGGTTTGCTACAAAAACATAAAACACATCTTAAATTGCAAACAAACAGACTTAAAAATTCCAAAATATTCAAAAGCAAATTTTTTTATCAAAAGCAATTTTTTTTTAGTAAAAGTGAACAAAACAGGCGAAAGTGAACAATTTTTATCAAAAGCGATAAAAAATGGTAAATGCGAAAAATTCAAAAGTGAAAATATATTCCAAAAGCACAAAAAATTGAGAAAAATGAATAAAACAAAGACATAAAATCAAAATCAAAAAATTTAGGCAAGGGCAAAAAGAAAATGCAAAATTTTAGGTCAAATGCAAACATTTTGAGTAGTTGTGAACAAAAATTTCAAAAGAAAACCATTCATAAACATCAAATGCACTAAAAACAATGCGAAAGCGAAAAACTCCTAAACCTAGTGTTACCGACTACTTTGACTTTAGACATTAATTACACAAACATAAAAAGAAGAAAATGAGAAACGAAAGGGTACATACGGGGCACCGACACCTGGAGGCCGTCCAAACTCGTGAACCACATCCGTGTGATATGGGGCTCCCCGAATCCTCACCATAGCTCCTCGACAATCGAAAAAACAAGAAATCTAGAGGCAAGAATTTTCTATAGGCTCAAAGTACAAATGAAGAGAATTAAACCCTAATGATCTATTTTAACCCTTAAAACCATAATTTTTTTTACCTAGAGAACCCTCCTAGGTTAAAATTGGGAGCTTTCTAGAACATTTGAACTATCAACAAAAGACCTATAGGCTTAATTTCTCATTCTCTACGCATCAAAATTGAAATGAAATAGTGTCATGAGCTCGACCTCAAAATTGATATTTTTGGCCAACCTCTCGAGGGCGCAACCTAGAGTCCTATCATCATTCTATTGACCCCCAGGGCACAACGGGGCATACAAATTTTTTCAAATCTTGATCTTAACATCAAAATCTTTGAAACAAAACAATCACTACTTTGTCTCAAAGAGGGGCAAAATGTAGACATGTAAAATTGACCTAACACATATCACACATCTTGAATGACATTTTCTCATCATCAACATCATTATCACTTAATATCACTGCATTTCACATCAAATATATCAAAAACCCTAATTTCCTCTATTAATTGAATAATATTACATTATTTAATTAATTCACTTTTTCACCATTTTTGACGAATTAAATAAATTTCATTTATTTAATAAAGTCCTAAAACCCTAATTTCTTCTATTAATTGTTTTTTAGACTACATGAATCAGTCAGGTATTCGTCCCCCTATAAACTACAGTGTGTTTGGTAAAAAAATTTCACATGATCAGTGGCACTGGCACAAAATGCCCTCCAATACCACGGGTTTGGGGGGAGACTAGACCTCTTGACCTCTTGCCTGCGACAAAATGCTTTAGCCAATTGAGCTAGGCCCCCCGCCCCAATTTCTTCTATTAATTGAATAATATGACGTTATTTAATTAATTCACTTTTTCATCAAATTTGACCAATTAAATAAATTTCATTTATTTAATAAAGTACTAATCTAAATTTATACAACTCAAACATGAAGCGTATATCTATCTTATATGCAATGCCCATTATTGCATATTTGATTGTTAGATTTCTATTTTTTATCATGTCCAAGTTTTGGCAATCATATGTTGTTCCTGTAAGCTTTGTGAGCTCATTGTTCTTGATGGCCTTCTTCGAAGAGATTTCTCCTTATATGCGTAGCCCCTTTACAACTTGGATTTCTTAAATTATAATCTGATAGGGTTTTTCTAGATAAATGAATTCATCGGTGATTATTTAAATCCATCCTTCTTCATTTACAAATTTTGAGAAATTCCTCCATACATCCAAATTCTTCTCTTGCACCCACTTGTATTATGGTAAGTACTCCTTAGTCCCTATTTATAGTAGATTTTTGCAAAAAAATCAAATTTTGTATGGTCTATCTGTATTATATGAGCATTAATGTAGTTCTAAATATCTTCTATGTAAATCACGTCAACATGAACTTTGGAAAGACCCCCCTTCGAATCCATGTTCATAGATTTGTATGGGGTGCTTTTATACTTGGTTCAAGGCTTTGATGAGATGTCTACAAGAATAGTTGTGGCAATTTTACAAATTGTGTGGTGGATACAAAAATGGAGTGTAGACTAGGTTTTCACAAAGTGATTCTTATATTACATGAGGAAATAAAGTGTGTGCAAAATGGAAAATAGTGTGTATAGATATGAGGAATTATAAGTTACCAATAGTTGGAAGTTTATATGATGTAGTAGTCATTCCCTACCTTATCATAGTTTCCTAGTCATCATTTTCTATAGATCCTTTTTGGTAGGTAATGTTAGTGTTCTATGGCAAAACTATGTTACAAGTATAATAAAAATATTAATATTTTATTTCATATTTTGATGGTGATTTTTTATTTTTTCTCTATTAATATAATACCATAGATACGTACCATGAAGCTTCCTTATTTTAACTACTCGAGATTATAGTATTTTTTTAATTTAATAGGGCCTAACCATCTTACCATTAATTTACCATGTTTCATTTTCCTTAGGTTTATGTCATTCCAAGCCTTTTTCTTTTCCTTTTTTATGTTGTTGATAGATTGCTAATTTTTTATCCTCATCTAGTCTTTCCAAATCATCAATTATTTTCTTGAAGGACTCATCATCAATGAGCATTAGAGTGAATGTGGTACACAAACTAAGAAGTTTAGGTTATTTTTGGTTGTACAATTTCTAGTAGGTTCTTCCACCTATTTAGTGAGATATTCCACGTTGGTTATAATTGAAACATAGAAAAATAGGTTGTTTTGGAAATGGTAAGGTAGGATGATCCAAATATTGTGAGAGATAGACCTATTTTCCTTTATTTCATTAGGAAATGAAAGCCACACCTTGAATTGATTATCAACCCTTAGGTGAATCAAGTCAAAGTGGGAATCTTCTAATTTCCTTATGACTGAAGGATGGGGATCAAGGTCAAACAACACATTGGGGAGAAAAACTAAAAATAGCAAGTCAACACCAAAATGAAATATAACACTTGAAACAACAATATTAAACTCAATATTGATAGAACCAGAAATAAAATTACAGATCTAAGAAGGGCAGAGACTTGTGTGCCAGTCACCAAAAAAGATTTTTAGAAATAGAGCTAGGTCTCATTCACCCATGAGTGAATGGGTCCAAGTTTAGTGTTTTTTCTATAGATTTTAGGAGCCTTTGATACAGATCTGAATCTTCCAATTTTCCCAAGTTTCATAGTTAGAATTTTAGAAATGACTTCGAGATCTTAGTTTTCATGAGATGACAACAATTTTGACAACTTTCACAACTTTGACAACTTTGTAAATCTTGCACTTCAAAATATCTTCAGGTCTTCAATCTAAATCTGCAATCAGACATACAAGAGAGAAAAATGTTTGTTTTAGGTGATAGGGGTTTTCCTTGGTCAAACCTCATTTTGGTAATCAAACCTTGAATTGAAATAATGCATGAAAAATGGAATGAAGAATGAACAAAGCTATGTTACCACTCAAAAAACCCTTGTATGAAACCTTGATAATGGAGATCTTAGGAGGTCTACAAATTGCATGAAATTGCTGAATTAGATATGGATCTTGACACTTGGATCTTGCTTGAAATGATAGTTTGAATGCTTGACTTGATCATGAAACCTAAATCACAATGTTAGCTCCAAAAAAATGTATGATACAAGAAGACTTTGACCTGATGATTGGATCTTGAATGCTGCAATGCAACTTTGATATATCTACTCTTGAATGCTCTCGATCATCAAATTAGGTCATGTAATTGAACACCTAAAAATCTAGGTGAAACATAGTGAAATAACCTTGTATTATAGGTATGTATCCTTAATCTCATGAAATTCAAAGATCACAAGCCAATTGTAATGACGTAAAAGGGTACAAATTTTTAATTTACGAATGATTAATGATAAATTGGACTTGATATCACCTTGATCTAGTGTTGTGATGAGTTTTACACATCCACATTAGGTCTTGGGCCCTTTTTAAGCTAAATAAACCTAACTCTACCCTAATTTAATATTGTAAAGTGTATTTATTCACACCTTCACATTAAATTTAGGGGTCTTGTAAACTAAATGGACCTAATCTAGTGTTGTAATGTGTTGTACTCATTCACATGGGATTTTGGGCCCTTCTAAGCTAAATAAACCCAAATTTGCTTTAGTTTAATGTTGTAAAGTATATTTATTTACACTTTCACTTTGGATTTTGGGCCCTCTTGCATTTATGACCTTAATATCATCATTAATAGGCCCATAAAACCCTGTATTGTGCATACCAAGGCATATTTCAATCAAAATATTGACAAGATCAACATATAAACTTAATTTCTTCATTCCCTGACACTTTAGCAATCAAAATAGGCCCTATGGGACCCATATGCCACCTTGGGCATATGAGTCCCATCTAGGTGGGACACATATTCCACAGATGCGTATGAGTCTCATTTGGCCTATTTTAAAGGTTTTGAGCAGGAAAACTAGGTTTTAAGTTTAAATTTTATGTATGTCAGCCTTTGGGATCTAATACATGGGATATTAGATGGATTACCTATATAAATGAGGTCTAAAATAATTATTTCATTAAGTCTTCATGATATCAAGTCAAGCACTCAAGAGTTAGGCATTCCAAGACTTTACAAGATCATTTTTAAGGAATTCAAGGGAAAAATTCTTCATCAATTGTTGTAGCAATTCAAGATCTTTCATCATGTCAAGGTTATCAAGCATCAAATATTTTATTTAGCTAGTGTTGTGATGTAGCATTGAGGATTCATTTACAAGCATTGCTTCATACCAAAGTTCAAGACCTAGATCTATATCCTCCATGGCCATTTCATGTTAGATTGCAAATTTACAAAGCATCATTCAAGATATCATTGTTCATGTTTCATGTTTCATGTCATTGTTTCATTGTTTCATCATTTGGTTTAATTACCTAAACAAGGTTTGACCAAGGCAAACCCCTATTCACTAACAAATCAACAAAATTTTATTCTCTCTACATGTGTGATTGCAGATCTAGGTGCCTTGGGGCTTGAAGGATCATTGAAGATTAGGTTACAAGCTTGGAGAAAATTGTTGGAGTTGTCTCCCCATTTGCAAGATTGTAATCTTCACTAAAAAGTCACCTACAACCTCGAAATCAGACTTTTA
This sequence comes from Sequoia sempervirens, assembly GCA_007258455.2. Lineage (NCBI taxonomy): Eukaryota > Viridiplantae > Streptophyta > Pinopsida > Cupressales > Cupressaceae > Sequoia > Sequoia sempervirens. The sequence continues at coordinate 436,693,579 of VDFB02281492.1, read as the reverse complement.
GATCCAAAAACAAAGTGGAACAGAAAGAGTAGACATTGAAGACCAGATTCAGACCTTAAAGTTCTAAAAAACCCTAATTGGACTCATACGCCAATCCTGGCATATGAGTCCTAGTTTAGGTCATTTTTTAGATTTTTGTAGTTTTAGATACCCTTTTTCCAGAAACCCGTTTCTTCACAGAAACCCGTTTCTTCACAGAAACCCGTTTCTTCACAGAAACCCGTTTCTTCACAGAAACCCGTTTCTTCACAGAAACCCAGATTTGGGACTGATTCACCCAGATTGGTGTATGAGTCCCAGTAGGCCTAACATTCAGATTATTTAGTATTTCAGGCCTCCATTCAAGCTCTCTTAGGTTTCCAGGTGCTCCTCTATACTTTTCCAGTTTGTTGTTTTGATTTATTTGCATTCATAGTTCATTTAGTGAGGTTTTATGCTTCATTGAGTTCAATCATTAGATCTTGTATTTCATACATTTTTCCAAGCCCTAGCTTGGTGGTGAACCCCTAATTAATTCATAATCAAACCTTAGGACAACCTTATTTCAAGATCTCTTCCTCCTTTGCCTACTTTAGGTCTAGGGTTTTTTCCTTGAATGTGGAGCATAGAAAGTTTGTTGCCCTAGGTCCTAAAACCCTTGGGGTGACAATTTTCTATCTTACACCAACATTGAATTATAGATTTGAAATCATTAAAATACCACCAAAAACAAAATTTAAATTTAGGTCCTAAGGTTTAGGGAGGACCCATTCGCTCATGGGTGAATGGGTCCCAGGTTCATAAACCTAGGAAACACATTGCTTAATGTGGAGTGTCATGATTAGGAATTAATTAGTGTTTGGTTTCCCCTTCGAAAAATGTAATTAAATAGGCTTGGAAATGAATTAAAGGGACAATTAAGGAATAATTAAGCTCAATTTAATTAAGAGGGCCCAAATAAGTGTGTAAATGCAAATAGGTACATTTAACAACCTAAATTAAGGCATTATTAAGTCCAAATTTAAATAGGAGGGCCCAAAAAAGTGAGAAATGTTGAGATATGGTGTTGTACACCATTGCATAAATTGATTTATTATAATATTGTAATTAAATAATTATTTAGTTGTGATACACCTTGGTGGTGTTGTTAATCACACTAGGTAATTATTTGGGGTCCACTTGATGTTGTATTGTAACATTGTATGATTATTTAATGTGTGGGAGACATGTCATAATAATTTAATATTGGGGAAATATTAAATAATGTGATGTCTTAGTACCCAATATTAAATAAGGGGTTAGTGGTTTTGTATCCACATGGTTTTGTGGTACATGGTTTTACCTTACCACTAATTGTATTTTGTGTGAGCTTGTGTCTATAAAAGCAAACACATGTGTAGTGGTTTAGGTTGGTTGAGTGGGTTGGCTTTCATTATTGAGTCTTCTTGTGGAGTGCATTTGTAAAGTATGCCATGGGATGTGTGGATTCAAGCTTGGACACATGACAATGCATTGGAGGGCTTGATGCTTTAGAGGTATTCATTGTAACTGTTGTATTGCTTTATTGCTGAATAATATGATGGAGTATGAATGCTTTTAGAGGCTGGGTTTTTCCCTCTTTCTCAGGGTATATCTTGTGTTATCTTGTGGCTTGTCTATTTGATCAATGCATTTTGGAAACTTGTATGCATGTTTATCTTTTATGGGTTATGTAGGAAATAGATTAAGATTGTGGGTTGAATGCAATAATTTCCTAACAAGTGGTATAAGACCTTTCATGGTTGAAGAATTTTTGTTATAACCCTAGTTTGAGAGTTTTTGCAAAGTTGAATCCATGGAAATGCATGTAGGGTTTGAGGCATTACAAGATATGGAACACATGTTGTAGGTGTTTGCTTGTTGATTTGAGCTTTTTGGTTGTCAAGATTTGTTGGGTTTATTGCAGATTTGAAGTTTTCCAAATTTGAGTGAAAAAGGGTTTCTTGGTTTGAGTTTGAAAATGAGGGTTTTTTAGAGGAAATTTCATGGATGACCTTTTGAGACAAAATGGACCTCATGGTTGGATTCAAGTTGGTTGAGAGATAAATTTTGACATAAAATTTGACCTATTTTGGAGAAGTTGAAAAAAAAGCAATTTTTTTAGTAAAAGACCAACTTGCCCAAATTCACATGTGTAGAAAATAAAAAATAAAAAATAAGGGTTCCGTTTTTAAAATTCCTGAGAAAAAATTTATATGGTTGGGCCTTTGAAATTTTGAAAAACAAAAAATAAGAAAAAGAAATTAGAAAATTCATTGAAAAAATTTAAAAGAAATAAAATTAAAAAAATATATATATATATGAAAAGGGGGGTGGGGGTTTGCAGACCCCATGCCAACCCTATACATTGGCAGCCTGCCACTAGTAGGTACTGTCAGCGGTAGTACTGCCACTGGCAGTCCCCGCTGAGACGGCAGGGTTAAGCCTGGGCCCAGGTCTCGTGGGGGACCAACCTCCATGGGGGTTGGAAAAATTTTGTTCACCCAAAACTTAATTAAAACAAATTTAATGTTTGATAAATTTCACTGGATTAAATCAAACTGCCCGGACTTGAAATTTAAATGAGCCTAATTTAATATGGTGTCAGGTTAGGACTTAAGGGGAGGCCAAAACTTTTATTTTGGAAAATTAAACCGAATTTAAATGTTTTTTGAGTTCTACTGCCCTCCCATCAGTAGAGTGCTGCCTAAGTGCCACCGCCGCCGGTGGAGCCACTGGGCCGCCACCTAGCAGTCACAAAGAGGACAAAATATAGCAGTTTTTTTCAAATGCATGTAACTTTTTCCCAGTATATTGGATTTTCAACTTCTTATAGTCGTTGGAAAGTTGGTTCTAAGCACTGCACAATGGTATAGGTTTGGTTCCCTGATTTTTCCATTTTAACATGTTTTTGAAGCCTGGAAGTTGGATGTTCTCATTTGCACGATTTTGGTCATAACATTTGCATACATAATCAAATTTTTGATTTCGAAGAGGTGTTTGGAAAGAATTTGTAGTGTACTACATAGTGGTTTAGATTTTTTATCAGTTTGAGGAACAAGTTGAGCTTGGTATTTGTTTGATCACTTGTAGGTGCCTGAGATTCAGGGTGTGATTGTGTGTGCATCCAGACAAGTAAAGAGAAAAAACCTTGAGGGAGTACATGTTTTTATATGTTATTTATGATGCTACAACTAATTATCAGATTGGTGCTTCCAGGTACAGGTTTATAGTTGATTTTCAGAGTTGAGACTTTGATGGTGACAAGTACATAGGTTGTCTTCAGTTTTGAGGACATGGTTGGACATGGTTTGAGACTTGGAGTTTTGTATGGGTGATAGTTGAGTGCAAGTACATTGATTTCTATGGTTATGGTGTCATGGATATGTAGGTACATTTGATGCATTGGCACAACATAATCATGCATGTGGTGTTTGGTGGTGATATGGTTTGATGTTAGTAGATTGGTCTTATCTTCTTGATGCTTATTTGGTTCCTTTACTATGATTACTCATTTGTGGACATGGTTGGAAATTAGATTTAAGATTGATTTGGTCTACATGATTATCTTCTTTGATATCTCGGTTTGTAGGTTACTAATGTGATGATGAGTTTGCATGTTTCAATGGTTGGATCTACAAGTTGTGTAGGTGTGTGGGTTGGAAAATCATTCATTTGTAGTGGGATGAATTAGATGTGGACTGTCTATATCCACCAGGTTTGATTCATTGTTGTTGTAGATTTCATTAGTTGGCCTTGTCTATGGTCTTTTGTGCATTGGTATGTTGTTTTGAGATTGAGAGGATGGATGATTTGAGTACTTGATTAGTCAGTTCGTGGGACTTGTACCATGTGGTTTGATCATGATGTCATGATAGCTTGATTATATTCATTGGTTATACACTTTCAGTGGGAGCTTTAGACAGTGATGACTTGGTGGTGTTAGATTGGTTTGTGACGTTTTGGTAGTGGTTGTATGTATCTTCTTGGTTTGGAGATCTTGGTTTACTTGTATGCTACTGACATTGCAGTTGAGTGTGTGTAGACTTGGATGATCTTCATAGAGGAGATGGTAGTCATGATTCCATGTGTAGCTCGGTATCACGGTTCAGTGGGAGCTGTTGGAAGTGACGTGGATGCATCATTGGTATGGTTATATTCATGTGATTGGAGATATATGGTTTCTTGGTTTAGAGTATGTTTGATATTATGTCATGGTTTACTCTTGATGCTAGCTTAGAGTTTTGGCATGATATTAGTTCTCTTGAGACTAGGATGTATGTATGTTATGGTGCTTGTGATCTCCTAGGAGGAGATGGTTAGATCATGTTGTCATGATAGGTTCCTGATTTTGTGGTTGGAGCTTTGACATTGATCATGTGTGATTCTCTTTGTATTGAGTACATTGATCATTTGCTTGATTACTTCATGATGGTGCTATGTTGCATTTGGAATTTGGAATGGATTGATTGGTTACAGGTGCTCATGGATACTTAGAGATGTAGGTGATGGTTGGAGTTCTCTTGTGACTAGAGACATTTGCTTGAGGTGGTTACTCTTTGGAGGTTTCAACAACAAGATTGAGGGAATTTCACCTGGATATGGTCGTGAGTTCATGATGGACTGATAGAGGAGATTTTTCATGGAGTGAGTCATAATGACTTGGTTATCCTGGAGGAGCATTCTCATTCCCCATTCTTGGTCTACTCAATAGCTTATGATTTGAGAGGTATTTTCCCATTATATCTTTTATATGTGTTATGTTTTGTGCTTTGATTTCTCATGGGATTGAGTTGTTTCATGGTGATTGATTATGGATTGGTTTAGCATGAGTTTATATGCTTTATCTTCATAGATATGGATCTTGAGCTATGGATAGTTAGTTCTGGAGGATTCATTTGAGGGATGTTATGGCATGGTTATCTCCTTGTGCATTTGAGTTTATGATATTATTCTTCAATGAGGATTGTTAGGAGAAGGTTTATGGGCTGATTTATAGTTATAGGGATGGTTACCTATGAGTTTGATCTTCTTGATTAGAGAGGATTACATCCATATTGGCATTATTACATTGACTCTTATGTTGTACTTGATCTATGAGATTGGGTGTTATGGATATTGTTGAGGCTTTTCATTTGGGGTTTTTTAGGAGATCATACTTGACAACAATACACTTTTGAGGTGTTGGTAGAAGGACATTATGGTTTATAGGTTTCTCTTCTTCATGGTTCCTTCCTATATGTTTATGTTTTGGGAGGATGGTGGCAACATGTTGTGAGAGATTATGTAGCTCCTTGAGTTGTATGTGTGGATCATTGTTATTGTTCTTGGTATTTCATGCTTTGATTTACTTAGCACACCTTGATACAGTGTTGATTGGTAGACTTGATATGCTTTGACATTACCTATGCAATGGGAGTTCCTGGATATGTATGTTCTTCATTGACAGGTTTGATACAGGGAGCTTGATTGCAGTTACAGGTTTTATATGTTCTTGGCATGAGTTTACTGATGTATTGATACCTTGGAGGTATGGATGGTTGGATATGTTTCCGATCATGTGGGTTTTTCAGTTGACAACAACTTGGTTAGAGCCTTTGTTATCACTTGGATTTGGTGCTTGTGCTCATGGATTGGTGCATCTTCACCTTGGGATGTTCCTTTTCTTCCATAGGTGGCATGTTGGAGGATGAGAGAAGTCATTTCTTGAGATGGTGGTCACTTTGTTCTTATTATAGGTATCTTGTTGGAGCATGAGACCATGTTATAGATTCATGTGATTTTATGTATGGCTATGATGATGTATATCATGCACTAATCCCTATGCAATGCACACAACAAGTGGGAGAATGTTGAGATATGGTGTTGTACACCATTGCATAAATTGATTTATTATAATATTTTAATTGAATAATTATTTAGTTGTGATACACCTTGGTGGTGTTGTTAATCACACTAGGTAATTCTTGGGGTCCACTTGATGTTGTATTGTAACATTGTATTATTATTTAATGTGTGGGAGACATGTGATAATAATTTAATATTGGGGAATATCAAATAATGTGATGTCTTAGTGCCCAATATTAAATAAGGGGTTAGTGGTTTTGTATTCACATGGTTTAGTTGTACATGGTTTTACCTTACCACTAGTTGTATTTTGTGTGAGCTCATGTCTATAAAATTAAACACATGTGTAGTGGTTTAGGTTGGCTGAGTGGGTTGGCTATCATTATTGAGTCTTCTTGTGGAGTGCATTTATGAAGCATGACATAGGATGTGTGGATTCATGCTTGGACACATGTGAATGCATTGGAGGGCTTGATGCTTTAGAGTTATTCATTGTAACTCTTACATTTCTTTATTGCTGAATAATATGATGGAGTATGGATGCTTTTGGAGGCTTGGTTTTTCCCTCTTGAGGGTTTTCCCAGGGTATATCTTATAGTGTTATTTTGTGGCTTGTGTATTTTATCTATGCATTTTGACAACTTGTATGCATGCTTATCTCTCATGGGTTATGTAGGAAATAGATTAAGATTGTGGGTTGAATGCAATAATTTCCTAACAAGAAAATGTAAAGGGATACATTTTTCTACACTACAATTTAATGAATCTTTCTTTGCAAAATTTAGTGGGTTGGTCTATTGGTCCAGTGAAATCTATAATCCATTTTTCAAATAACACTTGAGCCAATACTAGATACAAAGGCATTCCATCCATTGTGGTAGGTCTTCCTACCCTTTGAAAAATATATTACTATTTTGCATATTATTGGTTGTTTTTATACAATGTTGGCCACCAAATTCCTACAAAATTTGCCTACTTTGTGATGGTATCTCAGGAAATGTGACCACCACATATCCCCTCATGATCTTCTTTGAGTATTTCATGCTCATATACAACCTCCAAATGATTCCCTTTCTTCCAATTTTGTATAACTCTCCCTCAATCAATGTGAAAGGTAGAGAATTTCACAATAATAGTTGTTTATCTTACATGGTGAAATATAATATGGATATTTTCCTATAGAGAGTAGTGAGGCCACATCATGAAGTTTCTCTAATGATATAATTATTCAAAATAGGTTTGTGTCGGGAAGATACGAGCTTCTTGATCATTTGTCCTTTCAATAGTATCAATTTTGGAAAGATAATTAGACCATTGGTTGTTTCTCCTTCATTTGACCATGATATTCAAATCAAACTCTCAGAATAAGAACAACCATAAACTTATGCTTCCTTGAATTACTGGTTTGTTCAATAAATACTTCAATGTTTCATGGTTAGTATAAAAGGCACTGAATCTTGAGGACACGAGGTAATATTTGAAATTTTGTAATGCATACACCATTGCCAAAGCCTCTCTTTTTATTGAGATATAGTTATTCTATTCTTGTAAAAGTTTCCTACTATCAAATTTAATAGGATGGTAATTATTTTGATTATGTTGTATTAAGCTTCCTATAATATTTATACCTGAGTCATCTACATGCACTTGAAAGGGGTTTGTTGAGTTCAAAAAGATTAAAATTTATGCTTCAATAATCTTCTATTTGAGTGTGTTGAAGGATTTCTCGCACCTGAGGCATCTATATGCACTTGAAAGGGGTTTGTTGAGTTAAAAAAGATTAAAATTTATGCTTCAATAATCTTCTATTTAAGTGTGTTGAAGGATTTCTTGCACTATTATGTCTAATTTATTTCTTTATTAGTTTTTTTCCTTCAATAACTACTCTAATATTGTTGCTATTTCCACATAGTCTCTGATGAACTTGTCATGGTACCTTGTGTATCCTAGTAAATTGTTTACCTTCAATATTGTTTTTGTTGCAAATAAATCATCATAAGTGCCACATTCATTGGGTCTACCATTAACACTTATTTACAAATTATGTGTCGTATAAGTGTACCAAATGGTACTACAAATATGTATTTTTTATGTTCAATGAAATTTACAAACTCCTACATCTTTCCGACATGGTTTGTAGTAATTTTGCATTATTTTTCACCAATACATACAATGTTCAATCAACTAATTAGACTTTTAAGAAATCATGTGTGAAATATTTAAAATTATTTAACATTATACAACTAAAGACTTCTATAGAATTATTTTATCTAAATGGAATTACTTTAAATATATAAATGATCCTTATTTGGTGGCGAAGTGTCTCTTGTTTGATATTCTTATTTGATTTTTACTTGATGGTAACTAAAAAATTTATTGGTGAAAGAATAGATTTATATTCCTACCATAGACTCCAAAATGTCTTCATTAAATAAGATAGGGAATGGATCATGAAAACAAGCTTTATTTTGACATCCTGAAAGTCAACACAAATCCTTGTCTCTCTAGGTTTCTTATTTTATTTAACAATTCAAAAAATTTAATACACATCCTAAATAGGTTTAATGATCCCTACTATTAGCATTTTTATCAAACTTTATTTTAGCCTTCGTCTTCATATTTGGATTGAGCCTATAGGGTTGTTTCTTTTGTGGATTTCCCACATCCTTAAAATTTAATCCGCATCACCCTTGTCTCCTCTTTGATTCACTTAATGATAGTGAATGTCTAAGGAAATAGATATTCATACTCAAACAATAGTCTCAACAATCTCAATAATCTTTGTCTCCGCGGTGGCGCTCCCTTTGGGAATCCAGACAAACCATTTTGCTGAGGCAGTTGCAACCTATCATGGCCTCGTTTTGGTGAAGAATTAAGGGGTTTCTGAACTTTGTTTGGAGGGGGACTCTCTTAATGTTATTTTTAACACAAGGATTTACACCCGAAGACAAGTTGAAAAACTCTTAAATCCTATGCACATGGGACTACTCTCAGGCTGTGGGTATCCTATATTAAGGGTAGACCTCCAGATTATGGGCTGGTTCCCTTTGGATATTCTTACGAATATTGATTTTTTAACAGAGGGAAAAGGTAAGAGAGAAAATGCTTGATAAAGTAAACTTAAAACTAATGGGTGATACATCAACTGATAAAATGATCTGAAAGCTGATAAAACTCATAATAGACTCAATAAAACTCTACAATTTCACAACTTAGAAATTTATGTCTGCAACAATGATTCTAAGGTGAGGCTTGAACTTATGCTTAGAAAAAAGGAAAACAATGATGTTTTCACAAATCCTTATGCATGAGAATGAAAGCACAAACTAAGACCTGCACTATGACATGATATTTTCTGCACTTAGCATTGGAGGAATTTGATAAAATAATGAAAATACAGTATTTTATCTTGCAACTCACAACTAATACCAAAGAACAAAGAAATATAGAGAAGGAAATAAGCTTCTTTATTGACGAATAAGAGATATCTAAATAACAAATCTTAAGAACTCACAAGAAAATGAGTTACAAAGCAAGAATAATCTGCCTTAGCAGTTACAAAACTCAGAACTAGAGAAAATATTGAGAGAAGAGAAAGACTTATAGAAAAGCTCTCAAAATTCATAATTTTAATCTTGACTCCAAAAACTGATGTGTTGTCCATCCTCTCCTTCAAACAAGGCATGTAACTAAAAGCAACTCCTCAAAACATGCACAAAGAGTTGTCAAACTCAAAACAACCTCATGGGTCGTATGCAACTGAAAATCCCTCTAAAATAGGGTTATAACTGAAAGTGAACTCAAGTTTTGTGCCTCAAATCGCCCCTTGATTGAAATCCAATCAATTGGAATCCTTAACTGAGAGTGAGCTCTCAATTAATTGCTTCAAAATCCCTGATTTTGCTCCACATGTTGGCTAAACTTACTCAACTTCTCCCATGATTCGTGCAAGGCCTTAAAGCTCCATTTGAATCCCTTTGAACAATACATCAAAGCACTTTACTTTTGCATTTATAATATCATTTATTTAAAAGTGATTTATAATTATCACTTTAAATAAAGATTTACATTTGAATTAAATGCAAAATCAAATAATGTCTATTGTCTATTTTGCATTTTATACATAACTTTTATTTGAAATGATTTATAATCAATCATTCAAATAAAGTTATACATTTGAATTAAAATGCAAAATAATTTTTTTTAAGTGATGATTACAAAAGCTTCATTTGACTTAGTTTTATGAATTTCTCAAATGAATTCAAAAGAATTAAAAGGCATAAGAAATGCCACGCACCAAAAAAAAGTGAATAAAGTTTTTAAATAAAACTTTAAAACATAAAGACAAAATTTTACCATCGACCCTTCTAGGGTTTTAACCCTAAATGAATGTTAGTCATTCATTTTGACTTCACTTACTTGCTGTTGGGAAGAGGCCACTGCCATGCTTGGGTAGGGTTTTGATCTGAAACTTCCACCATTCTGCTCAAATATTTTGTTGTGAGGTCGAATCTTCTCAAGGATTTGATGGTAAGTAAATTTCCACCATTCTACTACTCTTTGACTCTATTCTGAAGAAAATTTTGGCCTTGAGGCCGTGGCCATGAGATTTTTCTGATGTATTTCATTTCCTTTTTTTTGTCTTCTGTTGATTCTTTCATCACTTTGGGCCACCACTAAAGGGTTTCTGTGAAGCTTAAATGTTCACCATTCTACTTTGTTTATGAGAGATTTATGAAGATATAAACTTTATATGGAAGGTAAGCTTTTTTGACCCACATGTAATTTGATGAACTAAAACAACATTACTTTTCCTGTATCTGCACATAACACAAACATGTTAGAAATATACGCATATGACAGATGTGTTTGATCATTCTTGTTTCCCTGGACATGATATGCAAACTGTTTAATGCGAATGAGGGTCAGATTGCATGTTTATAGAGGTATGTGTATGTATGGACTAGTGACTTTTCATTTCTCTCACAACAATTCTTTTCTTAGATGCAGGCAACTTGGAGCAGTGAGGAGGCAGAAGTGGGTTGCAGGACAAGCAATAGACAGACAAAGATGCATGACAACTCAATTGAAGACTCATCAGGGAATGATGAGTCACCCTTCCTTACATGTCCATTCCTTTGTATTAATATCTATAAATGTATAATCCTTTCTTTCATTTGTGTTAAACAAGTTAAACTCACAGCTTGTGTGAGGATTTATACACTTATACTATCATAAAGACTATCATTTTTGAAAAGATTCATGCAATCTTTCTTCTATTTTATTTGCATCTATGTGAATGTAGTATGATAGAATAGTTTTCCACTTCTTTTATGCAGAAGCTTGTAAGGTAGCAAAAAAATGTACCTGTCTTTTCATTTGATATCACTTTAGCTCTACTTGTTTGAGCTAGTAGCTAAAATAGGTAACAATTATAAATTGTCTCCTAAAAAAGTGCCCTCCTTTGTGGTCTATTGCACATTTTATCAATGATTCTATCTCCATCATAAATTATTTTGAGGAGATTAAAATATCCCATGTCTTCGATGAAGCTAATATGATGGCTGATGGTGTTGCCAACGTGGGAGTGGTGGCAAGATTTTATTGGGATTCTTTTGAATCTCTTCCTCTTAATCTTAAATGTATATCAATGATGACCAACTAGCTTGTTTCTAAGAGAGTTGTTCTTGGGGAAAGGTTCTTCATAATGTTTTCTAGTTGGGTTACACACCTTGATCCTTTTCCCTCTTTGTTTCATTATTTTATCCTTGGTTTTTGTATTATGATGGCCTGGCAGTGTTGGCAGGGAAGTACCTTGAATGATAAGCCCACACGTATTATGGGTGTTATTTGCATTGGTTTGTGGAGAGCTTGGTTTATTTTTCTTTTATAGAATTTTTTGGTGCCGTTGGGTTCTGGAATTTTTTATGCTACCATGGGTGGAGACCATTGTAGAATTGAACTGAGATCTTGCCAGGAGTTTTAGAATAATGCTAGTGTGGGATCATTTGGAGCTGGGAGGGGTTATGCAATACATGCAGAGAATTCAAGGCCCATACCCTGAGGCTACTGAATTTTTTGTGAAAGGTTGGAATGGGAGGACTCTGCATTATAAGGGTGTGGGGTTTAAAATTGATGAGGACTTTATAGCAGAGGTAACTGGTCTTTCGGTGGCTGGGAGGAAATTCTACAGAGATAGGGGTGCTGCCAAGAAGGCCTTTGCAATTTTTTTCAAATTCGATGAGAAGAAGAAGCTCTGAGAAATTGGGAGTGGTGGCTACGCTCGTAAGTCTCTGAAGCTGCTTTGGAGGGATCTCGTGCTAGCCATTATACACTATTTCATGCTTGAAGGTAGATTCTGTGTTGTGTACAGTTATCATTTCATGCTTTTGAATTACTTTAGGCATAAGGCGTTGGTCTCCTTTCCATTTTACCTGTTACTTTCTATGAAGAAGAGTATTGAAGATCATCAGAAAAACCCTAAGAAGGTGATTTTGCATGAAGGTCTTATGAGCCAGTTGTTTGCTCATATTAATCTTAAGTTAATTTTGGTCTCCCCTAAAACTCCTAGTAAGAAGGGGGTTAAAAATTATGGTTATGATACTGGGGGCTCTGCTGCAAAATGGGAAGGTAGTTATGAGAATGAGGATTCAGATTATGAATCCGTGGATGAAGATGGGTTCGAGGAAGGGGATGATGAGTCAGAAGAATGGAACAAGGGCTATGAGATGGATGTGGAATTGTGAGAAACCATGTCGAGGTCTGTGAGAAAATATTTGAAGGGGAAATCTAAAGGCCCTAAGAAAGAAAAAGTTTCGGCCAAGAGGAAGATTGAGTTAGTTTCTGAGGTGGAGGCTCTTGGTTCAAGTGTGAAACCCTCGTTGTCTCATGGAAAAGGTGGTGTGAAGGATAGCTCTCCTGGGAATGGTAGTAAGGATACTTCTAATAATGATGGTGTTGAGAAGGCCTCTATTGGGGAACTTGTTTCAAGGAAGGATGGTGTGGTGGAGAACTCCCTTGTAGCTAGTCTCAAGTCTCCTAAAGATGTGGGTACATGTTCGAGTGCTCCTATTGGTAATGTGAATACCAGTGTGGATGAGTTGTTGAATGGACCCGGGCCTATGGAGGTGCAGGGGATTGAGTTGAAGCATTCTTAGATTTTTTCTCTTGTTGAGACCTGGTTGTGAAGATGGAGCGGTTGGAAGTGTTAGCATATTTGGAAAATTTTCCTAATAAGGAGCAGATTAAGGTGGAAGTGGTGGAGGTTGAGGACTCCCTTGTTGAAGAAGAGGAGCAGAATATGGAGCATCCTGATGCCCTTGATAATATAGAGTTGAATGTTGTGCCTGTTGTCAACTGGGATGATGTTACTATGAATATGTTCTGCAAGACGGCTGAGGATGGGATGCACAATATGCTTTCTTTGGTGAAGTGGCTATTTTCAGAGGTAAAGGAGCCTAATTTTCTGGTGAAAAATTGGCAGGATGTTTGTGTTGCTATGATCCGAGGTAACCAAAAGGAATGGGCTATAAAAGGTAAAGTTAAATCTATGAATGTTATGTTGGATAAGTTAGTTGTTGATGCTGATCGCTAGGGGGTCTCTCATGAGGAGAGGATTTCCTCATTGGAAATAATTGTCAATAAATTGTTAGAGGATAGAGTTACTAGTCTTGAGGATAGAATTGGAAAGATGTTAGAGGATTTGAAAACTGTGGTGAATATCAACAATAATTCTTTGAAGACCACTGCTAAGGGTCTTTTTGTTTTAAACGAGAAAGCCCTGAATTGGACTAGTAAACCTGTTGACTTGGGTAGTATGGAGAAAGTGATTGATGAGATTAACTGCTTGAATTAGGTGGAGAAAGTTGAGGATTCTACTCCAGTGCTAGAAAAGGATGTGCAGTTCAGACCATGTCTTAGGATGAGGAGTAAGACTAAAAAGAGGGCTATTGTTTCTGTTGATGATCTTAGAGCTGTAGTGGATATGAATGAGGAGGTCATTAAGGAGAATATGGCCTTGGTGAATGTCTTGGATAAAATACTGTAGCTGACGCTTTCTTTTTTGTTGGTTTAGTAGGGTTGCTGATGTTTTTTGCTGCTAGTTTGCTGAAAGGTTTCTTATGTTTTATCTTTTGTCAGCTTTTTGGTCTTTTGGGCTGTTGGTCTTAGTTGTTTATTTTCTTTTGCAGCTTGTATTCTTTGTAAAGGGTTTCAGGGCCCCTTTAAAACCTATTTTTCCTTATAAAAAACAATCTCAATAATCTCTTATTTTTTCACATTTAGGATTTTTTTTAATTAAGAAAGCAAGGTTAAAGGGTTGTGACCCTATAAAATAGCATGAAATATGCCACCCAACCAGAAGAACAACCAAACACCAAATAAATTATAGGCTCCAAGCCAACAAAATAGGCCTAAATGCCACCTATAGAGTTGCAAATAGTAGCAACCCATCTATAGCAAGCTACAACCCAACAACCAACAACAACCCCCCAAGGGTGGAAAAGACTACCCAAGCATCAAACCATTACAAACAAATTTAATGGGAATTGAAACTTGAAATAGGACTTGAAACACAAACCAACAAGTAAAATAGGCCTCATGGCCAGTAAAATAGGCCAATAGGCCACCCACAAAGTTGCAACACAACAACCTTCAACAACCACCCCAAGTATGGACAAGACATTCCATACTTCAAACCCATACATGCAAGACTAATGGAACCTAAATCTCCAACCACCAGAAGGTTCACATTTTTTGTAGAGCTAAGCCCGTTAACATTTCTTTAGACAACCGTCTTATAACAAACCTGTCACATAGATAATAGAATTTTAGAGCCAAAAATAACAGCAATTCCGATGGAGTAGATAATCCCCATCGACCAAATAGTCTCTCCACCTCTATAGTAGAAGTAACTAGGAGAACCCTAACCATAATAGCAAAGAATATTCAACATACCCGAACTCCACCTCCATAGGAGTGGCCTCCATCTCTATAGGAGCTGCAACAGAGAAAATCTATTAAAAAAGTATAAGCAACCCACTACACTCTCAAAACCTAACTCCAAATTGATAGGAGAGGTCTCCACCTCAACATAAGACACAAACTGTAAAGCCATAAAGAATGAAAACACTCCTATCAAGAAGGAAAACTTGGGAACCATGGCCAATAAAAGCACCTAGCCCATAAAAAAGGACCTTGCAATGAGCTCAATCAAGAAAGAACTGCATGAATCCTAGGAGTCCACAATACCCAATAAGATCACCATGCTCCACCAAAAAATAATGTGTGAAGCCTGGGAAACCGCAACATCCTTGGAGATAGTAAACTGACTACAAAAGGAGTAAGAAAACTAGTCAGGTACAACTTGTCCAAAACAATCATCACCTTAGACAAAGAAGCCCATAATAACTCAAAACCCTAAACCTTCAGGGGAAAAACAACAAAGAAAATGGTATTAGAATTACAAAGAAAATATCCTTCGAGCACATCAAGCTTTAAGGCACCAAATAAAGAAGAAAGCCACTTCAAAAAAGGGCAGGGGCAATTCCACCACCAAGGGAGCATGCACAAGAAACCCCCTATCAACATGAAGACTATGATAAAAATCCCACTTGAGACCACAACAATAGCAATGCACCACCAGTAAAGCCCAAGCACTAAGGGGAATAAATCCAACTCAAATAGAAAAGTGCGAAACCCCATACATCCAAAAATCACAACTTTACCAATGTCCCCAACACAGATTTGGAGAACATGAAAGAGGAGTTACAAATCTAAACATGGCCTTAGCCACCCAACACTAGAAAAGAGTAGGGCAATGGAAAAAGTAGAAGGGGTGAACCCAATAATAAAAAAGAAGCCCAGGATGAGAAAAAAAATGGAACCACATCTGACAAACCAAATAAAAAACAAACAATGTAAAATCTAGTACAAAAGCAAAGACACACCCTAGACACAACAAGAGAGATAGTCATGGGAGGTTGTAGCAGAGCCAATAACTAACAAAAAATATAGCAGTCACAACCTCAACTAGATCACCTCCCCTCCCGTAAGGAACAAAGCCAAGCCCAAAATGACAACAACAGGATGTAGGGGAGACAAGAGTAGCAAGTACCCCGATGCCCAACAAAGACAAAAACAAGTTAGAAAAAATGAAAAAAGAGAGAACTCCACTAGCAAAGAAGACATCAAATTGACAAGAACACAACCCCTGAAAGGTTCCCAAGGGAGGCCAAACAACAAGAGACACTGCAGGTCAAAAAGTAGACATGACATCAAGATTAAAAAACCAAGAATTCACAAGGAAAACCATAGAAGACACCCTTGTAAGGAAAATGAGCCATGAAGCAACATCCTCCATCCGGTAGAACCCATCCAAGACAAAGGCAATAGACACAACATAAAACAACTTTGAAACACCAGGATGAACCCAAACAGAGCACAAAGAAGGCCAGGAGACCCTTCCCCAAGCAACCATCACAAAGAAACACCGATGAAGGAAGCCCAAAGATGAGTAAAATGGATCATCATCCTTAGAATCACCCCTGCCATCGCTCTCACCTTTAGGGGAATTCAAAATTCCTCCTCTGCTTCCTTTCTTGCCTGCCATTTTTTGTGGGGTTCATATCCTTCCTAGAAGAATAAATTTAGGATTTGTTTAGTTAGCTATATTCTCTTTTTTATCCTCAAGGTTTGATTGTAGTATTCCCCTATATTTTTGTTCCTCATTTGTATTTCTCTTTCCCCTTTTCCTACCCAAATTTCTAATTTTGGTTCTTGTTCTCCATCTTCCCAATGTGTTATGTAGCATCTTGTCTTGAAAGTTGGCTATCCCTTTCCATCCATTCATTTAAATTTCAATTGCCTTTTTTTGGTGGTGGTGGAATTTACTCATATACCTTGATGTGGTTTTCCTTCAATGGATAAAATATTATCTCCATCATCCTTAGTAGTATAGTATGAATATTTTCATCATCATCATCATAAAAGGAGAAGGTAGGAATAAGGTCTTTTTTTAATTCTCCATAGTCCTTTTTCTCTTCCCTTCTCTCTTGTTTGACATACCAAGTTTTTATAATTTTCAAGAAGCTCTATTAAAATAATTGTATGTATAGTTGAGTGTCATATTCTATCCTTTTAGGTTCCATGTAGTCATGCATATGTCCAAATGATCCTTAGGAAAAATTTATCCCTTATATTTCGTAATTATACTATATATTCTCCTTCTAATTGTATGTACCTTGCTCTGATCAATATTTTGAATACATTCCACTGAGGGATGTTATTGTGATGATTTTTCCACCAATATGTTGCATTGTTTACCATGCTGTCTTACTTGCAACATGGAAATTTGCAAGTCTTCCTTGTCGAACTTTCTTTCTATATCCTCCAAGTACCCATTGAGATTTCCAAATCTTAAATATTGAGGTAACTTGATATGTGAGATTCCTCTTGAAATATTCCTCAAGTACTTTGGCATCTAAGATATAAGAAGGAATATCGTTTGGTTCATCTATTGTACTTTGTGTTGTATTTTCTTCTTTTTTGATAATTTCTAGTGTGTTTTGATGATGGACCAATATATCATTAACACCTTCCTAAATCCATATACATTTTGAGAAGTTAGTTATGGTTCTTGAATCTAGGAACTCAAAATTTCTTCATTGGTTGCGCTCCCATTTTCACTTTCTATGCCTATTTATCCTTCTATGTTTGGTTCCTCAAGAAAATTAGTTACAAGGACTTTGGAAATGGAGAAGATCAGTCTTATATTTTGGACTTGATCTTCTTGGAGAAGATCAATCTTGTATTTGAAAATCGAGTAGAGAAAATTCTTCATGCATATGGTTTGTCTACATCTACTCCTAGAGGTATGCAAACTATCTATTTATCATTGGGAAATTTTAATTCATTTTTTCTTGGATCCAATACCCATTGGTAGTTATAAACCATTACAATCCTAGGAGTGTATTGAAGGTATCAAAAGGTTCCTTCATGCTAACAAATAAAAATCACTAGTTAATTTCGTCCAAGGACATTGACTTCTAATTTTTATATGTTTCTAAAGTTCCCATAGATAAGTCATCAACTAGATTGATGTTGTATGGGGTGTTAGTGTTTCTTAGTTCGAGTTTCTAGAAACTAGGATGTGATATGAAAATAAAAAAATTGTTAGTTAACAAGAACATGGTTCCTACCTGGTGTACCAAAATGAAGACACAAATTTAAAATGGGGAAATAACACAAAATATAAGAATGCAAAGAATTTTTTTTACGTCAAATGAATATTTCTCCTCAAATGAATTGGAAATGGAGTGCACACTTCTCTATTTGATGTGCTCACAACATTCTTGCTTGAATTATTGTTTATTATAATGTGGATTTATTAGATCAAAACCAACATAATAAGTGCATGATAGATAGATTTTTGAAGGTAAATTAGTTGCATAGATTTACTAGCAAGTGGATCGTTGGAGAATTATGGACAAGGACTCAATATATATATATATATATATATTTATGTGAGAAGTGATTGGTCCAAATGCAATATGGGATAGAGGGCTAAGAATGAGTGATAGGATGGAGGCTTAGCCTTGTGATAAGTGTCACAGGAGGGGCCTTTAAAAAGTGACATGTGGAATGGGGAAGAGCCCTATGCATCACCAAACATGTGTAAAAACACATTTGGAAGCTCTTGATGTTGACAAGTGGAGAAGTTATGAATGGTGTAAGAGACTTGTAAATCTAGGAGAGTGACATGTGCGAGAAAAGAGAAAGTCTAGGGTGGCTACACATGTTTGGAAGAATCTCACATATGTGTTAGCAACCAATGAGGGGTTAAATTAAAGGACGAGGTGAGGGTGATGAGGACTAATGCATGCTCACACATGTGTGAGCATTGAAGACGGTGACACTTGTCATATATGGAAAGTTTGAGTATTTGAGGGGAGGTGGGGAATATTAAATTAAGAAAAATATTAATGAAGATTAGGGAGGATTAATTAATTAATTATTATTAGAAGAGTTATTGAGCGGGGGCTATGGTTGAATAAATTAAATATACAACCTTAGAAAAAATGATAAAATTAATTAATTAAAAATAGTTCAATTAATTAGTGGTAAAAAATAATTAATTAAATAATATATTATATAATTAATTACAATAAATTTAAAAGGTGATCGATTATGGTAAATAATTTATTTAGTTAATTAATTATATAATGGATGATTGATTTTGACATGTCTAGAATATACATAATGATGATACATTGGTTAATTCATTTGGTAATACCCTAGTTGATAGAGCTAAATAATGGTTTAACTCGTATCATAATTAATATTATTCCCTCATTTATTTATCATTTGGGTTTATGCATAAAGATTGAGGAACAAAGAGTATTTTTTTGGAATATTATATTTAAAAATGGCTCACACCCAATAAAAATAAGTAGATTAGTATTCCACATGAAGATCTTTTGAAAGTAAAGGTTCATTTTTCCTCGAAGGAAGTCACCATAGATATTGACAAAGAAGCAAGGGCAAATGCTACAAAAATATGTAATAATTGGTAGATTTATTGACACTAATAAGACCCAAAAATATCTTCATTGACTAACAAATAGAATTTCCAACTTCTCCTAAGACATTTTCCAAAGGGTTTCTTTGTAGTAGTATTCTTGAATCAAATAGATATAAACTCCATTATTTCTAAAGGAATATGGAAAATGGTTGAAAGTCCTTATACCTTTAGAAATAAACTCCAAGTTTTAATCCTTACAATTACTCCCTCAAAGATGACCCTAAATGAATTGGGTTGTATAATATTGCAATTGAATTATGGTTAGAGGAGTGCCTTATAATTTTTTTACACTCTAGGAACCCTAATTGAAATAGCTGAAGAAATTATCATAAATATTCCCTATCTATATGTGCAACTTCAAACTGTACCAATCAAATAAATCCCAAATGAAACCATACTAAAGGAAGAAAACATAAAATGGTACTAAGAAATTTAAATTGAAGATGAATTTTTCTGTTGCATGATGTGTTGAAGCAGGAAACACTCAACAACAAATTTCCCCTACGCTTCAGGCAAAGAAGCAAGAGATGGGCCTTTCAAAAAGATAGGGAATGGGAAAGAAAAAATAGAAACAAGAACTATGTGGCCTAGAATCACTAGCTCCTCCCATCCTCCATCCTAAGATAAACCTTAATCCCAATGAACCAAAGAAAATTTTCTAGATGATCACTTCCCCCAAAACCTACAAAACACACAACTCCACACCTAGTAAAAATAATCCTATTCTTCTCCTCAATTCATTGGAAGAAAACAATGGTGAAGAGGTTATATAATACCAAAGTTTTTTAAGGAAGACACAAAATGATACAACAAAGATCCAATTGAAGAAGATGAGATTGACCTAATCAAAGATAGATTAATTCACCAACTCACTTCAAAAAATAAGAAGCCAAACCTAAGAATTGTAAAAAAAGAAAGGAAGGAAATCAAACAAAAAAGAGAGAGTAGACTTGATGCTTCTAGCAAAGACCATACCCAAATCAAGAACATGTTTTTGAATGCAAAGGGGTGAAGCCCCTCCCTTAGGGAACCATGAAGATATCCACTCGGAATGTTAGGGGCTTGAATGCCCCTAACAAGTGATGATTGCTTAAGCATCATTTCGAAAGATCAAATGCCAATATTTTCATCTTACCAGATACAAAAGTATCAACTGATGATGGAAATAATTCTCACTCCAACTAAAAATATGGAATAGAATTTTTACTTAGTTCAAGAGGATTGTAAAAACTTTAGAATAATAAGAAAATAAATGTAATACAATTCAGGAAGATAATAACTTTGTAGTGATTTGGGTCTCCTATTGTATTTTAAAATAAAAATTCATCTTAATCAGTATCTATGGACCCACAAAAATCAAAGAAAAGATCAAGTTATGAAGCCAAATCTCTACCTTTCTTAATTCCTTTATATTAGAACATATTATTCTAGTAGGTGACTTTAATACCATCACTTTCATCAATTTGAGAAACGATGTTGAGTTCCAAAACTCTACAAAAATCATATGGACTTCTTGGATTTCATAAACATTGGTTTCATAAAATCATATCTCCTGACTAAATTACCCTCTTCTATACTATTCAAATCTTATGTCATAGCTAAACTAAGGTTGAGGTGGTGTCAAATAACACCTTTGGTAGATTTATATGTAAGGATTGAAGTGTTTAGACAAAGATCATTATGCCCAAATCGAGCCCCTTATTTGTTGTTCACAATTTTAATTAAATATATTGCTAAAATGTTGAATATGCGATGCAATAAATGCATTTCTAATGCTAGCATGTGTTATATTCCCTAGGTTAGCCACTTCCACAGTGGATGACTATGGAGGAAAAACATAGATATATATCTAATCTTAATGTACCACTCAAAGATGAAGATGGGGATAAGAGCTAATACATGAGCATGGTTTGGAATTAAATGGATCAAACGTACTAGTGGTGTCATGCCATTGGCATGGTATGGGAACCACATGAATAGCATGGGTAGTATTCATTGTGTCGAATAAATGTTTCTCATGGTGTACCATGATTTCAAGACATGTGTATAACTGAGTTTTTGAAAAGGTTTTAGAAAATTTCAAGAAAATATAATTGGAAAGAGAAAAGAAAAACTCCACAACCTTTGATAACATCCTTCTTTCTTGTGCAAAAGTGAGGATGTTAGAATTTAGGTTATGTATTTTTATCAATGCTTGTAAAGGATATATAAATTCAGGTGAAGAAAACAAGGTACAAATTGTGAGGTGCAATTGGGAATAAAAATGCATCACTTTATTTCCTCTCTTATAGAAGAGGTAATAATTGTCAATTGGTGTGATTACACTAGCTCCTATGTGATTTAAAGTTTGAATCTTGGGAATAGTAGATGGAAAAAGAAAGTAGGACAACATTAAACCTCACCAAAGGCTCATTGAACTCAAATATATGCTATAATACACAATAGAGACTCCAAAATAGGCTTTGACATGATCCCAAAGAAATTAATCCTTGGTGAGAGGATTGAGTGGAGTGGTTTCTTGATTATTGCCATGGTGCATCACATGAACAAGGTGGACATACTCACATTACCAAACATGTGAGAAATATTTGGATGAGGAATTTAAATGACTTGCTAAAGTTGAGTGATATTGATAGGTGGAAGAGTGTTGGTATGTGGCGATTGATCATGCTATACTATACACTCTTCATGTATCCTTGCCAGGCCCTCGAGAATTTTTTTTTCCCATTTTTTCGCTTCATTACTGACAAAAGAAAAAATCAACTTTGTAGAACCCTAATCCTGGAAGCTTCTAAAAAGATTGTTATAAGCGGTTGGGATGGGGGGTTGTAGTAAGGTGATTATTCGCGATATTGTAATAAGTTTTGCACTGGATAATAAAATTAGTGGATGGCTATGGCTTTGTGGATGTAGCCTGGATTGGTGAACCACATTAAATTCTCTATGTTAATTTTCTGTGTGTTTTATTTCTCTATTTTATTGATCAAATTTGTATTTAATTGTTAGATATATTCCTTCTAACCGTAACAAGTGGTATTAGAGTGGGTTGTTTTCAGTTATCCTCTACAGGAAGGTTTCACAGTTAAGTGGGAGTAATGACATACGAGGGTAAGTTGAAAGTTGAGAAGTTCAATGGGTAGAACTATCAGTTATGGAAGATGCAAATGGAGTACTACCTCTATCAAAAGGATTTATGGTGGCCATTGGAAGGGAAAACCAAGAAACCCTCAACAATGTCTGATGAGGACTGGGATATTTTGGACAGAAAGGCACTTGGCAGTATTCGTTTATGCTTGGCACAATCAGTGGTGTTCAATATTACAACAACAAGGACAACTCAAGAGTTGATGCAAACCCTAGAAAAGTTATATGAAAAACCTTCTGATTTGAATAAGGTATTTCTTACGAAGCGTTTATTTAATATGAAAATGGGAGAAGGTGGGTCAGTTGCTGATCATTTAAATGAGTTTAATACGGTTACCAGTCAATTAACTTCTGTAAATGTAAACTTTGATGAAGAAGTTAGGGCTCTTTTGATTTTGTGTTCTTTTCTTGAAAGCTAGAATAGCTTGGTAATGGCTGTTAGCAATTCTGTTTCTAGTTCGAATACATTGAAATTTGATTATGTTGTTGGTGTATTTTGAGTGATGAAATTCATAGGAAAAGCTCAAGTGGAAGATCCACATTAGGCAGTGTTTTGAATGCAGTTCTAAAGTAGGGGAAGAACAAAGGAGAGAGGAAACAATTCTAGAAGTCATGGGAAGTCACGAGGAAAATCAAAAGACAAAAGGTCCCAATCTAGAGATAAGAGAGATTGTTGGTACTATGGTAAGCCAGGTCATTTAAAGAAAGATTGCCGGTCTCAAAAAAATAAAGGAGACAAAAATGAAGGCAATAAAGAGGCAATTGTGGTAAGTAATAAATATGATGAGGATGATTTGATTCTTTCCCTTGATAATGTTGATGATTCTTGGATGTTAGATTTAGGGGCTTCATTTCATGCTACACCCCATAGAAGTTATTTTCTTGATTATGTCTAAGGAGATTTTGGGCTGGTTTATTTGGGAGATAACGAACCCTGTTAGATTGTTGGAAAGGGAAGAATCAAGATTAAGTTGCAGAATGGGAATCATTGGCTACTACATGAGGTAAGGCACATTCCAAAGTTAAGAAGAAATTTAATTTTAGTAGGGCAACTAGATGATGAAGGTTGTGTTGTTACATTTAGTGATAAAAATTGGAAGCTTACAAAAGGTGCCTTAGTGGTAGCAAAATGTGTGAAAATAGGCACCTTATATCTTTGTATATAGGTCATATTGTTCCTTCTACTATAACTATTGCAGATAAAAATCAATGTTCAGAAACAGTTACTACAGTTCAGCAGGCAAAAAATCAGACAGTTGCTATGGATTTTGAATTAGCACTATGGCATAATAAACTTGGGCATATGAGTGCAAAAGGTATGAAAGTAATTCATTCAAAGAATGTTTTACCAGGTCTAAAATGTGTTAATATGGATTTATGTGAAAGTTGTGTGTATGGAAAACAAAAGAGAGTTAGTTTTTTTAAGGATGGGAAGCAAAAGAAAGATGAGAAATTGGAGCTTGTGCATACGGATGTATGGGGACCAGCTCAAGTATCTTCTCTTGGTGGATCTCGATATTATGTCACTTTTATTGATGATGCAACAAGGAAGGTATGGATTTATTTCCTTAGGCATAAATCTGATGTATTTGAAACTTTTAAGAAATAGAGAAGCTTGGTTGAGAATGAGACTGGTAAAAAGTTAAAATGTCTCATATTTGATAACAATGGTGAGTATTGTAACAAAGAGTTTGAAGATTATTGTTCTTCTAATGGTATTCATAGGAAGAAAACGGTTCCAAGGACTCCATAGGAAAATGGAGTGGTTGAGCGCATGAATAGAACAATAATGGAGTGTGTACGAACTATGAGATTGCATGCAGGACTGCCTTCAAACATGTGGGAAAAGGTTGCAAACACTGCTATTTACTTAATTAATAGAGGTCCCTCAAATCCTTTGGGTTGTGGTATTCCAGAGGAAGCATGGATAGGTAAGAAGGTGAGTTATTCTTTTCTCAAGACCTTCGGTTGTGAAGCATTTGCAAATGTAGATTCTGAAAATAGAACCAAGCTTGATGCAAAATCAAAGAAGTGTATATTTGTTGGATATGGCATTGATGAATTTGGTTATAGGCTTTGGGATTTTGAAAATCAAAAAATTGTGAGAAGCAGGGATGTCATATTTAATGAGAAAGTGTTGTACAAAGATTAGTTGCAGTAGAATGAGAAGAAATAAAATGATTATGTAGTGCTGGATGATACACCAAACAACGATGTTCCATTGGTTCCTCATGATTCACAACAACAACAACAAATACCACAAACTCTAGTGAATGTTAGACGATCCTCAAGGATAAGTAGACCTCCAGAAAAATATTCTCCATCTTTGCAATCCATTTTATTAACTGATGTTGGTGAACCAAAATGTTATGATGAAGCTATGTAGGTGGATACCAAGGTTCAGTGGGAGCATGGAATGCAAGAAGAAATGGACTCCTTGCTGAAAAATCAGACTTGGGACTTATGCAAGTTGCCTATAGGTAAAAAGGCTTTACCAAATAAATGGGTTCATAGGTTGAAAGAGGAGGATGGAGGTAAGAAAAGATTTAAAGCCAGGTTAGTTTTAAAGTGATTTGCATAGAAAAGGGTATTGATTTTGATTAGATTTTTTCTTCAGTTGTTAAAATGACTTCTATACACACTGTTTTAAGTATTGTGGCTAATGAAGATTTGCATTTGGAACAACTAGATGTTAAAACCACCTTTCTCCATGGTGATTTGGAAGAAGAAATATATACCCAGAACAACCACAAGGATTTGAGGTCAAAGGTCAGGAGAAATTGGTGTGCAGATTGAAGAAAAAATTATATGGCTTGAAGCAAGCACCTTGGCAATGGTATATTAAATTTGATAGCTTTATGGATGAGCATGGCTACAGTCAGTGTAATTCAGACCATTGTGTTTATTTTAAGAGGTTAGATGATGATAGCTACATTATTTTATGTTTATATGTTGATGATATGCTTGTAGCGGGGTCTAACATGAATCACATAAAGGAGTGAAAACAACAGTTAGCAAATTCATTTACTATGAAGGATTTGGGGGCAGCAAAACAAATCCTTGGTATGAAGATTACAAGAGATAGGAAAAACAAAAAAATGTTTTTATCTCAGGCTGATTATGTTGAAAAGGTGTTGCAGAGATTTCATATGGAGAATGCAAAAGCTGTCAACACATCTTTGCCTAGTCATGTTAAATTGACTAAGGATATGTGTCCAAAGACACAAGAGGAGGAAGAAAAAATGTCCAAAGTACCATATGCTTCAACTGTAGGCAGTTTAATGTATGCCATGGTATGCACAAGACTAGATATTGCACATGCTGTAGGAGTTGTTAGCAACTATATGAGTCATCCTGGAATTGAGCATTATAATGTTGTAAAATGGATTTTCAGGTATTTGAGAGGCACATCCAATAAATGTTTATGTTTTGGGGGCTCTAATACTGATTTAAAAGGCTATGTTGACTCAGATTTGGCAGGAGATATAGATACTAGGCGGAGTACCACAAGTTATGTATTTACAATTAGTGGGACATCAGTGAGTTGGATTTTTCAATTGCAAAAGGTGGTTGCTTTATCCACCACAGAGGCAAAATATGTTGTTGCAACATAGGTGAAAAAGGAGATGATATGGATGCAACTTTTCATGGAAGAGTTGGGAAAAAAAAGCTAAAAATTACTTGTTTACAAATAGCCAAAGTGCTATACATTTTGCATAGAATTCTGCCTTACACTCTAAAACCAAACACATATAGTTGAGATATCATTTCATTCGGTCAGTGTTGGAGGATGGACAGGTAAAGCTGGAAAGATACATACAGATGCCAATATAACATATATGTTTATGAAGGTGGTGACAAGGGAGAAGCTGAGCTCCTCTTCAGCTTCAGTTGGCCTTCAAGGTTGATTTCAAGTATAACAGAGTAGCAGGGTCCAAGGTGCTTATTTCCAGTGGGAGTTGTAAATGTAATGGCGTCGTCCAGGATTAGTCTTCAAGTGGGAGATTGTTTGGCATGGATCCTGATCAGTCTCCAAGTGGGAGATTGTTGGTATGTGGCGACTGATCATGCTATACTGTACACTCTTCATGTATCCTTTTTGGGCCCCCGAGATTTTTTTTTTCCAATTTTTTTGCATCGTCACCGACAAAAGAAAAAAATGACTTTGTAGAATCCTAATCCTGGAAGCTTCTAAAAGACTTGTTATAAGCAGTTGGGATGGGGGATTGCAGTAAGGTGATTATTTGTGAGATTGTAATAAGTTTTGCACTAGATAATAAAATCATTGGATTGCTGTGGTTTTGTGGATGTAGCGCATATTGGGTGAACCATGTTAAATTTTCTATGTTAATTTTTTTGTATGTTTTATTTCTTTGTTTTATTGATCAAATCTGCATTTAACTATTAGACATCTTCCTTCTAACCCTAACAAAGAGTAGAGGGATTAGGTAGATTTGTACAAGTCAATATAAGGTAGCTTAGGCCATTATAAATAGGAGACACCAAGATCTATTAAATACTCTAGGTGTGAGAAGTATTTGGGAAATTATGAAGAGCTATGGGAATTCACATAGAGCTAAGATTGTAAGAACCTATAGTAAGGGCACAAGCTTTTTGAAGTATCATTTTTTGGGACTAGTAACTTGTGTATACCCCCTAAAATGTACAATATTCCTCTCCTTTAAAGATAACCACCAATTGATAAATAGTGTGAATTGCATAAGTTAATATCATTGATGCTCTAGCTTGATGGTAGTTGGGGAGCATGCTCTACTTATTGACTACAATTTGTATCCCATATATTGTGGGATGGTTTTTTCCAGTGGCATGTAGGCCTTAGTGCCAAAAAAAATTAGGTGATGGATTCACCATATTACTCTAGAGGCTTGGATGGTTTTTGCCAATGGTATGAGAGTATTAGAACCAACACCATGCAAGTGATGGATGCCACCTGTAGATACGTGGATATATTTTACTAGTGGCCCATGTAGACCTTCAAGCTACTAGTATGCGGGTAATAGATTCCCAATTGCACACTAGGGCCCATTAGATGATTTTGGCCAATGACATGTATAATTGAAGGCTAGTGGCGTGTAATAAATAAATGTAAGGATCTACCCATCTTAGTAGTTTAGTATTGAATTTGGTACATCAAGAGAATTTATGTTTGTTTTCGAGGTGATGTGTTTTCTACACTTACTGTTTATCTAGTGGTGGTTGTAAGTGGTATGAATTTCTTTCCATCAACACGGTTAGTGCAAAAAACTAGGGGAAAGATGCAACCCATGGTGTAGTGTGCAATGCATTGACATTAATTTTCTATCTAGAATGCACTAAAAAGGTAGGTGTTAAGTCACTCATTGAGCATGTGTCGCTCACTCATTATGTATATGCCAATCACCCTCTATTTAATTGTGTGAATGGTCTTAGATTTGTGCATATTGTTAAATTGATGCTCTTTCCTATGATGACGTTAAGTAGTATTGGATGCTTGATTTTCATCATAGATATTAGTGGGTTGAGAAAAGAGTGAGACTCATAATGCAATATCGGACACAAAAGAATTTTTATTCTAGATGATATCTACTTACAAGATTGTGTGTTAGTAAACCAAGTAGTAGGATGATTCATATAATAGGTTGCATCCACTTCCATGGTACAATTTTTTTCAATATTAACATATTTTATATTTCTGCATCATCATACTAGATATATGTGTGGATCGTTCATACTAGATATATGTGATTTGTGCTTAAGATATAGATGTTGTTATAGGTTCAAGAAGAGAACAAAAGAAAGTGAAATTGACAAAGTGTTTATTGCCTACATAGTGAAGATCTACTGTAGTTTCGTAACATGGTTGTGGCAACAAGACTGCAAAGACCATTTTTCCTCATAGCCTATGATATACTCCTCTATAATGTCTCTTAATGGAATCAAAATCTTAAGCTATGAAAAATCACTATAACTATCAATCCATCTGTTGTCGGATTTCAATCTTACTTCCTTATTCCCAGTTCTATCAATTCACACCAATTTAGTCTCCTTGAATTCTCGGTCAAGCCATGAGGGAGAGTGGTAGGATCATTGAATAAATGTAATGTGATTTGTTGCAGAGTTGCATAGTACTCTCCACTCATCAATCATCCTCAAAGTCACTTTCTTTTCACTATCCTTGAATCCTTGATACAAATAAATTGTTATATGAAATGCTCATGTGTGCGTTTAGACGCTTAAAATTAATAGTTCTCAATAATATTTAAATGTATTTATAACTTACCTATTATTATATAATATTGTGTGTTAACTTGCACCAAAATTATTTTTTAACATGTTTATGGAAATCTCAAAAATAGAGGCAAACTTCAGTTCTTCGGGATATGATAACAACAATTTTTAATCTGTCGAATATGCTCAAGATATAATAATGTTAAAACCAGATGCTATGAATTGGGTAAGAGAGTCTTCCTGCGTGGTCTCTTCTTTGTTTTATTTAATCGAACAAAGCAAATGCAGTTTTAGAATCTTAGGCGAATTTCGCCTGAATGTAATTCACAAGTTCTTGGGTAATGTAGAAGGCCTTATTCAATACAGAATCAGGGAGAGGGGGATTTGCTGCAAAGAGAGAATTGGAAATTATCTGAACTCCAGGAAACTGGCTGCTTAATCCAGCTATGGCAACTGCATTTTGGTGCTCCACATTCTGCTGGAAATGCACCAGTGCCTTTGGAAACACAAACACATCTCCCTTCAACATTTTGCTGAAAAACTTCTTGTTGGTGTCAATAAAACCCACAAGAAGCTCACCTTCCAATAAAACAAGAACTTCAGTGGCTCCTAGGTGGCTGGGCTTAAGTATCACACATTAAGCCTTGACATTTTAGGTCAGTCAAACAAATATATTTTCTGTTTTCCTTTTCCGTTCAACACGTCACTGTCACGGCTGGGCACTGTCACGCTGGACTTCGTACAGATCACTATTCACGTGCCCGCATCAAACACTGTACATGCCCTATTTGTCATTAACTTAGGTACCTATTTCTTCTCCCACATTTTTCAACGCAGCTCCAAATTATTCACATTTTATGATGGCGTGGGAAATTTGAAGGTTTATCCGCTGGTAAGCACTGGATTATGGATTATTTATAGATTTATTTTAGATTTATATTAAAAGATTATTTGTTGTATTTGAAAATAAATTATTTATATAAAAATATTTAAGATAATTAAATAATACAATAAATTATATAAATTAAATTTAAGTAAATCTATTGCATTAAAATAATAAAATAATTGATATATATTTGAAATATATTTATATAAAATTTATTTATTTATATATATTAATAATAAATCAATTATTATATATTATTTATTAATATATATAAATATAATAAATATATATAAAATAAGATAATGATAATATTTTATATATTATTTATTATTTATATAATATTATTGTATATTATTATATTTTTATATATAACAAATTATTTATTTTAATATATTATATATATTATATTATATAAATTATTTTTATATAAATAATATAATATAATCTATCATAATGATTTAATCCCTTGCATTTATTTTTTTAAAGTAGTTAATACAATAATATGATTTATTAGTCTCAACTATCATACATAATATATGTTTATTTATATTTAATTAATTACATTTATTTAACTAGCTTATATTTGGTGAACCTTTCTACCTTACACAAACTATTTTTTTAAATATTTCTTATCCATATTAGAGTTTTCCATATCAATATATATATGGCATATACATCTCACTTTTAGATAAAAGAAAAAAAAATGTTACAATCATTGTCTTTGACAATGATTTTTAGCTTTATTTTTTATTTTTTTCACCCACCCTTAAAATCATATTAAGGTTTAATTTTAGATCTAATATACCACTAAAATTTTCACAATTTTTGATCTAAATCTAAACTTCTAATCTTTATTTTTCAATCTTTTTTATTACATGAGCTACTTGAGATCCTAGTCTTCCATTACAAATGAGTGCTCATCTAAACCCTACCATGGCTACCACAAATCAAACTGAGATCTATTGTGATGCTCATATTGAAAAAACAAATTCTATTATATATATAATATGTATATATATTACATATAATATAATATAATATATAATAAGACAATAATAATATTTTATATATTATTTATATATACTATTATTACATATTATTATATATTTATATAACATATTATTTATTCTATTATACTATATACTATATTATTAGTACTTTCCATAGTAATATTATTGCAATGAGTTTTGTTAATTAGTTATTAATAAGTTGGTTTTGAACCAATTAAAAACTAAAAAAAAATACCCTTTTTAAATAAAATTTAATATTTGTAAAGTGAACATGTAAATATTTAACTTTTGAAATTTGAAAAAATATTTTTCTTGAATGTGATTGGTTAAAAAATTTGAGTTGTTATGGGTGGATTTTTAGGAAATTGATGGTAAACTATTATTTTGTCATTTCTTTTAATCAATTTTACTCCAATTTTTCTATTATTTTGATGGTTTTATCTAAATATATTTATAAGAGAATAAATGAAACAATACACATCAATTAAAATGTGGAAAAACCTATGATAAAAAAACCCACAAAGTGTAATTCAATATAAAAAATTTACCCTCTCTTTTCCACAAATGCCTCACAACTTACCTTCTTTACTACCATTTTAATCACAATGGATATTTAATTTTACTCACATACAACTCCCTTAAATATAGGGATTGAATACATTTCATTTACTTGTTAGTTATAGTCTATATATTTAACCATTTAATAAACATTATATTCAAATAGACTTGTATTTATAATTTTATACTCCATAAAATACAAATAATTTTAATTAAAAATTGTAACATAAACTAGTATAGATATAAGAGTTTGTTGCTTATGAATTAAACATATAAGAGGTGAGGGGAAGGTTGCACAAGAATCAAGATGTTTTCTTAATAGAAGAAATTTAGAAGGAGAAAATATAATATAGAAAAAATATTACAAGTAATCAAAATTAGAAAACAACACCATTCGTTTAAAAGACTATTACAACAAAAAAAATCAAGTGTAATATAATGTTGAAAATATTAAAGAAATTTCATTAATTTGAATTTTTTATTAATTAATTTAATTTTTTTATTAATAAAAAAATAAGATCTAAAATTAATATAATAATAACAATTTTGAAAAGTAAAGAATAATTTTACAACAACAAATTAATAAATTTTATAAATACTAATCTTTACATTACAATAATACACTACCTTATAAACTTACTAGATAATAAAATAGACTCTACCATTTTTCCAATATTAATCTTTACATTATAATATAAATTTACAATGTAAAATTAATATAAATTTGACATTAAAATTTTTAACAAATACAAGACAATATAAGAGGAAGAATGTTATAAGAATATTGTTAATTTGTATTAAAATAATGAAATTATAATATAGAGATATTAAGTTAAAAAACTCTAAAAGGTCTTATATATGTATTGTTAGACATAAAATAATAGACTCAAAACATAAAATAATAGACTCAAAAAATAAAAATAAAGATGAGGGATGAATAGAGATAAGAGCAAAATGAGGTCTTATAAATATGAAACAATTTTCATTTGAAAAATAGAAAAGTGTTGTAAATTAGTGAAATATATAGAATAAAAAATGATTAAACATGAAACTATTTTTATGTGACAATACAATAAAATATATTACACTAATAAAAATATCATTTAATTAAAAAAATAGATGTGTAAAAATAATAGTAAAATTCATATATTTATATATTTTTTTAAACAAAGGGGTAAATTTTTTTATTGAAACTCATAAAACAACATTACAAAGAAATCAAGAGACCAAGGTCCCCAGAAAAACCAGACCACTAAGTAGAAAAAGACAATCAACACCATCAACCATCACCATTTCCCTCCCTATCATCAGCAAGAATTCTCTCAAGATCAAGATGAAGCACTGGAGGAACCATTTCCCACTCCTCAATTCTCCATCCCTCAGCATGCTTTGACGCCCATTTCGCCAAGCAATCAGCAGCCCTATTCCACTCCCTTGGAATATGAACGAAAGTCACCATCTCCATTAATGAACTAACCTGCAAAATCTATTGTACCACCCCAACCAATTGCCAAATGACATCATCCACTTTCTGCTTAATAAGTAAATTAATCAAAACCTGGGAATCAGATTCACAAACAACCCTTCTCCATCCCAAATCATAAGCTTTCTCAAAAGCACAAAGAATTGCCAACCCTTCCATAAGGTTGATGGTATGAACACCATCATAGACCGAAAAGAGGAAAACCACCGAACCCAAATAGTCCCTTCTAATCCCCCCAATACCAGCCGGCCCTGAATTTCCTCTGGAGGAACTGTCAGTATTGATTTTTAGAACCCCAATTGGGGGAAACTGCCAATATCCAGACCTTTGTACTCTCTGCTTCAGATGCCTACTGCGCTTTACACATGCCGAGGCCAAGGACAACCCCTGAATCCCCAATCTCTTCGCCACTTCAACATCCATTTTCCCCAAGGGGAATTCCAACTCACACTTAGCCACCACCATCTCCTGAACCATGCCCAAAGTTCTCTGCTAAATTTGTTGCACCAACTTCTTCTCTCCACGAAATATTCACCAGTTCCGCTCCAACCAAATCTGCCACAATATGAAGATAGGTCCCACTGACCACACCTCCTGTAAAAAGGGACCCATAGAGGGAGGCCTACCCAACGTCTGCCAAAAATCAATCAAGGAAGAAGCATGAACACATGAACTATTCCAAACCCCCCACCAGAAATGCCAAATCTAGAGGGAGAAAGGGCAGCAAAAAAATAGATGAGCAGAGTCCTCCTCGTTAGCCCCACACAAAACATAGACCGAGGGACCCTGGAAGCCACACTTCTGAATATTATCCCAAGTCAAACACTTATTCCAAGCCAACATCCACAAAAAACAATTACATTTTGGCCAGGAAGACTTGTTCCAGATCTTCTTCCACCACTGAATTTCATCCCCATCCACCCTATGGGACAATAGCTCCTGATATCTAGAAGCAACAGTATAATCCCCTTTAGGATTGGGAGACTAGGCAAGCACATCATCATGCTGGAGAGAGCTACAACGCCTACTGGAAAGGATACTATGTAGCTCAATACATTCTTCTGGCAAACCAACATCAGGCCATTCATCTGGAGACTTCCATCCGGCCACCTCCAACTAACCATGAGAGGAAAATGACTTAAAGTCACTCACCCGTGTCCAACCAACCTCACAAAATCTCTGACAGAGATTCAACAAGTGAGGAAACTGAGAAATGATGGGGGGAGATCCATCCCACGAATCAGACCAAAATTGAACCTTGGTCCCCTTTTTACAAATCCAAAATAATCCATCCTTAATAAGAGCAACCCCTTTCTTAAGCATGCTCCAGATCACTGAGCCCTTCCCAAGAAGGGGGTAATGAGGTATTTCCATCTGAGGGATTCCCAGAAAATACTTCTGAGAAAGTATCTTGGCCCAACTCTTATCATGCTCCTTACACCACCTCCAATACAGTTTCGTAGCCAAAGCCACACCAGTCAAAGCCATCTGCTGCAAACCTAAGCCACCATATTTCTTTGGGCTGCACACAACCTCCCATCTAACCAAAATCCATTTGGAAGACTCCAAGCAACCAGCCCATAAAAATTGTCATGTCACTGAATCTAAGTCCTTAACAAAACCCAAAGGGGCAACCTGTAGCATGCATCTGTAAATGGGCAAAGCCTGTACCACAGACTTGATAAGCTGAACACGACCAGCAAAGGATAACCACCGGAAAGTCTAGTGATTAACCTTCACCCTAAATTTATCTAAAATACTCTGCCATGACTCCCAAGGCAATCTGCCCATCGAGATAGGGAAACCAAGATAGGTCAAAGGAAGAGTCCCGATCTGAAATCTCAAGGTTTGAGCAATCCTTCACTGAATGGGGCACGAAGTGTTGAAGAAGAAAATAGAAGACTTATCCTCATTGATCTGTTGACCTAAGGCAACCAAGTAAACATCCAACACCCTACGTAAATTAGAAGCCTCTCACATTGTAGCCATACCCATCAGAGCAGTATCATCCACAAATTGTAGATGAGACTACGAAGGTAAATTACCTCCCCATTGCCAACCCTGAATGCTACCCACCTCCACATTCCTTCTAATCAACCTCCCCAAACCTTCAGCGAGGAGAATAAAAAAGTATGGAGAGAGAGGGTCCCCTTGACGAAGGCCCCTAGAAGCACCAAATAGCTCAGAATGATTCCCATTAATAAGCACAGAGAAAGAGATTGAGGTAACACAACTCATAACCCATTGAATCCACTCCTCTGCAAACCCAAAAGCAGCAAGAACCTACCACAAGAAGGACCATCGAACTCTGTCATAAGCCTTCGCCATATCCAATTTGATAAACATCGCCTTTTCCTTGGAGCTGGCCATAGAATGAATGACTTCGGTTGCAATAACAATCCCATCCAGAATCTGTCTACTTGCTACAAAACCACTCTGTTCTTCAGAAATCAACTCCTCAAGACCCTTTTTCAACCTGTCAGCAATTACCTTAGAGATGATTTTATAAATGACATTGCATAGAGAAATGGGTTGAAATTGGCTTAACCTATCTGCCCCCTCACGCTTGGGAATAAGAGCAAGGAAAGTAGAATTTAAGGCCCTTAGCATCTGCTTGTTCCTTTGAGATTCTTGCACAACCTCCAGAAGATCCAATTTGATTATATCCCAAAATTCTTGGAAAAACTCGATTGGGAAGCCATCAGGACCTGGCACCTTCCCCTTCTGCATCTGGAAAATAGTTCCTTCAAGTTCTTCCAGTGTGATATCATTCATAAGCTGTTGGTTCAGCTCCCTAGACACAAGATGAGGAATACAAGAAAGAACCTGAGCCTCCTCAGGAGACCCCCCTTGGGAGTCCTCCCTAAAGAGAGAAGCAAAATATTGTCTCACCTCATTAGAAATTTCAGGGAAGGAAGACAAATGTTCTCCCCCATCGTTCACAAGACCAGAGATGGAATTCCCATGCCTCCTTGCTTTCACCGAATTGAAGAAAAAAAGACGTATTTTTATCCCCTTCCTGCAGCCAATCTATTCGAGCCTTCTGTTTCCAATATATCTCTTCCCTCAGCTCCCATTCCTCCAAGGTTCTCACAGCTTGCGCTTCAGCCTGAAGAAGCTCAGGCATCACTCCAACCTCCCTTAACCTCCTTGTGATACTATCCAGTTCTTCTTGAGCCACTGCCTTTTCATGGAAGACATTCCCAAAACACTGAGAGTTCCAGCGCTTAAGCTAATACTTAACATATTAAAGACGCTTGGAAAAAATATACATTGCCGTCCCATAAGCAGGTCTACCACTCCACCATTCTGCCACACAATCCTTCAGAGAAGGGTCACGCAACCACATGAGCTGGACCCTAAAAGAAGGCGTACGCGGAACACAAGTTGAATCAATGACAAGCTTGATAGGCTAGTGATCAGAAACTCTCCAATCCAAGATCTTAGAGCAGGAAGACCACATCCCCCCAACCCAGTAGTAGGACACCAGAAAGTGATCCAACCTTTCTACGATGCAATAATCCCCAGCTCGACGGTTGTTCCATGTAAACTATCCATTACTAGGTTTGATATCAACAAGATTTAAAGAGTTGATGCTATCATGAAGCAACAAAGTAGAGGGCTCCAGCCTCCTAGTACCACCCCGCTTCTCATCCAACTCGCAAATAGCATTGAAGTCTCTGACCATAATCCATGGATGGAAAGGAGCCATAGAGCGGACTAACCTGATATGGGACCACATAGCTTGCTTACCCTAGAAATCAGTAGGAGCATAGATATTAGAAAAGAGAATAACCTTCCCCATCTCAAAACTAGAAGCAATCATAGATAGTGGATTTAGAAGACACCCACTAGAGAGGTCAAAATTTTTCGAGGATTCCAAAAATAGGCCA
Organism: Sequoia sempervirens; assembly: GCA_007258455.2. Taxonomy (NCBI): domain Eukaryota; kingdom Viridiplantae; phylum Streptophyta; class Pinopsida; order Cupressales; family Cupressaceae; genus Sequoia; species Sequoia sempervirens. The sequence continues at coordinate 436,656,954 of VDFB02281492.1, read as the reverse complement.
CACCCCCAGAAGATCTATGAGCACCAATACATTGACAATCACCACACCTCCATAGTCTAGGTGCCAAGTCAAGCATACTCTCAACATATAACTTAGTGTCCTGAAGAAAAAACACATCAGGACCATGTTTTCGAACTAAATCATGAACCACTTTTTTTCGAGGGCCGCTGTTCAAGCCCCTTACGTTCCATGAAAGAACAATCATTTCAAGGGGCTCAAAAAGTGAGAATCCAGAGTCTTTACTGACCCTGACTGTACCAAGTTCTCGCCTGTCAATTTGATCTTTTCCACATCCTTCTTTCTACCTAGTTTAGCAAATTTCTCTGCCCCACCTTTCTTAATATCTTTTTGCAAAATGCTCAATTTTGGAGGCTTAGGCTTCTTAGTAGAATCCAGATCTGCACTTCACCCAAGAGGAGAAGAATCCTCACCTACTGCTGGAATGACAACCAAAGAAACTGGAACCTCTAGGCCCTCAGTCGGCATAGCAGCATCCGTGAGCACACCATAATCACCTTGTGGTTCCATAGAAGAGTCAAGTGCAGGTCCCTCTTGAGCAAACCCCTCAATCCCTTGCTCCAAGTTTACCAAACCTGGATTTACTTCTTGGTGACTAAGGTCGTCCAAAACCTCAAACCTGTTAAAAGTGCCCTCATCTTGCCTTTCCCTGAAAGGTCTCTTTTGCCCCCTGTGCTTACTCCAGGCCTTGACAGGAACAAAACCATCAGTATCTGCCTCCACAGTAGGACCATTTCCCTTCCCCTTATTCGCCCTGGGAAGATCCCGAGAAGGTTGTGAAGGCAGGGGATCAACCGACTTGTATCTTGGACACTTTCTTAGCAAGTGGCCATATTCATGATAGAGCTTGCAGTGGAATGGAAGGGTCTCGTAGTCCAATTGCTGCACCCAAGAATAAGAACCTGCACACATATCTATTGCATCGGGCAAAGGCCTACTTAGGTCAATTTCAACACAAATTCTTGCAAAAGTCATTACCTTTTTACCCAAGGTCTGTGATGAAGCTCCAACTAGTTTTCCAAGCATCGAGGCCAGCAAGAGCAACACATCCTCTCGACAACATTCCACTAGGAGGCAAGGTAAACGAACCCATACCGGGACATGATTTGGAAGCTCCTCAACTGGGTTAAATCCTGCATGCCACGGCTTGATAAACAACCCCACCTTATTATGAAAATAAGGTCCTCCCTCAAACACCCTGTTATGATCAGCTATGTAGTTAAAAGTAACCATGAAGTAATTGTTAGCCAACAACATTATCTCCATTTCTCCCACTGGCTCCCATGTTCTCTGAGCCCAAGTCTCCAAAAACTGTAGCGAGACCCTCATCCCCAAAAATTTGCAATATAAGGAATGATTTGAGTAGTAATCAATATCTTCAGCAATCATTTCAGGCGGAACAACAAATTTCAGTCTCACCTTGCACCGCTCTAGACAGCCATTAATCTTTGTGATTCGTGAACTAGAGGACAATCCCACACTGTCCATCCCAAAGTCCATTGCAAATAAATTGTTATTATATGTCGACATCCCATCCTTTGGGGACATCGAGCAAATTGTTGCGCGAAAGCTCAAATCAGGAGTAACCCCAAAAGCCTCTCCCTTGGATAAAGCCATCAAACCCTATTCCAATGCATAAACCCACAAAAAGAAATAATGGGCCAAAACCCCTACCACTTCCACCTCCCGAACTCCGCAAAACCAGTCGCTCCAGCTCTCCCACACTTGCACCAGATAAGGGGAAGAGCAACAACGCCGAAAGGAACCACCTATAGCCTCCGTTCCACCCTTACCCATAAGGGAATTCGCACTAAACAACCACAGATCCCCAAGCTCGCCCAAAACCAAACACCCATGTGCGTGGAGACACAACCCCGAACACACCAACAGGCACAAGAGGTAGGAGATCGCGCCAGCCAGCCTCCCCAAACAACAAGGCACACCAGAAAAAAGATGCCCGCCCCCAGGAACACCAAAAAACCCTCCCCAGACCGCGCAGATACAAAATGGAAGTATCACGAGCTAGGGCACGGGTGCCCTAGCTCGGCCCATGCAGAAGCATTTGAAAGCCATTACTTTTCTCAAAATTCATATATTTATATTATTTCTTATTTAATTTTGTGTTTATTTTTAGAGAATGTTTTTGGTAGTCATTCTTTTGTTTCTATATATTTATCTATAAGTTTGTATTGGGGATATATTCTTCTTGACCATTTGCCTCTTCAATAGTATCAATTTTGGAAAGATAATTAGACCCTTGGTTGTTTCTCCTTCATTTGACCATGATATTAAAATCAAAATCCTGGAATAAGAACAACCATCAAATCATTCTTCCTTGAATTGCTGGTTTGTTTTATAAATATTTCAATGTTTCATGGTTAGTATAGAAGGTGAATCTTGTGGACAAGAGGTAATGTTTTAACTTTTTTAATGTATACACCATTGCTAAAGCTTCTCTTTCTATTGAGATACAGTTATTCTATTCTTGTAAAAGTTTCCTACTATCAAATTTAATAGGTTGGTAATTATTTTACTTATGTTGTATTAAGCTTCCTACAATAGTTATACCCAAGTTATCTACATGCACTTGAAAGGGGTTTGTCGAGTTCAAACAGTTTAAAATTTATGCTTCAATAATCTTATATTTGAGTGTGTTGAAGGATTTCTCACACTATTATGTCTAATTTCTTGCTTTATTAGTTTTTCTTCAATAACTACTCTGTAGTGTAAGAAAAAAGTATCCCCTTTTCACACTTAATTTGGGAATAGTTAATAATAAAATGGGCCTAATGTTTCCTTAATTTAGTGTTGTAATATATTTTTCATATTCACTTAAGTTTAGGACCCTTTTAAATTAAGTGGACTTAATTGGGCTTATTTATGATGCTATAAGGTGTACCTTTAAACTTTCACATTAATCTAGGGCTTTATTAATTAATTGAGGTTAATTTGCCTTAATTAGCCCCTTTAATTCAAATCCAAGCCTAATTAAATGTAAATTTTGAGGGATAGAACCCGACATTCATAAATGCCATTACACAACACTTAACTTTGGAATATGTGTGTCCTAGGTAAGTGACTTAGGACCCATTCACCATAGGGCGAATGGGTCCTCACTTAGATCTAGGACCCTAATTTAACATAATGTTTAACATTGAGCAATGTGTGTCATAGGTAAGTGTCCTCACTTAGACCTAGGACCCCCCTTTGAAATATGTTTTTGGTAGTATTTTAATGATTTCAAATGTACAATTCAATGTCGACTTGTGATATTCAAATTTCAAAAATTAATAATATATGTATAAATAAGAGGTTATTTCAGTATGTTTCACCTAAGCAATTTTCACCAGGAGATCAAGCATTTTTCACAAGAGCATTTTCAAGGTATTCAAGGGTAGATTTGTAGAAGACTATTACAACAATCAAGATTCCTTTCATCATGTCAAAGAGTTATTACATCATGCATGTTGTTTGAGCTAATATGGTGATTTAGTGCTCAAGATCTATTAAAGCATATCAAATGCATTGTTTCAAGTCAAGTTTGATGATCAAGATCTATATTCATTGAGGCCACTTCATGCTAGTTTATAGATTTGTTATTTTTTGTGCATGTTTTGCACACACGCCCCACCAAAGGAAGGGACCCCCTCTTTTTCGCTTCTGATGGCTCGCTCCTATTTCCAATGGGTCATTTTTGCTCCTACCTCTCTTTGTGTGCCCCTTTCCTAGAGTCCAAGTAGGTCACATTCCTAAGAATGATCAAATTCCCCTTGACTAGATTTACCTACCTGATTTTCACTAAGTCTTTTTCTTTCACAGAAATGCCCCTGCGGGTTTCCCTTCATCCATTGCCTCGACGTCCCTTAGGCCTCACAAACCCGTAGTTGTGGGTTTCCTCATGTAGGTTACCACTTGTGTTTTACCACTAAGTAGCGAATGACGCCCAACTTTCATCCGCATGGCAGGCTCCACACTTAGTTTCTTTGTCTGAGTCTTGACCAAGCATCCAAACAAGCTCGGGTTTCACAACTCACCTAACTCGAGTTTCCCATACCAAGAAATCAATGCATGCCATTAATGGAAATTGGCCTATAAATGCTACTCCCTACCCTTAATTTTAACCCGAGGTGTTCAAATTTGAGAAGAGAAACAAAGTCCCCACCCCTTTTTCCACTTTTTGCCTTGCTCCTGTTGACTTGGTCCCTTCTCGCTTGCTTCACTTTTTCCTTCATTTTTTGACTTTGGGGACAAGTTTCCTATGGATTTGGGATGTTTCTATGATGCCTAAGTGAACTGCTAATGTTTTGTTGAGTTTTGGGAAGTTGCAGTAATTTCGTTGTGGGCCGCATCCCTCCATTGTCGTTTGTGAGAACTTCCTTGCGAGCCGTCATCCCTTTGTCGCCGTCCACAAGAATTTATTTGTGGGTTTCCATGTGTAGGTCACTGTATGTGGGTTTCCATGTGTGGATTTCCATTTTAAAGGGTGACAGACCCTCTGGCTTCCCCCTTCCAAATCTCCACATTTCCAAAAAGGGTGCAAACTTCAAGTTTTCATCATCTAGGAACCATCAAATGAATGTCTTCACATGCCTAAAGGGGTTTGCATCAAATATTCCATGTGTTTAGACATTGCAAAAATTTCACTACAGAAGTCCACTCATGAAAGTTTGTCTGTGGAAGTCCATTTGAGCAATGCCGTTACAAAAGGGCGGTAGAATCTATGACTTCCACATTCCAAATTTTTGCATTTTCCAAAATGAGTCAAATCTTAAGGAAATATGACTTGGCACTCTTTATACCCCTTTTCCCACGTGTTAACATTAAAAAATCTCAAAATTACTAAGTTTGTGAAGTTCCAGGAATTGCTTTGTGGGCCACCATCCCTCTGTTGCCGTCCGCGAGTGTACCGTAGAAAAATGGATCATTGACATTTTCATGGTCATTTGGTCCTGCTTCCTTAGTTTTTGATCTGTTTTGCTTGATTTAATGATGTAATATGACTTAAATATTCACATTAAATTCTAAATATTTAAATTATGATGTCTTATGAAGGTGTTGTGAAGTGTTGTAAAACATTTCTACACTTTTCTAGACTCTTCCTATCATAATTCATCTAAAAATCACCTTTTTATCTCTTATCATGTCCTATTTTAAAGTGTTGTATAGTCTTGTAACAAGATTTCATGTTTTTCTAGGCTTGTTTTCACTATTTACACCTTTCTTATGTCTTTTATGACCCCTTTATACACTTATAGGTCACATTTAAGTGTATTTTTGAATGTAAACCTGACAAACAATATTAAATACATTTTAATTCTCGACACCCACTTACAAGCCTAGGGTGGGACCCATTTGCCATGGGTGGCAAATGAGTCCCCCTTGGCTCCAAATTCAAAATAATTAAAATTTTCTTTCGGGTTTTATTCTAAAATACCTTATGTCAGCCTGTGATGTGGTATTTTTGGGAAATTAGGGCATAAGTGTGTATAAATATGTGTTTTCACCCCCCATTCATCTTAATTCATTCAAGCATTCAAGCATTTAATCTCTCTAAGCATTTTACATCCTTTCATCAAGCAATAATCAAGTACTTTGGAGCTGCCATTGTTATATCTTCAGATTTCTTCAATAAGGGTTTGGTAAGTGATAACATTTACATGTTATTTGGTTATCATTCTCTTCATATTCTACTTTATTATCTAAGGTTTGATTACCAAAGTGGGGTTTGACAAAGGAAAACCCCTATATCCTAACCCTCAACCATTTTCCCCCTCTTGCATGTGTGTTTGCAGACTTTTGTATATAGATTTATCAAGAAAAAAGGTGTTGAAAGGTGGTCAATAAGTCAACAAAATGTTTCAAGTCAAGTCAACCCTATTTCAAGCTTGGAGACAACCTACAGTCCATTTTTTGCACATCTGACTCCAACAACCTGACAGGAAGATAAAAGCAGATCTGGGCCCACGGTCCTGATTCTTGAATCTACAAAATTTTGGGAGAGGATTGATTTGCCATCTATGGCGAATGAGTCCCACCTTAGGGTTGAAAAGTTGATTTTGTCAGATTCTAGTTCCTGATTGTCAGAAAGCAGTTTTTAGGTGTTTCTGTCAGTAGTAGGACTGATTCACCATCAATGGCAAATGAGTCCCTTTGTTGATTTTCCTTGATCTTAGTCAAATTTTAGAACATTCCAGATTCTCCCAGTGCACTCTATTTATCTCTATTTAGCTTTATTCAGTTTTGTTTATATTTTCTACATACCTCACTATGTTTTCAAACATTGCATATTACATTTGTTTTGCATTCATAGTTAGTTAGTTTCATCACTTAGTTGCATTTACAACATTGCATTTAGCTTTAATAACATCATACAATCTTCTATTTGAGTGAACCACCTTCAATTTTTATAAGGGATTGTGGCCTTAGGGGATTCTATCTCTCATTTTAGGTGAAAGATCCTAAGAGTGTAAGAGAAGGACATAGAACCTTCCTGTTATGCCTTGCATAACCACCCCATTTTAAATTTGATTAAAATGGGACCCTCTTTTGATTTCGCTCTTTGCGTTTTGACCCCTTCGATTTTGAGGTTTTGCTTTGCCTTGGCATGTGCTTAATATGTTTATCTTGCTTGCCCAAGTGTTTTCCCCAAGTTGCATATTGAAAATCTTATGTTTTGGGTGAAGTTCGGGGTTTTACCCTGGTTTGGGATTTTCCGGTCTGTCCGGATTTTCCCAGTTTTCTTTCAAACTCCAGTTTCAATGTGGCTATTCGGGTTTTTGAGCTAGTTTGGGATTGTCCACCCCATCCGGATTTTCCTTTATTGCGATCAAATTTTGGCTCGACATGTTTTACATTGCAGTTTAGAGATTTTTGGCCTTCGCGGAATTCCGCCTAGGTCAGATTTTTCTGGATTTCTGTCTAGCCGTTGGGTTTCTAAGTTTGGTCAATTTTTGGAGCTTTATGCCATTTTTCTTTATCATTTGCGTTCTCCTGAGGTGAGATGTTCAATCTTGTTATGCTTTAGAACGTTGTGGTCTTGCTTGGAGTTTGAATTCCTGTGTGTTTAGGCATTTCATGGCTTGCCCTGTGCGTTCATGGTTAAAATCTAGGGTTTCATGCCTAGGGCATTGCCATTTCATCTTGATCTACTTTTGATTGAGCCTAGGATTCAAGGATGATCTGTTGAAGGTTCAGGTTAAGTTGGTTTCGTGCCCGGGTTCCTCAAATTTGTGACCTTTGGTCAATTTGAGTGAAGTCATGGCCGGTGTTTGGGTTTTCTGTCAGGTTTAGGATTTTCTTGTTTGGTCGGATTTTCCCGATTTCTCCTTCTTCCCTTCGTTTTCCTAAAATTTATGCAGTGTTGTCATTTTTGTGGAATTCTGGTCCGTCCGGATTTCTCTGGGTTTTCTGTGATGCGATGTGAAGCTTCAAAGTTGGATGAATTGGATGGTTTTAATGATAAATTCTTGTTATTCCATGATTTTAACTGATATATTGCACAATGAATTTCAATGATTCATGCATTCTTTTGTTCATTTTGATAATCTATTGTTGATATTGGTGCCTCATCAAGAGAATCCGCCTGGTTCAGAATTTTTTGAAATTCCTCCCAGGCTGGTCTTCCCTGGTTAGCTCAAAATCTAGAACTTCTCATTGTTGATGCTTAATGGCTAATTTAATGGTTTTATCATGATTTTAAGCTAACACTTGGGTGAAAATGTTGTCAATATTTGGATTCTCACATTAGTGTTTGATGAATGCAGGCCGAGTCTTGCAAGGTAGCGGCTGGAAATGCTAAGAGAGACACAAAGGGATCATCCATCTCTGAAGTAGAAAAATGAATGAAGCTGGATGAAAGGAGTAGGATTCCTGAGAGCAAGATGACATCAGTCTGGTTTGAGGTTTCAGATCTGAGTATGAACACCCTGCTACAAAGGACTAAGGCTATCATGGGATACAGTAACTAGACACCAACTGGATGATGCAACGACCTACAGTGTAGTCATTAATGAATATCAATCCAACAAGAGAGACTGGGACAATACAATGGGACAAATTTGAAGGATAATATTAATGCTATTGAATGGCGAACTAGGGTTTTGCCCATGCCACTTGTGAATGGCTTGCAGAAGACGTTCTTGATGATGAAGGCCAGACTAGGGCAAGGTATGGGCGAAGTGGGGGAAGCAATTAATGCAAAGTTGCATCAAAAATCGTGCTTCCTCATCGTTTCGCTTTGCTTCTTCTTCCCGTGTTTAGGTCTGAGTTATGTGAGAGATCCTGGGCCAATTTGGTCGGTGCCCTTGCATTTAATGCATGTTTGAATTTGTTTCGAACTCTTCTAGGGCCGACTTGTTCTGTGACCGACTTATTAAAAACCCTAACTGGGCCGACGCATCTGACACGTTTTATAAATATGGCATTTCGCCTCTTTTGTAAGGGTTCAAAAAAAAGTTAGAAGAAGAGTTAGAAAGGTTAGAAACAAAGTTAAGCAGATTAGTTAGCAAGCTAGAAGATTCAGAAGGTAGAGGATGGGATATCAAAAAATAAAGTTAGGGTTTTGAAGTAAGTTAGACTTTTTTGCAGTTCAGTAGGAGGAGATGATGTATCTTCCAGATTTTCTTAGCATAGATGGAGATAATTCGAAGACATGGGTTTCTGTACACTGGTGATCTTGCCATATTTTTAATTGCTGCTTATCTGTTTCATTAATAGTAGGAGCAACCATATTTAAACCTACTTCATATTATGCTCTAGAATGGTATTTATTTTGGGTTAATCATTTGATTTGAAAAGCTTTCAAGGAATGAAATTTTATCTTATGTTTTGTTTGAACGATGATTTGTAATCTACTGTTAAAGTTTTCACTATGAATGAATGAAACTGTGTATCAATTATAGGTTAATTTTATTCTGCAGTTCTAGTTTAGGAATTCCTTGGAAGGCAATAAGTCTGATTAGTTGAATGAATCAACATTCTTTTCAGTTTGAAAACCTTGACCTATCTTTTTTTCTATTTTCTTTAAAACCCCTGGTTAAAGTAGGTTTATATAGATGTTTGATCTTGCAACAATCCAGAAGCTCAAAACCAATAGGCCCCTTGAATATTATAGCCATATTGACCACTTCGTGAAACAACAATGTTGTGAACCAACATAAAAGACCTTGGGAGGTGATTAGTTTGATTACTGATTGTCTCTTTTAGGAGAGGTGAAATATTTTTACTTTTATCTTACCTGCATGTTGTGGGTCAATTTGGCACCTCAACACTTCCCCTCGCTTTCCATTTCTTAAAAATTGTTGATACATTTTGGTGAACCCATAATGTGTGTATGATGTTCTCTCTCTCTTTGTGCACTTCTTCTATTTTTACCTCTATTCTTTTATGTCATACATCTCTTTTCCCCTTGTTTGATTTTTTGCCTTTTGTTTTGTGTTTTCCTTTTGGGGATGACGCAAAGCGTTGAGATGCCCTATGTCTTTTCCATGTTGACCCAAAAGGTCCCTTTTTATTTTTCTCTTTTTTCTTCCTTTTGTGGATGACGCAAAGCATTGAGACTGAAATGTATCCTTCATATTGACCCAAAAGTCTTTCTTTTTCCATTTCACCTTTCATTTTCTCCTTTCGATTTTTCTTTTTTCTTTTCCTTTTGGGGATGATGCAAAGCATTGAGACTAAAATGTATCTTCCATGTTGACCCAAAATGGACCTTTTCTTTTTCTTTTGTTTTCGCTCTTTATGTGTCATTCTTCTCGTTCTATGTATTTGGGGAATGATGACAGTTTCGAGCTCTCTAATAAATCATTGCAGCAATGAACATACTGACCCCAAATCCATAGATCCTTATGTGTTTGGTGTTTTTCCTTTGGGGGCAACTCCTCTTCCTTTTTCTCTTTCTTTTTCTTTTACATGATGTAGCCTATTCAAAAACATATGACTTGGCATAGGGGCTTTTTGACTTGGCTCTCATGTCTTCTTTTTGCTTGCATTTTTCTTTGCTACTTTAAAGTAATTGCTCACAAAACAGTGTGTAGAAATTCCTTTAAAGTGGGGGCATACATTGGCACTATTAATTTTTATTTTTCCTACTTCTTAGTGCAACCTTGTTACTTCACATGATGTATTTGTCACTTTGTGGATGACATTGGGGTAGTGTCCTTCATAAGTGTGATCTATCTTAGCATATTGCATTCCTCTTAGTGGCCTGATGTGATGCACTGCATCCACTAAGATGCGAATCTATTATTATTTTATTGGTCCTCTCTTGGAGTCATTAGACACAATGTTCCCTAAGTGATAGACCTTGTATGATTTTAACAAGACTCCTTTGAACATTTTCATTTTTCCTTTTTTCACTTTTACATGTTTACCTTTTTACCACCTTGCATAAAGCAGCTTGCATGCCTATGGTACCATCTTGTCCAAACCTTTTCCTTTGTGGCGCCTTATTAAAGTTATCAGGAGGTATAACTTTGATATGGTTGAGCGAGAAGCCCATTCTAAGGCACGACTTTCCCCATAGTCACCTGTGAGTTGTGAGTGCATACCAACTAGCGTATGTTTCTCTCTTTTGGGCCTTCTCACCCAATGAACTACCATGATTTCCCTTTCCCTAGAGTGATTATGCATTTCATTTCTCTTCTTCAGACAAACAACCTAGATCTGATCTACAACTAGCTAGACAAACGATCGAAACTTGATCCACCTTTTCCTTTTCTTAATCTTCTCTTTCTCTTGCATTCCTTTGTTCTTATGTTTAGTTGGCCTTGGGATCTTCATCATGGGGGCTTGATCATCCCTCTTGATCATTGTTATTCCATCTTGCTAGCATAAGTGCATTTGGAATCCTTCTCGAAATGCATGGTTACTTTAGTGTGAGTTGGAAGCAAGTTCATCCTCTCACTAAAGTGGGGGCTAAATGTACTGTCGAAAAATGAATCATTGAAATTTTCATGGTCATTTAGGTCCTACTTCCTTAACTTGTTTGATCTATTTTTCTTGATTTAATGATGTAATATGACTTAAATATTCACATTAAATTCTAAATATTTAAATTATGATGTCTTATGAAGGTGTTGTAAAACATAATTTCTACACTTTTCTAGACTCTTCCTATCATAATTCATCTAAAAATTACCTTTTTATCTCTTATCAAGTCTTATTTTAAAGTGTTGTAAAGTCTTGTAACAAGATTTCATGCTCTTCTAGGCTTATTTTCACTATTTACATCTTTCTTATGTATTTTATGACCCCTTTATACACTTATAGGTCACATTTAAGTATATTTTTGAATGTATACCCAAAAAAAAATATTAAATACATTTTAATTCTTGACACCCACTTACAAGCCTAGGGTGGGACCCATTCACCATGGGTGGAAAATGAGTCCCCCTTGGCTCCAAATTCAAAATAATTAAAATTTTCTTTCGGGTTTTATTCTAAAATACCTTATGTCAGCCTGTGATGTGGTATTTTTGGGAAATTAGGGCATACGTGCGTATAAATATGTATTTTTCTCATTATTCACCCCCCATTCATCTTAATTCATTCAATAATTCAAGCATTTCATCTCTCTAAGCATTTTACATCCTTTCATCAAGCAATAATCAGGTACTTTGGAGCTGCCATTGTTATATCTTCAGATTTCTTCAATAAGGGTTTGGTAAGTGGTAACATTTACATGTTATTTGGTTATCATTCTCTTCATATTCTACTTTATTATCTAAGGTTTGATTACCAAAGTGGGGTTTGACAAAGGAAAACCCCTATATCCTAACCCTCAACCATTTTCCCCCTCTTACATGTGTGTTTGCAAACTTTTGTATATAGATTTATCAAGCAAAAAGGTGTTGAAAGGTGGTGAATAAGTCAACAAAGTGTTTCAAGTCAACTCAACCCTATTTCAAGCTTAGAGACAACCTATAGTCCATTTTTTGCAGATCTGGGCCCACAGTCCTAATTCCCAAATTTACAAAATTTTGGGAGAGGACTGATTCACCATCTGTGGTGAATGAGTTCCACCTTAGGGCTGAAAAGTTGATTTTCTCAGATTCCAGTTCCCAACTGTCGGAAAGTAGTTTTCAGGTGTTTCTATCAGTAGCAGGATTGATTCACCATCAGTGGAAAATGAGTCTCTCTATTGATTTTCCTTGATCTTAGTTAGATTTTAGAACATTCTAGATTCTCCCAGTGCACTTTGTTTATCTTTGTTCAACTTTATTCAATTATGTTTATATTTTATACATACCTCATTGTGTATTCAAACATTGCATATTACATTGGTTTTGCATTCATAGTTAGTCAGTTTCACCACTTAGTTGCATTTACAACATTGCATTTAGCTTTAATAACATCATACAATTTTCTATTTGAGTGAACCACCTTCAATTTTTATAAGGGATTGTGGCCTTAGGGGATTCTATCTCTCTCGTTTTAGGTGAAAGATCCTAAGAGTGTAAGAGAAGGACATAGAGCCTTCCCTCCCTTTCCCCTTCATAAAAAATGTTGGTTCAACTGGAACTTCCTTGCGGGCCATCGTCCCTCCATCACCATCTACGAGAACTTCCTTGTGGGCCGCTGTCCCTCCTTTACCATCCACGATAACTTCCTTGCAGGTCGCTATCCCTCCATTTCTGTCAGTGGGAAATTCCTTCCGAGCCGTTGTCCCTCCGTTGCCGTCCACAGGTTTCTATGTGCTCAATGCCATTTTTCAGGCAATAGACCCTCTGGCTTCCGCATTCTAGATTTTTGCATTTTTTGAAAAGGGCCAAATCATTGAGGAATAGATCTAGGCACCCTTCTGATGCATCTTCCATGTGCTTAATTTGAAAAAACTCAAAATTGCTAATAGCTATGGCTTTGCGGATCACTGCCTGTGGACCACCATTCCTCCAATGTCATTCCTAATAGGGAACATATGATGGCGGCCCAATAGCCCCCTCCTGCATCTCCTAAATTGGTCAAATTTTTGCATGTAGCCCTTAATGTCTGAGGCACCCACGGGTCTCGCAGTGCATAATTTCACCAGTGGGTCATCGTGCTCTAAATTCTGTTGTTTAATGGTAGAGACTCCAAACATCCTTCGACCTTCCCATACTCGCATGCCTCAGACTCACAAATGCATCAAGCTTAACTTGGTAACTTCAAGTGCCTTACAATTGATTTCTACACGTGCCAAAGTGTCTCACATGGAATTTGATTGCCAAGTTCACCATGCAGAACTTTTTGTTGTGGGTGGCTGCCTACGGGTCTCCATGGCCTCGACACCATCCTGCTCCTAGCTAATCCGAATAGCTTCTGCCCTAGGGGAAACTTGCATTGCCAGGCTCGCATTCTTACAAATCACCCAAATGAGATTCAAATGGTAAACTAGAATGAATATTATGATCTTTTGAAGGTATATGGTTACATCTAACACTGAATTTGTAGGATTTAACTGGTATTTGCTACCTCTATATGTAGGAGCACTTACTGCATCTTTGGGTGTAGGATTTATGGAACCTACTAAGAGGCCATCGAAGAAGCCCACAAGAGCACCTGGAGCGAAAGAAGAATAGGATTTCTGCATAAACAATGGAGGACTGACCAACATATGAATGCATGCCAAGGAAGTTAGTGATAAAACTACAAAGGGTGACCTTCAAAGGAACAAAAAGGAGTTGTTTTATTTTCCACCAAATGATGATTTCCAGGAGTTGTCCACTGAAATCAGGAGTAGCATAACTACTTTTTAGTGACACAAATCCACAAAAAAATTCAATAAAGAAATGTTGCAAACATATCAGACAAAGGGCATCTTCCTACAAGATTTCAGCTGCATCAAAGAAGGTAGTCACTATAGGACAAAATTGCTACAATGTTAGGGTCACTAGATGACAAAATAGAGAAGAAGACAAAATAGTCTATTTTAAAATTGTGAAATATTGGGGGTAGGTGAAACCCTAACTTGTATTGAATCTGGGCCACACAATGTAAATTAATCCTCACCATTCATTTGGGCCTTGGAAAATTGTAAATAGGGGCTTGCTCCTCATTTGTAAATATTGGAGAACTAGTGTAAAGGGAATTTTGCAGCAATAGAGAGAAGCATTGCATGATTTTATGGGTGTTTCTTTTGAGTTTGTTCATTATGCATTCATGGTTCAACTCCCAAGTTATTTTTATTTTGTAGTTTCTTGAATGATTGTGATAACATTTGGTGTTTGTTGTTATGGTATTTGATGAACTTTTAGCCCATACTTTTAGCACTTGTTGATAGCAAGTTGCTGTTCATAGTTAGCTTGGGCTTCCTCATTTCATTGCTGTAACTTAGTTCAATTGTATGTTCATGAAGTGCATGTACAATCTGAAAATTTGCAGTCCATAGAAGATTACACTGGTTTTGTGTAGCTGTAGGTTCCCTTGGTCAAGCAAAACTTAGTTTTAGGAAGTTTATCTATTGTTGCAGCCTCCATTGTCACTATTCATTCATAGCTTAGATTTAGAACAACCCTCTTAACCCTTTCCTCTTTGCTATTTCTTTTGATATTTTGTTAGAGTAGGATTCCAAGCGCCATCGCAATGTCAAACTTGGTGAAAGAGATGAGTTTCAACTTGTTGTTTTGAGTGGGCAGCTATTGTTCATTCACTTCCAACACTTTGAAACTCCATTTGTAGACCCAAATCCCCATGCATTGTAAACCATAAAGGTCACCCTATGATTACCAACAAAACACATCAACCAATTGAACCATTCCAATCATTTTCATGACTTGACACCCGAGAGACCTTGGGGTAGTGATCTGCAACTTGTTTACTAATTTCTACCTTTCAAGAGAGGTAGCATACTTACAGTGTGCTACCTATGTTGAGAAGGTGCCAAAACACCCATCAATAGAACTGGCACTAGAAGGAGGGCTTGGATGAGCTTGAGGATACAAAGCTAAAAGTTAGAAGTTGAAAAACACATTCAAGTAAAATATAAGATGGGGAGATCTCATTACATGCTGGAAATTTAAAATCAGAAATTTGAAGACAAATAAGAACTCAACTGAAATGGAGCAGCATTTATAAATCAACATCACTCAACTGCATGAAGATATAAATAAGAGATTGAGGAAGCAATTGCAACAATTTGCATTCGAAAATAGGTGTAGAATCCATGGCACTCGTAGGCATAATGAATTGAAATGTTTGACATTCTTGGGAAAAATTGACAGTCTTGCAAGGAGAAAATCCCTTTTGGGAAATATACCAACCCTTGGCTCTTGTAGATCTAGAAGAAGAATTTTTTAACATGGCAGCCAAGGAATTCAAGGAGTTGATTCGAGAGAACTTGGGCAACAAAGATAGACTGAGATTGGAGGAAGTGTTGATGTCTAGTTGGTGCAAATTCCATGATGCACCACATTCAAAATTTGCTTGCCAATCATGTACAAACATTATCACTCAAGTCAAGAGTTGTTTAGACAAGTTAGAGTAGCCAACTCTCAATAAGGAGAGGTCATCCCATGAGGCAGGAGAGCTGTCAACATCTGGAGAACAACACATTGAAGTTGAACCAATAAATTTTCCACAAGTTAGTGCTGAGACAATAGACACTAAGGCTAAAAGTCAAGAGGAAGGAACTTGATGAAGGTCCACTTGGAAATGAATTCAAAGGTCTTTTCTCCATAGGCAAAGAACAATCCTTCACTCAAGAAGAGGAGCCATTGGAAATTGAAGATTAATTAATAAAGTATGTAGTAGCACATGCTAGGATAGCCAACCCAGATGCTGAGAGTTAGAAGGAGGACGAGGCTAGGAGCCTTGGAGTAGTAGAAAATGATGATGAAAGCATAAGTGAAATAAGATTAGAGTATCTTTCCTTCATAAATAAAAATGATCAAGCATCTGAAAATGAAAATTTGGAGTAGGAACAACCATCTATTATCAAACTTCCTTCCTAAGTGATGATGAGGACCCTGTGGTGGAAAGATATAATGAGCTTGTTTCAGGACTCACAAGGGATTGGTTGGAGCTGAGACACCAAGTGGATTTGGAAGTATTATTGCTGCCAAGTTGGTGTAGGTTCCATGATTCAACACATTCGAAGTTCATGTGAGAGCTATGCCAAGAAGCTATCGAGCAAGTTCATGAACAAGTGGGGTAGCTAAGTGCACCGCTTCCCATAGTCGCCTCAAGGATTGAACTAGAGAACCAAGAGCTGAAACCAAGTGATAACTTAGTCAAAGGTTTCCCTCATGAGGATGTTGGGACAACAACAATAGAAGAACATAGTCTCGAGCCTCTAAATGATTAAGCAAAATGAATGGGAACGCTGTCCATCGATCATCAGGAACCCTTCCCTCTTGAAGAGCATTTATACACCATGGATGACAGGCTTTATGGGAAATCCTTGGAGGGAAATCACATAGTAAATCTTGGCCCCCTTGACGAGGTGCCCTCCATTGATGAATTTTTTTTGTTGGGAGCTATACTCTGGAGGTATGCCAACACTGAAGAAGAGTTCATTTCAGAAGATGGTGGTGATGAAGATATACTACCCAAACCTCTAGATGGCGAAGCATTAGAACTCCCAGATTGGGAGAGGAACTCCTTCTCCATCTACAACGATAGTGAACAAGAGGAAATGAGTGAATGTCATGGTGAGATACATGAACTGCAAAGAGAAGAAGATAAAGGCGGGGGTGTTTTGATGGCTGCCAACAAGTATGACATACCTGGCCAACTACAAGATGCAACTAGAAATCCTTTTGCCTTGAATACTGCTGATCCTCCCACACATTCAAAGAGCTGCAATAGGACAAATTCATCCATGCCATTTTCCTATGACATTGAACATCATAAAATTAAGATCAACACCTAGGGAAGGAGATGGGACAACATGTTTCCTTTTGAGAACAACAATAAAAAGCAGCCATGGACTATGGATGATCAATGAAATGAAATATATCTCCTCAAGGAACAACTGATAGAGGCTATGGGTCCCATTAGTGGCTTGGAAGAGGTGCTTGTTGCCTCGTTCTCCTAGCCTTATGCAAGCCCTAGACCAAGGATGCTGCACCATCCAGTGCATCCACCCGAGGCTGCCAACGCAATGACCCAGGATGCGGTATTCGCTCTCGACTATCAAACGGCGCCACCTTTGCACGATGACACCCAAGTTCTATCTTTCCTTACTCCTATGAATACTTGTAGTTGTGTTTATTATTTTGATTATGGGAATGAGGGGAGACATACATGTTTATGGATTGGCCATGGGTTTCATGAGCCACCTCAACTGTTGATTTTTCCTAAATATGTGATTGAATTTGAATGTTGCTATGCTGAGCTTCTTTTTTTTGAACATAAGGATGAGTTTGCATGGTTTAGAATTGTAACTATTACCCTTTTTCTTGCCCATGCATTACAAAATCTAATGGACGTAAATCTTGGTTTTCCTTGCTTGAACGTAGTTCTTTGTAAATTTCTTTGTACATAGCTCATTTTTGAGTAGTGTAGGCTTCGTGTACATAATCCCACTTTTTAAATTTCATTAGGTTAGTTGGTTTTCTGTAGGTTAGTTTTCTTTAAGGTAGTTTCCTTGTTTACTTTTTCTTTCCCGCTTTGGTTAGTTTAGGTGTTTGTTTTCCATTTGCTTTCCATTTGTTGCCTCTTTGCTGTTGCTTTGCTTGGGGTCCCTCTACTTTTAGCTGGGAACATTTGCATGCACACAACAATCATTTTATTTCCTAGGGTTGTTCTATGTATTTCTTTGACAAACTCTAATCAAGTTTTCAAAGCGGATGGTGAGGGTCTTCTGTTAGTGTCAAGTGATCCAGATGTTTGGCCCGAATTGGATAAGTCATTGGTTTAATCTGGTCATGATGTATTCTGAAATATTACATCTCTTAGACATCTTAAGAATCTTGAGGTCGTTGTAAGTCCTTTTGCAAAGTTGAGTTAAGTGAAAAATCTAAAATTTTGCTTCAAGCCACTATGATTCTTAGCCCAGAGCACGAGCTCCACTGCTTGTGGGTTAAAATGAAAATAATTGAAAAGAGAAAAATCAAAAGAAAAGAAAATAAATACATTGAAGATCAAAAGAAGAAGTTTAACTTTCAAGAGGATACAAACAACTCTATCGGGGCTATGGACGCCCAGTTGGCAGTAGAACAATTTTTAAGAGAATCACAAAGACAACCTTGTCGGGGCTATGGATGCCTGAATGGTAGTGAGGCAATGTCCCAGATGCTTTTGGAGTTAGAATAAACTATGCCGCTTAACTTGATGGAGCCAAGGTTCCTGTAGCAACTTAAGGATGAGAATGAATGCATCTGCACACACTTGGGATTTTCAGCATATTGAAGGTTGGGTTAGCTAGTGGTTTTGATCCTTTGGTCGAGTGTTCGGTTTTTTTGTCCTAGCATGAAGGTTGGAATCAGATATTCTGGGTTTGTGATTCTAGTCTGTCATCAAAATTCTCTGAAGCATTTCCCCAGTGAGTCACCATTTATTGTGCATGTTTTGCACACACACCTTGCCAAAGGCAGGGACCCCATTTTTTTCACTCTTGATGGCTCGTTCCTGCTCCTAATGGGTCATTTTTGCTCCCACCTCACTTTGTGTGCCCCTGTCCTAGAGTTCAAGTGGGTCACATGCCTGAGAATGATCAAATTCCCCTTGACCAGATTCACCTACCTAATTTTCACTAAGTCTTTTTCTTTCACAGAAATGCTCTTGCAGGTTTGCCTTCATCCGTTGCCTCGGCGTCCCTCAGGCCTTGTGGACCCACAGTTGTAGGTCACCTCATGTGGGTTTTCGCTTGTGTTTTTCCACTAAGTAGCGACTGATGCCCAACTTCTTCCTACATTGCGAGCTCCACACTTAGTTTCTCCATCTGAGCCTTCACCAAGCATCCAAACGAGCGTGGGTTTCACATCTCACCTAACTCAAGTTTTTCATACCAAGAAATAAATGCATGCCATTAATGGTAATTGGCCTATAAATGTTGCTCCCTACCCTTCATTTTAACCCGAGGCATTCAAATCTAAGAAGAGAAAAAAAGTCCCCTTTTTTTTTCTGGTTTTTTCCTTGCTCCTGTTGACTTGGTCCTTGCTCACTTGCTTCACTTTTTCCTTTATTTTTTGACTTTGGGGACAAGTTTCCTATGGATTTGGGATGTTTCTATGATGCCTAAGTGAACTTCCAAGGTTTCATTAAGTTTTGAGAAGTTATAGAAATTTCCTTAAGGGCCGCCATCCCTCCATCGCCATCTGCGGGAACTTCCTTGTGGGTCGTCGTCCCTCCGTCGCCATCCACAAGAATTTCTTTGTGGGTCACCATGTGCGGGTTGCCATATGTAGGTTTCCATGTGTGGATTTCCATTTTAAAGGGCAACAGACCCTTCGGCTTCCCCCTTCCAAATCTTTGCATTTCCAGAAAGGGTGCAAATTTCAAGTTTTCATCATCTAGGGACCATCAAATGAATTTCTTCACATTCCTAAAGGGGTTTGCATCAAAATTTCCATGTGTTTAGGCATTGTGGAAGTCTCACTATGGAAGTCCACTCACGAAAGTCTATCCATGGACGTCCATTTGAGCAATGCCGTTACAAAAGGGCGACAAACCCTCTGGCTTCCACATTCCAAATTTCCACATTTTTCAAAATGAGTCAAATCTTAAGTAAATATGTCTTGGCATTCTTTCTACCCCCTTTCCCATATGTTAAAATTTAAAAATATCAAAATTACTAAGTTTTTTGAAGTTGCGAGAATTGCTCTGCGGGCCACTGTCCCTTCGTCACCGTCTGCAGGAATTTCCTTACGGGTTGTCATTCCTTCGTCACTGTCCGTGAGAAATTCCTTATAGGCCATTGTCCCTCTGTCATTGTCTACGTGAACTTCCTTGCAGGCTGTCGTCCCTCCATCGCCGTCTGCGGGAACTTCCTTACAGGTCGCCGTCCCTCCATTGCCGTCCATGAGAACTTCCTTATAGCCTACCATCCCTTCATCGCCATCTGCGAGAACTTCCTTGCAGGTCGTTGTCCCTCTGTTGCCGTCCATGGGTTTTTGTGTGCTCAATGCCCCTTTTAAGGCAATGAACCCTTTGACTTTCACATTCCATATTTTTTCATTTTTCAAAAAAGGCCAATCACTGAGGAATAGGTCTAGGAACCCTTCTGATGCATCTTCCATGTGCTTAATTTGAAAAAAATCAAAATTTCTAAGATATGTGGCTTTGTGGACCACCGCCTGTGAGCCGCCATCCCTCCAACATCGTTCGTAACGATGAACATACGATGGTGACACGATAGCCCCCTCTTGCATCTCCTAAATTGGTCAAAGTTTCACCCGTGGGTCCCGCAATGGAGACTTTCACCTATGGGTCGTCGTGCTCTAAATTATGTTTCTTAAAAATGCAGACTCCAATTGACCTTCCTACACTCGCATGCCTTGGACTCGCAAATGCATCAAGCTTAACCTGGTAACTTCAAGTGCCTTACAATTGATTTCTGCATGTGCCAAAGTTCTTCACATGGAATTTAATTGCCAAGTTCACCATGCAAATTTTTTTGTTGTGTGTGGCTGCCTGTGGGTCTCCATGGCCTCAGCATCATCCTACTCCTAGTTGCTTTGAATAACATCTGGCCTAGGGGAAACTTGCATTGCCAGGCTCGCATTCTTGCAAATCACCCAAATGAACTTCAAATGGTAAACTAGAATGGATATTATGATCTTTTGAAGGTATATGGATACATTTAACACTGAATTTGTAGGATTTAACTGGTATTTTTCACCTCTATATGTAGGAGCACTTACTGCATCTTTGGGTGTAGGATTTATGGAACCTACCAAAAGGCCATCGAAGAATCGGACAAGAGCCCCTGGAGGAAAAGAAGAAAATGATGTTTGCATAAACAATGAAGGACTGACCAACATATGAATTCATGCCAAGGAAGTCAGTGACAAAATTGCAAAGGGTGACCTTCAAAGGAACAAGAAGGAGCTATTTTATTTTCCACCAAATGATGATGATTGTCAGGAGTTTTCTATTGAAATTAGGAGCAACATAATTGATTTTCAGTGACACAAATCTGCAACAAGATTCAATGAAGAAATGCTGCAAACATATCAGATAAAGGGCATCTTCCTACAAGTTTTCAGCTGCATCAAAGAAGGCAGTCACTATAGGACAAAGTTGCTATAGTGCTAGGGTCACTAGATGACAAAATAGGCTACAAGATAGAATAAAGAAGAAGAAAAAATAGTCTATTTTAAAATTGTGAAATATTGGGGGTAGGTGAAACCCTAACTTATATTGAATCTGGGCCACACAATGCAAATTAATCCTTGCCATTCATTTGGGCTTTGGAAAAATATAACTAGGGGCTTGCTCCTCATTTGTAAATGTTGGAGAACTAGTGTAAAGGGAATTTTTCAACAATAGAGAGAAGCATTGCATGATTTTATGGGTGTTTATTTTGATTTTGTTCATTATGCATTCATGGTTCAACTCCCAAGTTAGTTTTAGTTTGTAGTTTCTTGAATGGTTGTGATAATGGTGTTTGTTGTTATGGTATTTGATGAACTTTCAGTCCATACTTTTGGCACTTATTAATGGCAAGCTACTATGCAAAGTTAGCTTGGGATTCCTCATTTCATTGCTACAACTTAGTTCAATTGTATGTTCATGAAGTGTATGTACAATCTGAAAATCTGTAGTCCATAGAAGATTGCATTGGTTTTGTGTATTTGTAGGTTCCCTTGGTCAAACAAAACTTAGTTTGAGGAAGTTTGTCTACTGTAGCAGCCTCCATTGTCACTATTCATTCATGGCTTAGATTTAGAACAACCCTCTTAACCCTTTCCTCTTTGCTATTTCTTTTTATCTTTTGTTATAGTAGGATTCCAAGCACCATCACAATGTCAAACTTGGTGAAAGAGATGAGTTTCAACTTGTTGTTTTGAGTGGGTAGCTATTGTTCATTCACTTCCAACATTTTGAAACTTCATTTGCAGACCCAACTCCCCATGCTTTTAAACCATAAAGGCCGCCCTGTGATTACCAACAAAACACATCAACCAATTGAACCATTCCAAGCATTGTCATGACCTGACACCCGAGAGACCTTGGGGTAGTGATCTGCGACTTGTTTGCAGATTTCTACCTTTCAAGAGAGGTAGCATACTTTTGTGCTGCCTAGTTGAGAATGTGTAAAAACACCAATCAACATAACTTGCGCTAGAAGGACGGCTAGGCTGAACTTGAGGCTACAAAGCTGAAAGTTGGAAGTTGAAAAACACATTCAAGTAAAACAATTTGTAATTATACTTGAATAATTAAAAATGAGCTAATTCATTTTTCGAGATTATTTTGATCATTTATTTTATTTTATTTTTAATTTCAATTGTCTCATACATATTTTCTATATATATATATATGACAATTTTATTTAAATATAAATATGTGACAATTTATAATTATAATTGAATATTTAAAATGAGCTTTTTTAATTTTCAAAATGATTTTTGATCCATTTTATTTTATTTTAATTTTAGTTTAAATTTCCTCATACTTAATAGGGAATTTTATTTTCTTCTCATTGGTATTCTCTTATTATTTAATTTCAATAGCTTTTTGATTGAATTTTATTTTCTTTATGCATTCTTCTAAATTTGTATTGTATCTTTCTAATTTAATATGTTTATTGGTCCAAGTGGCCTATTGGTTATCTAATATTGTTCTTGCTTTGCGTGCCACCTCTCTCTCCCTCATCCCTTCTCTTGGCCCTTTTTAGCTAGTTCTTGGTCTGCAACATATGATTTTTTCTCCTTGAGCTCTTAGCTATCTTGATGATGGATCACAGAGTGTGATCCAAAATATTGATACACAAATTCTTACACAATAAAATCTAGAAATCATCTAGCAATAATCTACATGGATTGTGGAAACTTGATATCGTTAATTGATGTTATACAGTTTATGTTGTTTTCCATAAGGCATTTTTGACTGTTGCTCTCTAGCTTTGGCTATATTGTTTCATTTTTGATACACAATAAAATAGTAAATGTTATAGAGTTTATGTTGTTATCCATAAGGCATTGTGGATTGTTGTTGTCTAGCTTTGGCTATATTGTATCATTTTTGATAAGGTGTTGTTTTAAAAAAAAGATTTTTTTGGGTCACCGTTGAAACCAATATTGTTTCATTTATGGCTTCTGTTTTGTGGTGATGGTTGCAACATAGTAAAATAGTTATTTTATACAGTTTATGTTGCTTTTCATAAGGAATTGTTGACTGTTGTTCTCTAGCTTTATCTATATTGTTTCATTTTTGATATGCAATAAAATAGAAAATTAAGAAAAACTATAAATACTGATACATGTGTTTAATAGGGCAACATAAGTTTATAACGAAACAACATAAAATAAAATGAGGGACATACACTAAAAGTGAAAAAAAACTATTTAAAGAAACTTAAACATCATCTAATGTGTTGTAGAAATTAATATGATAATTTTTTTTCCATTCCAACTAATTGTAGTACAAGAAAATTTAATGCCTGAATGCATCGTACCTTTGAATTTAATTGAATGTATTAACTGAGGCATGCCTATGAACTTCAAGATATAATAGTATGGTTATGTGTCAATAAACCAACAATTAATTCATCATAACTTCATCACAATGAATAACCAACCAATAATAAACCCGATTTGATGTCATGTCTAACACCATCAAAGTAACAATTTTAAAATGATGATCAATACCTTCACTAATTATTGATATATGAACAATGATCTTCTTTCCATAGTCATCAAGCAAAATTATTTCTTAGTTTTCAATACAACATGGTCTAATATTCTTTATATATATATATGTATGTACATATAGATATGCATAGCAACTTGAACATAATCCCAAACATCATAAATTCATCATTTTATAAGGGGAAACCCTCATACATGGGATGCGAGAATATAAAATATAGAGAACCCATGCCTTATTGAGTATGAATGTTTTGTTTTCCTATCTAAATAATGTTTCCTTTAATATATAATTCTCATTAACATGAATTCCACTCATAATTCATACAATACTTAATTAGCATAACAAGGTACTAAGAATCAAACATTTAATCATGGAATTTGAGAATAAAGAACATAAGGTTCAATCAAAATGATATTATTAGTTTTACTTATAATGATATTTTCACAATTCAATTATTTCATAATAGAATGAGGTACATACCTATTTCTCTTATTGATTGATATGTTTCTTTCCAATTTTCTAGACCTTTCATTTAAAACTTGTTGAACTAATAAATTAGTTTATGCTATTTTCCATAAGGGATTGTTGATTCATACGATACTTAATTAGCATAACAAGGTAGTAAGGGTCAAAGATTTAATCATGGAATTTGAGAAAAAAGACCATAAGGTTCAATCAAAATGATATTATTAGTTTTACTTATAATAATATTTTCACAATTCAATTATTGCATAATAGAATCACTCAGAGGTACATACCCATTTCTCTTATTGATTGATATGTTTCATTCCGGTTTTCCAGACCTTGCATTTAAAACTTGTCGAAGTAATAAAATAGTTTATGCTATTTTCCATAAGGAATTGTTGATTGTTGTTTTGTTGCCTCAAATAAATTATTTAATTTATGGTTTCTATGTAGTAGCAATGGTTCCAAAGCAATAAAATAATTCATGTTCTTCTCGATAAGGCATTGTTGGCTATTTTTGTGTGACTTGAAGGATAGTTGTTATTTGTCTGGGCCTAAATAAGGATTTTTTAGAATGATAGGGTTGTATATTAAGTGTGAGATGAAATATTGGTCTTACAATTGATTATAGTGGTAGACCAACATACATTGTCCACCAACATAATCAATGGTGATATCAATGTTTTTTATTACACTTAATATACAAGATGTCATACATATGAATGTTGTCTACATCTATTTTCACATACATATCTGTACATAGGTAAAATAAAATGAAACACGACAAAAGAAGGCCTGCTCTCCACCCTACCATATTGGGTCATGGAGCCTCATAGGCTCTCACCGAACCCCTGAGCAAGAACATACATTGTCCACCATTGTGATTAATGGTGAAATCAATGTTTCTTATTGCACTTAATATAGAGCCTCTCACCATTGATTATAGTGGTAGACCAACATGTATACATTGTCCACCAGCGTAATCAATGGTGATATCAATGTTTTTTATTATGCTTAATATACAGGTTGTCGTACATATGAATGTTGTTTGCATGTAATTTCATAAACATACATATCTGCACATAGGGAAAATAAAATGAAACACAACAAAAGAAGGCTTGCTCTCCACCCTACCATATTGGGTCATGGAGCCTCATAGGCTGTCACCAAACCCCTGAGCAAGAACATACATTATCCACCACTATGATCAATGGTGAAACTAATGTTTCTTATTGCACTTAATATAGAGCCTATCATTCTAAGTTATGCAACCATAGCAATATTAAAGATAGACATATGGAACATAACTTTATGAACTCACATGTAGCAGCAATATACTCTACACTAAACCAACACAAGAAGATTATAAATCAAATGAAAAAATCATGAAACCTCTCATTTTGTGGTTTTCCCTTATTGTGTGCACTTTGGCTAGAATTTTCGCCAGCCTTCCTAATTTTTAACCCTTCCAACGTCCGGTTCCCGGTCAAAAAAAATATGGTGGATTATTTTATTTTTAATATTAAATTCGTTTGGCATGTTGATAGTGAAGGCCAGTAAAATTAAATGCTAGTTGGCATCAACATTAATTGTTGTATGGTTTTGTTTAGTGGTGATGGTTTCAAAGTAATAAAATAGTTTATGTTCTTCTCAATAAGGCATTGTTGGCAATTTTTGTGTGGCCTATGGTGACAGTTTGCACTATTTTCCATAAGGCATTGGTGATTGTTGACCCGTGTCTTTAGAAATACTATTTCATATGTGGTTCTTGTATACAGATGATGGTTGGAAAGGAATTAAACATGCCCTATATTTATAATTTTCAAAGGATAGTTGTTATTTGTCTAAGCCTCAATAAGGATTTCTTAGAATGACAGGTTGTATATTAAGTGTGAGATGAAACATTGGTCTCACCATTGATTATAGTTGTAGAATAACATACATTGTCCACCAGAATAATCAATGGTGATATCAATGCTTTTTATTACACTTAATATAATACATGTGGAAAATGCATATACACACATACACACTCACACATACATATAAACATTCAAATCTACATGCATATACACATACAAATGCATTACAGGCACATATATCTACACACATCTATATCAAGATGTTGTATGCACTCAAAAAATTCAATTGCATGCATATATGTTTATGTATATGCATATGTAGATGTATACATGCTTACAACCATGTGCACACGTATATATAAGAACAACTACAAATACTAATACATGTGTTGAATGGGGCGATTGAACTTGTACCTTTACAAAAGCATGCCATCTTGGCTCACAACTTTGATAGTAGGTAAAGCCATAGAATGATACCCAACAACGCCTTATCAAAAATTGCACAAACTTTCACTATGGTTTTTTAGGTTTAAAATGATAGGTGTTATTGTACAACCATCGCCACTACGCTGAAACCATACCAAAATTAATGTTGATGCCACGATGACAAGATTTTGTGAAGGTGGACTTGTTTGATCATCTGTTGTCGAGCTTCTGTGAAGGTGGTTGGAGGTTATTTTGTGCTTTTTTCATGGGGCGATGGTTGCAAAAGGAATACAAAAGTCTCGGCTCTGATAATTTTTCCCCAAAAATGAAATACAACAAAAGAAGGGATACTCTCCACCCTACTATATTGGGTCATGGAGCCTCATAGGCTCTCACCAAACCCTTGAGCAAGAACATTAATTCTCCACCATTGTGATCATTGGTAAAACCAATGTTTCTTATTGCACTTAATATAGAAACAATCGACACCACATGCAAACCATAAATGAAATAATATTGGTTTGAATAGTGTCTTAGATGAAAAAACCCACAAAACAAAAGAATTCACAGTAACAAATCCATGCAAAAAAAAACAAAATAACCCCGCACGTGGACAAATTCTTTTTTCAATAGTACCTTATCAAAAATGAAACAATATAGCCGAAGTTAGAGAACAATAATCAACAATGCCTTATGGAAAACAACATAAACTATATAATATTAACTATTTTATTGTGTTGCAACCATCGCCACAAAACATGTTCAGATACATACATATCTACACGTAGGGAATGATAAGCTATATTCTAAATGTTATATGAAACATTGATGTCACCTTTGATCACAGTGATGAACAATGCCTTGTTTTGTTGTGTTTCATTTTATTTCCCCTATGTGCAAATACGTATGTCTGTCATAGTAGATGCAAACAACATTGATACATACTGAGACATTCTTGGAACTTGATAAGCTATATTTTAAGTGTTATATGGAACATTGATGCCAAGATTGATCACAGCGATGGACAATGTATTTCCCCTATGTGGAGATATATATGCATGTCATACTAGATGCAAACAACATTGATACATACTGATCCCTATGTTTATTCTTTTGGGACATTCTTGGAATGATAAGTTGTATTTTAAGTGTTATATAGAACATTGATGCCACCATTAATCATAGTGATGGACAATCTATGTTCTTGGTTGGTTGTTTTGCAAGAACATATAATTTTTTTGAAATTCTCTACAAAGGGTTTTCTAAATGTGTCTCTTCCTGCTTGCTTTCTTTTAGTTGCCTTCTTTGTCCAGCCACTGTAAAAATCCAAAAAAATGTTTTAGAGGAAAAAAACCAGAAAACAAAAGAATTCGTAGTAACCAACCCATGCAAAAAAAACACAAAATTGGTTGCATGTTGCATATGAATATTGTCTATATATAATAATGTTCTCTGCATCTAATTTCACATACGTAAATATCTACATGTAGGAAAAATAAAATGAGTGGTAAGAAAAGATGACTTTCTTTCCATCTTGGCATAGTTTGGTAAGAGCCTATCATGCTCCATGACCCAATATGGCTGGGTGGATAGCATGCCTTGTTTTGTTGTGTTTCATTTTATTCTCCTATGTGTAGATATGTATGTATGTCAAGGAAGCTACAAGAATCTGCGGGAATCAAGGTTGGCTATTTTTTTGCAGTGCTTGTGCTTGTTGTTGTGTACTTTCCTATTTGTGGGGACCACCTATTTTAATATTTGATCTTGGTCTAGTTCCAGGGTGATTGTTATATTGTCCTTAGATGTCAAAATGTCAGATTATCAGTTAATTGGAACACCTAGATATTTGTTTAAAGATCAAGAAGAAAAAATGGTGGGATTAGAGTTGCCTTCCTCATCCAAATGAGCCTCAAAATGTGGGATTCATACATCCCCAACACAACATAGTGCTCCTTCAAATATCAGTCCTATTAAAGCCCTGAATATTTACCAAACCAGATGGACAATAAAAGGTCGGGTGACAACTAAGAGGGATATCTACCATTACAATAAACAAGGACGTGAGGGCCAAGTATTCAACTTTGACATTATTGACAGTGAGGGAAAAAAATATGAATCACTTTCTTTAATGACATAGCAGAATTGCATTATGATAGGGTTCAAGTGGGATGCACTTATTTTGTGTCAAAAGGCTTAGTCAAACAAGCAGATAATAAATTTAATAAGTTGAACAACCACATGGAAATTATTTTGGATCAAAACTCGATATTGAAGTGTTGTGATGATGAGATCTTTGTTCCAAAAAAAGTATTTAAATTCATCTCAATAAATGAAATTGACAATTGCAACAATAACAATTTGATTGATATTATTGGGGTTGTGGTGCACATAGGAAAGGTATCAACTATTCAAATAAAGGATCAATCGGAAATGATTTGAAGAACTATGAAACTTAATGATTTATCAGATCCTCTTGCATTGACATTAATTTGTGGGGCCAAAATTGGGAAGCAAAGGGTTAGGAGTTGGAAAGGTTGTGCATTCGTGGTTTGGTTGTCATACTTGCTTTTAGAAATGGTCGTGCTGGATATTTGAATGGATTTGTTGTGAATACATCCATAGGGACTGTTCTATACATAAATCTTAGCATCTCAGAAGCATAGGCCTTGATGCAATGAGGACATGTTGAGCCACTTGCCATTGATCCCTCCTAGACAATGCCTTGAAAGGTTGCTTTGGCCAATGACAGAGTCACTATTGGATATAACTTGGATCATTGTCTTGCCTTGCAAGAAAATTTGCAAGCTACTGTCAAGGCAATAGTGAAATAAATTAAAATTGATGCATTTTGTTACGCTACATGTCCCTTGTAGGCCAATGGCAGGCAATGCAAGAAAAAGTGTGAAGAGTCTGCCAATAATATGTGGTACTACCCTAAATTCTAGACAACCGTGTCTAATTGTGACTTTCGGTATTTGTTGCAGCTAAAGATGAAAGACCACATGGGTGATATTTGGGCTACTACTTTTGATGAGGCTGCAACATGATTATTGTAGATGTCAAAAAAAGAGCTTTATATGTTGCAATATGAGTCTTCTACTGCAATGACTATTCATTTTGTCATCAATGGTGTCATCTATACTTCTTTTGTTTTAATTGTTCTTATTAAAACTCAGACCTATAATTTAGAAACAAGGCTTAAAAGAACAATAGTCAAAGTTGCAAGAATTAACTTTGAAGCCGAGTGCAAGTTGTTGCTCTTAGATTTGTCTGCAATATCCTCTGTCAGGGAAGACTCTGCAGAGATAATAGTGGTACTACCCTGAATGCCAGACAACCGTACTTGATTGTGACTTTGGATATTTGTTGTAGTTTGTGTTGAATGGACATCTGTTTCCTTCTCCTTTTTTGGTATGCCTGTTACATCAAAAGACCTTTTCTTTTTGATTCGGTTGCTTGTAGAAATGGTTCTATATTAAGATTGCACTATAACTTATAATGTTTAACAAAAAAACACACACTTCTTTTGTTTTGTATTATTTATGTCGCTTATAATTTTGTTTCACTTTTAGTGTATGTCCCTCATTTTATTTTATGTTGTTTGGTTATAAACTTATGTTTCCCTATTCAACACATGTACCAATATTTACAACTGTTCTTATATATACTTGTGGACATGGTTGTATGCATGTATACATCTACTTATGCATATACATAAACATATATGCATGTAATTGAATTTTCTGAGTGCATAGAACATATTGATATAGATGTGTGTAGATATATGTGTATGTAATGCATTTGTATGCATATATGCATGCAAATTTGAATGTTTATATGCATGTGTGAATGTGTATGTGTGTATATGCATTTTCCACATGTATCTATGAGGTCACATGTGTTTATCTATATATAGATATGTCCAATTTTTAATATCAGTATAATTATTTGTTTCTTGTATGTTTCAATTGCCACATAATTTTATCTCTCCATAATTGTTGTTGGCTATAATGTTGGCTCCATTGAATCCATAGTTATTCTGCATTCAATCGTTGCACATGGTTAAAAAGCAGAATACATAATAAAAATTTTGTCATCTCATTTCTCTGGTTTTAATCTTCTTGTGTTGGATGAGTGTAGAATATTCTCATATATGTGCTTTATAATCTTCTCATGCTACTTAAATGTGGTCCTACCTCTACATTCATAAAGCCATGCCACATATGGTTATCTTTCATTTTATTAGAGTTGCATAAAAATTCATTTTTGTTATAATATTTCCTATGTAGCATTCAATGATGACTGTCCTTTACCAACTGCATAATAATTTTGTGATTTTGCTTGAGTCTAGGTTATTAAAATCCAACGTTGCACATGATTAAAATGCAAATGTAATCAAATTTTTTTCATTTGATTTATGTGGTTTTAATCTTCTTCTATTGGATCAATGTAGAATATTCTCATATATGTGCTTTATAATCTTCTAATGCTACTTAAATGTTCTCTATATTGCTTTGGCATGTCCATTCATAAGGTCATGTTGCATATGGATATCATATGGTTCTCGACTATAATGTTTGTTCCCTTGAACCCATACTTATTTCAATCTCATGATTGTGTTTTTAATCTTTTAATGTTGGTTGAATGTTGAATATATTGGTTCTAGCTCTCCATTCATAAATCCATGTCACATATATATGTATCGAAACAAAGATGCACACAACACATATATATCTACATTTATAGTTGTTGATACATGTAATTACATTTAAACTTATACATATATATATATATATATATATATATATATATATATATATTCTTATACATACATATATATATATATATATATATTCTTATACATACATATACATATATATATATATATATATATATATATATATATATATATATATATATATATATATATATATTCTTACATGCATTGACAAGTATAGGTGTGGATATCTATATATGTTGTGTCACTCAAGCTACAACCTAACACTGAACAATGCGTTATTGAAAATAACATAAACTGCTCAATTACTTTGGTAAGTTTTAAATGCAAGCTATTATTGAAACCATTTCTAATATATAGAACCTATACATGAAACACTGTTATTGTGAAAAGTTGTGCCAAGTGATGTTTATTTTCTCTACTCAAGAAACACACATATATATCTAGATTTAAACTTATCTATATTTGTTCTCACATGTATTGAAAAGTTTAGGTGTGGATATCTATGTATGTTGTTTGCAAAAACACTTGTCATAGTGGTGGCTCACAATCTTGATAGCAGTTGAAGCTACAAAACAATAGTAAATAATGCCTTATTTAAAATAACATATATTGTTCAATTGCTTTGGTAACCTTAGAATTCTAAATATATTGTGGTTGTTGGGACTATATGGAAACCATACATGAAACAATGTTTCCATGCCAACCTATGCCAAGTGATGTTTATTTCCTTTGCTCTCATGTTGATTCTCTATTGACAATCCACCTATGGATATATATGTTTTTTGTCTACATATAACTTTAGATGCATATATATCTATATAGATTTTACTTTCTAAGCGTATATGTGGATTGTTTTATTTCTTTGCAATCATCACTACTACATGGAAACCATAAATGAAATAATATTTTTGAAGCTATAGAACAACAATCAACAATGCGTATATATGTGCATCTAACTTCATACATATATATTTGTGTAGATTTTTTTTTGCAACTGGATATATATGTATTGCATGCGTTGGATGCATATGTAGGAATTTGTTGCTTGGAAATATATTGACACAAAAATTATGTGTTTCTTTTGTTGTGTTTCATTTTTATTTTTCTGTGTGCAAATATGTATGTATGTGAAATTAGAGGTAGACAACATTCATATATACTCCTCCTCATATTTATTGCTTTGGGAATATAGTTGTTATTTGATTCATTTTCAAAAAGGAATTCTTACAATAATAGGCTTTATATTAAGCATAATAAGAAACATTGGTTTCACCATTCATCATAATGGTAGACAATGTATGTTATTGCTCGGGGTTTGGTGAGAGCCTATGAGACTCCATGACCCAATATGGTAGGGTGGAGAGCATGCCTTCTTTTGTTGTGTTTCATTTTACTTTCCCTATGTGTAGATATGTATGTTTGTGAAATTAGACATAGACAACATTCATCCCTCT
This sequence comes from Sequoia sempervirens, assembly GCA_007258455.2. NCBI lineage: Eukaryota > Viridiplantae > Streptophyta > Pinopsida > Cupressales > Cupressaceae > Sequoia > Sequoia sempervirens. The sequence goes on along the minus strand of VDFB02281492.1, from coordinate 436,624,255 downwards.
GTGCAAATATGTATGTTTGTGAAATCAGATGTAGAAAAGTGATATTGCCATGCCAACCTGTGCCAAGTGATGTTTATTTCCTTTTCTCTTGTGGTGATTTCTCTATTGACAAGTCCACCTATGGATATATGTGTGTTGTCTACATATAACTTTAGATGCATATGCACATCTATATAGATTTTTCTTTGTAAGCATATATGTGGACTTTTTTATTGCTTTCCTACTATCGCCACTACATGGAAATCATAAATGAAATAATATTTTTGAAGCTATTTAACAACAATCAACAATGTGTATATATGTACATCTAACTTCAAACACATATATATCAGTGTAGATTTTGTTTTGCAACTGCATATATATGTATTGCATGCTTTAGATGCATATGTAGGAATTTGTTTCTTGGAAATATATACACACAAAACGTATGCGTCTCTTTTGTTGTGTTTCATTTTTCTTTTCCTGTGTGCAAATATTTATGTATGTGAAAATAGATGTAGAAAACATTCATATATACTCCTCCCCATGTTTATTGTTTTGGGAATATAGTTGTTATTTCTTTCATCTCCAAAAAGGAATTCTTACAATAATAGGATTTATATTAAGCGTAATAAGAAAAATTAGTTTCACTATTGATCATAGTGGTGGAGAATGTATGTTCTTGCTTGGGGGTTTGGTGAGAGCCTATGAGGCTCCATTACCCAATATGACAGGGTGGAGAGAAGACCTTCTTTTATTGTGTTTCATTTTACTTTTCATATGTGTATATATGTATGTTTGTGAAATTAGACACAAACAACATTCATCCCTATGTGCAGATATGCATGTATGTGAAATCAGATGTAGACAATGTTTATATATACTCCTTCCTATGTTTTTTCTTTTTATAAGATAGTTGCTAATTTTTTGTAGGCCTATACTTAAACTTCTCCACAAAAAAATAGTGCTACTTGGCATGGTTGGGCCTATGTCCATTCATCCAAAATTACCAAAACATTTGACAAAAGAATGGGTACATATATTTCAATTGATAGTTGCAGTTTTCCTGTTCAAGAGAAGCATTGTGCATTTATTCAAATTGCTCTTGTTAACTGAAACATGTGGTACTTGTTCTTGTGTGAAGTAATTGTCTCAGGCTTAGAATTTTCAAGTTGTCTTTGTAAAACAAAAAGGAAAAAAAACATCCAAAACATGTGTGAAATTAGATGTAGCAAACATTCATATATAGTACTGCCTATTATACCTGCAATGAATGCAACACATATATACATACTTACAAAACAAAATATATGCTGATATATATGTTACAACCATTGCCACTACATGGAAACCATACAATAATTAATGTTGATTCCAACCAATGTTTAATTATAAAAAACATTGATAGCACCATTGATTACGCTGGTGGACAATGTATGTTAGTCTGCAACTATAATCAATGATGAGACCAATGTTTCATCTCACACTTAATATACAACCTACCATTCTAAGAAATCCTTATTGAAGTCTAGACAAATAATAACTATCCTTTTAAAAGTATAAACATAGGAACTGTTTAATTCCTTTCCAACCATTGCTAACTTGTACGGGAACAACAAATGAAATAGTATTTTTAAAACCACTGGTCAAAAATTACCAATGGCTTATGGAAAATAGTGTAAACTGTTACCGCAAGCCACACAAAAATAGCCAACAATTCTTTATCGAGAACATGAATTGTTTTATTAATTTGCAACCATCATCACCACACAAAAGCCATACAACAATTAATGCTAATGCCAACTGGCATTTAATTCCAATGGCCTTCTCTATCGACGTGCCAAACACTTTTAATATAAAAAAAATCTACCACCTTTTTCCCAGCTAGGGACCAAACGTCGAAAGGGTTAAAAACCAGGAACATTGACAAAATTTTTGGCCAAAGTGCACACAATAAGGGAAAACCACAAAACATGAGGTTTCATAATTTTGTCATTTGATTGAACTATAGTTTTAATCTTCTTGTGTTGGCTGAGTGTCGAGTATATTGCTGCTACATGTGAGTTCATAAAGTTATGTTGCATATGTTTATCTTTGATATTGATATAGTTGCATAACTTAGAATGATAGGCTCTATATTAAGTGCAATAAGAAACCCTTTGTAGAGCATTTCAAAAATAGTCTATGTACTTGCAAAACAACCAGCCAAGAACATACATTGTCCATCACTGTGATCAATGGTGGCATTGATGTTCCATATAACACTTAAAATACAACTTATCATTACAAGAATGTCCCAAAAGAATAAACATAGGGATAAATATGCATCAATGTTATTTGCATCTACTATGATATACATACATATCTGCACATAGGGGAAAGACATTGTCCATCACTGCAATCAATTGTGGCATCACCAAGACTTTTGTGTTGCTTTTGTAACCATCACCCCATGCAAAAAACAGAAAATAAACTCCAACCACCTTCACAAAAGCTCAACAACGGATGATCAAACTTTCACCTTCACATACACTTATCATCCTAGCATAAACATTAATTGTTGTATGGTTTATGTGTAGTGGCGATGGTTGTAATAACGCCTGCCATTTAAAACCTCAGAAAACATAGCAAAAGTCTACACAATTTTTGATAAGGCATTGTTGGGTGTTGTTCCATGGCTTTACCTACTATCAGAGCTGTGATCCAAGGTGGAAAGCTTCTATGAAGGTGCAAGTTTGATCACCCTATTCAACACATGTATCAGTACGTACATATATATATAAGTTTCCATCCATCTATATACATATATTGTCTACATCTAATGCCACATACATACATTTCTACACATAATTTTTATGTGTATATATTTCCAAGCAAGAGATTCATACATATGTGTCTAATGCATGATGCCAGCTGCCAGGGCTTGGTGCTTCAACATTCATTGTTATATGCTATTCGTGAAAAGTTATCTCAGGACACCTTGCATCAGAACAAGACACTTTGTGACAATTTTTGAGATCAGTTTTAAGTGTCCTCCACTCATTGGATTTGTGTGAAATAAATTGTGTCTATTAGCTGTATGCTTAATCTACTAAAATCTAGTCTTACATTTCAATTTTGAGTTGATTTACTATTTTTAGTTTGTCTCTCAAAAGAGTTGTTTGACATAGACCCCCATCTTAGCAAAAAAAGGGAAATTACAAGATTCCTCAAAGAATTCACTCACCTAAGGGCTGAAAGTGGATTTTGACTTGAGGGATCTCATTTCTTGAATGAAATAGAAGAATAGGTGGGTTTATTTACTCCATTTTGATCTTTCTATTTATAGTAATTTTGGTGAAATATCCCAAATTTAGTATAAAACCCTATGTTTAATGAACCTTAACCCATTTTTCTATGTTTCATACTCTAATATTGTTGCTATTTCCACATAGCCTCTGATGAACTTGTCATGGCACCTTGTCTATCCTAGTAAATTGTTTACCTTCAATATTTTTTTTGTTGCAAAAAAGTCATGATAAGTGCCACATTCATTAGGTTTACTATTAACACTTCTTTACAAATTAAATGTGTCCTGTAAGTGTACCAAATGGTACTACAAAGATGTATTTTTTATGCTGAGTGGAATTTATAAACTTCTACATCTTTCCAACATGGTTTGTAGTAATTTTGCATGATTTTTCACCAATACATGTACATTGTTCAATCATCTAATTATACTTCTAGGAAATCATGCATGAAATATTTAAAAGCATTTAACATTATACAACTAAAGACTTCGAGATAATTATTTTGTCCAAATGGAATTAATTTTAACATAAATGATCCTTATTTGATAGCGAAGGTGGATTTTTTTTATATTCTTATTTGATTTTTACTTGTGAACTATAGATTTTTGGACCTAATGGGCTATCTAACTCTTATAGGATTTTTCACCTAAAAGGAGAGAGATTAGATTCGAAAATGCTAAGGGTTCACTCAAATTATGCAATGAAGGATGTTGTTTATGCTAAATGAAGTAAACTAAATGCAATTGAATGATTTAAATGACTAAATATGAATGCAAGACTAAGTTTTATGCTATGTTTGAAAAAACACGCTATGTAATGCAATAATGAACTAAATGAAGAAAATATGCAGAACAGAAAGAAAAGGGATGAATCTGAGTGCACTTGGATGCAATCTAATGAAACTAAAATGTATTGAATGCTATTTGATGTCACTGAATTTTCACAGTGGGACTCATTCACCCAAGGTGGTGAATCAGTCCTCCACCTGATGAAAAAGTGTCAGGAGCAGGTTTCTGACAGTCGGGATCCAGAATCTGACAAAACTTAGATTTTCAGTCCTAAGGTGGGACTCATTCGCCATTGGTGGTGAATCAGTCCTCTCCCAAATTTTTGGAAAATCAAGAGACAACACTGTAACACCAGATCTGGAAAGGTTTGCTTGTCGGGTTGCCGAAGTCAGTTATGCAGGAAATAGACATAAAATCTTCACCAAGCTTGAAATAAGAATAAGTTGACTTGAAGCACCTAGTTGACTTGTTCTCCAATTTTCAACACCTATAAAATTGTTAAATCTGCATACAAAAGGCTGCAAAGACACATGCAAAGGGGAAAAAATGGTTGAGGGTTCGCAAATAGGGGTTTGCCTTGGTGAAACCCCACTTTGGTAATCAAACCCAATAGAAAGAAATGAAATGTAAAGGAGATGATAAATAAATAACATGCAAGTGTCATAAACTTACCAAAACCTTGATAATGAAAGCCTGAAGTAATGCTAATGGATGCTCTAAAGTGCTTGAATAATGCTTGATGAAATGATATAAAATGCTTGATTGAATGCTTGAATGAGTGGATGAATGAATACTTGAATGAATGGGGGGTTAGAATGGATGTAAAAACACTTATTTATACCATATTGTGCCTTAGTAACCATTCATACCTCATCACAGGCCAACATCAAATGTATTTTGAATAAAAACATGAAAGAAATTTGAAATATTTTAAATTTTGGAGCCAAGGGGAACTCATTCGCCACCCATGGCGAATGGGTCCCACCTAGGGCTTGAATCTAGGTGTTAGGAATAAAGTTTCATTTAATATTATTTGTCGGGAGTATATTCAAAAATACATTTAAATAACTTAGCATATGAGGGTATAAAGGGGTCAAATACGTCATAAGAAAGGGATAAATAAGGGGAATATGCCTAGAAAAGTGTGAATCTTTGTTACAAGACTTTACAAAACTTGAAAATAGGACTTGTTGATGTGTAAAAAGATGATTTTTAGGTGAATTATAATAAATAGAGTCTAGAATAATGTGGAAATGTCTTACAACACTTCACAACACCTTCAAAAGACTTCATTATTTGAATTTTAGTACCTAAATAAGCATGTTCAAGCCATGTTACATCATAGAATCAGAGCAAAATATGTTAAACACCATGAAACAAGACCTAAAAGGCCATGAAAATGACAAGGGGCCATTTTTATATGACACATTTATCCCCCACTTTAGTGAGAGGAAGAACTTGCTTCAGACTCACACTAAAGTAGCCATGAACATCAAAGGGAGGGTTCAAATGTACTTACGTTACCAAGATGGAATAACAACGATCAAGTGGGATGATCAAGCCCCTAGGATGAGGATCCCATGGAAAACTAAACATAAGAACAATGGAACACACAAGTGTTGAGAATTAGATGAAGCTTTTATTGTCAATCCAACTAGTTGTGAATTAGATCTAGGCTAAAAGAGAATGTGTACTCACTCTAGGGCAACAAAACACATGGTGATTCTGCTGAGTGAGAAGGCCCAAATGTACTCACTTTGGGGCCATGAAACTTCTAACTTTTTGTGGGGTGAGAAAGCCCAAAAATAAGTAAGATACATATGCTAGTTAGTATGCACTCACAAACACAAAAGTGGCTATGGGGAAAAGTCATGCCGCTAGGTGGGCTTCCTGCTCAACCATGCCAAAGATATACCTCATGATAACTTTACCAAGGTGACACAAAGAAAAAAGGAAAAAGGGATGTCAATTTGAGCTTCATGAGACAAGAAAAGCTTCATATGCTTAGAACTCATGAACAAAAAAGATGGAACCAGAGGAATGCAAGTTGTGTTATGCAAGGTGGCCATCAAAATGCAACAAATGTAAAAATGCAAAAATGTAAAGTGTAAAAATGTAAAATGTATTGTGAATTTTTTTTAAGGAGTCTTGTTTAATTTATGTAAGGTTATTCACTTAGGGAACATTGTGCCTAATGTCTCCAAGAGAGTACCAATCAAAGAATAGTAAATTCTGTAAGGAAATCTAGATGCGGAAGCAACTCTCCTAACATCAAAAATCTCAGGGAAGAATGAAAAGACTCTTTTAAATATTACAATTACAGTCCAATTAAGATGCACATGAAAGAGATTACTGAAACCGAGAAATAGAAAAACACATATGAACACCAGATATATGTGGGAAAACCCTTACAAGAGAAAAACCCACCACACCAAGAGAAGTCACTTTGTATTACAGAAATAAAGATTACAAATAGAGTTCTGACTTATCTTTCTAATGTTAGTTTATAGCAGCATTCACCATGAACAACCTTGTTACAAAACATTCACGTTACAGTCTTCAGAGAATAGAATTCATCCACTGATCATACAATCACACAAAAATCTGTCGATCCATCAAACCAGACATCATCTTCTACTCCAGACTATATTCATGTCATTCATGTCTGTTGAGCTTCCTCTCAGTAACGGCTGCAATAGTCCAACTGCTAGCGGTTCCCATTCAGCTTCTCTGATTGGCCAATGACTCACCACGTAGGATGGTCTTCTCTCGGTCAAAGCATTCAACCTGTTTTGGAATGTCGTTGAGACACTAACTGGGTCTCCCTGATGCCACAAGACTTAACTAACAATGTCGCCAAGAGTCATCCTTATCGCCAAGATGTTACATCGAGTCCAGAGAGTTATCGCTCAGACTTCGACATGTTGCAAAGACCTTATACCGATGATCATCACATGTATCACTATTGCCAAGACTTATCACTATTAGTGAAACATCATACCAAAGCTTCAAAGTCACACAGATGTGAGTTTTCCATTCAGCGAGACAATCGTCTTTCGCTGAGAGATCATACCGAGTCATTACGGTTTATACCGAAACGTTCAACATTCAACAAGACATACGGCTTTCACCAGGAGATCATATTGAGGTTCAAAGATACTACGAAGTGCTCATCTATCACCAAGACATATTGCTATTGCTGAGATGTTACTCTGAGATCTTAAGTCATACCGAGCACCAAGCAACATTCGGCAAGACTTCTATCCATTGCTAAGACTTCATACTGAAGTCTTTGTAGTCACTGCGAAGACTCCAAGTGTATCCCCATCGGCGAGACCAACATCAGTTGCTGAGACTTCTTCCTCAGACCTTTGAGTTACGCTGAGTGAATACTATTAGTGAGACATTCCTATCGGTAAGACTTCTTACCAAACACCCAAGACTCTCCCCGAAGGCTTCAAAAGAAACACTGTTGGCGAGACTTCGTTCATCATTGGGACTTCACACCGAAGTATGCCTTTTGGCTAAGGGTCACCCCGATATACAATATGAATGGCCTGTCGGCCAGAGATCTCCACTCGGTAGGAGGTCATATTGAACACAACATGTCATAGCGATAGGAACATTCGGTGAGACTGAAGCAAGGTCACAATGACCTGAACTCTTCAACAAGATTCAAGATACTAGTCAGCCAGACACAAAAGATGTCACACCGACTTGGCCCTTTCAGAGGTTTCAGCCTATGGGATTAAGGCACATATTTCCAACAATCTCTCACTTGACGAAGATCTCACAGGCACCTCCAAGGCACAACAAACCTATTGAAAATTATGGGCACTAAGGCGCATTGAACTGGCACACCACCTGAACTTGTCTGTGCTCACTGGCTTCATCAATGCATTTGCAACATTCTCCAGAGTATCAAATTTTTCCAAACTGACCTTTCCATCCTCCACCATATCTCGTACAAAGTGGTACTGTACATCTATATGTTTCGTCTTGGCATGGAATGTAGGATTCTTTGCCAGATAAATTGCACTCTAACTGTCACAAAAAATAGTTATTTGCCTTGCATCAAAACCAATGTTAGAACACAAATGGTTTAACCAAACTACTTGTTTACAAGCAATTGTAGATGCCATGTATTCAACCTCTGTAGTGGACAAAGCGACTACATCCTGCCACTTACTCATCCAACTCACTGTACTACCATTCAACATGAAAGTATATCCACTAGTGGACCTCCTGCTGTCAATGTCCCCTACCCAATCAGAATCCACATAGCCTCGAATACTGAGAGTCCTCTATGATTCAACTAGGTTCCCATGGTAACACAGCAAAATCTGAAGTGCCCTTCAAATATCTGAAAACTCTCTTTATAGCATCCCAATGTGTCCTTCCAGGATTAGCCATAAACCGACTAAGAACTCCCACTGCTTGGGCAATGTCTGGCCTTGTACAAACCATTGCATACATAAGACTGCCAACCGCACTAGCATAGGGTACACTAGTCATGTCCTCCATCTTAGTAGGAGATTTTGGACAGTCTTTAACAGATAGCTTCATTCCCTGCAAGACTGGAACAACTATCTACTTGCAATCATTCATGCAAAATCTCTCTAGAAAAATCTTGATATACTTACTCTTACTGAGCCAAAGTTTTCTACTATTTCTGTCCTTGGTTATCTCCATCCCCATAATATATCTTGCTGTACCAATATGTTTCATTTCAAACTTAGCAGACAACTGAGACTTAAGATCAAAAATCATTAGCTTACTATTTCCTATGAACAACATATCATCAACATAGAGAGCAATAATAAGAACTTGATCACTTTCAACTTTATAATAGACACAATGATTAGATTTTGATCTAACAAATCCCAAAGACAATACAAAAGTATCAAATTTATGGTACCACATTCTAGGTGACTGCTTTAACCCATACAAAGACTTCTTTAACTTGCAAACTAGTTTTTCTTTACCTTTCTCCACAAAGTGCTCAGGCTGGGACATATAGATTTCTTCTTCAAGATCACCATGAAGAAGTGCTGTCTTCACATCCATCTATTCGACCTCTAAGTCATATGCTGCTGCAAGTGACAAAAGAAATTTGATAGACGTCAGCTTAGCTATAGGAGAAATTTTTGCCCTATAATCAATTCCCTCTACCTGGGAATAACCTTTCGTAACCAATCTTGCCTTGTACTTTTCCACACTTCCATCCAGACCAATCTTCTTTTTAAATACCCATTTGCAGCCAACTTTTCTGCCTTTAGGCAAGGGCACCAAACTCCAAGTGTCATTATTTTCTAATGATGCCATTTCTTCATTCATGGCTTCCAACCAAGAGTCTGAATAAGACATTTTAAATGCCTCATTTATAGTCCTAGGCTCATCAGTGCTAGAAATTAAAGCATAGGCACAAGTATAATCTATCAAAGAGAACCCATACCTATTAGGTTGTTTTCTTTCACGGGTTGACCTCCTCACTTGCTGAGGCTGATGTTCTTCTTCTTCTTCATAACTTTCAGAGCTACTTGAGCTCTCCTTAGTTTCAGGTACATTTTGAATTTTGAATTCCTCTTTCTCTGGTGTTGGAGGAATTTCAACTACATCCTTATTATTTTCTAACTTTGTATTTGACTGCAGATCCAAGGTAGAAGGCTTCAGCTCATGAAAGATTACACTTCTACTGTATACAACCTTCTTCGTATAAGGATTCCAAAGCTTGTATCCTTTTATGCCAGCACTATAGCCAATAAAAATACATTTCACAACCTTGTTCTCCAACTTAGATCTTTTCTCATACGACACATGAGCATATGCCTCATAGCCAAAAACACAAATATGTCTTAAGGAGGGCTTCTTACCAGATCACGCTTCCAAAGGTTATTTCTCAACAAGAGCAAAATTTGGATAACGATTAATCAAGTAACATGTAGTAGCAACAGCCTTAGCCCATAACTTCTCCTCCAAGCCAACACTACTCAGCATACTTCGTGCTCTCTCCATCACTGTCCTATTGAACCTTTCTGCAACTCCATTTTGCTGTGGAGTATAAGGTGTAGTATTATGTCTTTTAATCCCATGGTCGTTACAATACCTCTTGAAATGATCAGAACAAAATTCACCGCCATTATCAGTCCTTAAGCATTTAATTTTTCTTCCAGTCTGATTTTCTACAAGGTTCTTAAATTCCTTAAACTAACTGAATACTTCTGATTTACTTTTCAAAAAATAAACAAATGTTCTTCTCAAATAATCATCAATGAATGATACATAGTACCTTGACTTAGACAAAGAAGGAACATTCACTGGACCAAATACATCAGAATGAATATAATCTAGCAAACCAAAAGAGTTATGAGGAATGGAATAAAATGAAACACGGTGCTGTTTTCCATATATACAATGTTCACAGAATTCAAATTCAAGGTTACAATCTTCAAGCCCCTCAACCAGGTTTTTATTCTTCAAGGTTTTTAAACCTTTCTCTCCAATGTGGCCTAGCCTATGATGCCAAAGCATAGTCTTTTCTGTTGGAAATTTAACTTCCATAGAGTTTATACAATTAGGAACATTTCCCTCTTTTCCTCCATGAGTAGCTTTCTATGACTTTATAGAGACATTGTTGCATTGAACAACATGTGCATCCAGCTTGTACAAGGTACCAATACAAGCACCCCTTGCTTGCACCATTGAGCCTTTAGTCGTCTTGTAGCCATTTCTAGAGAATGTGACTTGCACTCCAATATCATTTAGCATACTTACAGAAAGTAATTTTTGAGCCAGACCTGGTATATGCATTACATTATTGATTCCCTTCACTCTGCCATCAGGGAATTGGATTCTGACTCTTCCACGACCAACAATTTCCAAAGTTGAATCACTTTCCAAGTACACCTTTCCACCATCGTATTCTTCATACTTCGTGAACCAGTCTCTATGAGATGTCATGTGGAAGGATGCTCCAAAATCAATCAGCCAGACATCATTTGATGCCTGCGTAGCCAAGGCTGCAATGAAGGCATCTGCATCACTATGAGAAGAATCATTGTCAGAAGAATACTTCTTCTTCTTCTTCTTCTCCTCTTTACAATCCTTTCGGACATGACCAGGTTTCCCATAGTTCCAACACTTCACCTTGGACTTCTTGCCAGGAGACTTTAATCTCCCCTCTGATTTCGATTTAGACTTCTTGTCCTTCTTCTTGCCTTTCTCTTTTGACCTTCCTCTAACAACAAGGGCCTCCTTCGCCATCTCAGAAGATTTCCTTCTCATTTCTTTTGATAACAAAGAGGCAACACCATCTTCCATCTTGAAACTGGATGTTGTACTCCCAATAGCCATCACAAGGTGATCCCATGAATCTAGAAAAGAACACAAGATAAGTAGACAACGATCCTCTTCATCAATCTTCACACCAATAGATGTTAACTGTGCAATCAACATGTTGAATGCATTCAAATGATCAGCTATAGACCTTCCTTCCTGCATTCTCAAAGTGTACAACTTCTTCCTCAGGAACAATTTATTCACCAAGGACTTCCCCTGATAAATAGATGCCAGTCTCTTCCACAAGGAAGATGCAGTCTTCTCTTCATGCACATTGAGAAGAACCGAGTCTACCAAGAAAAGCCTTATCAGCCCCATAGACTCTCTATCTACAAGGTCCCAATCTTATTACTTCATCCCTGTAGGCTTTTCTCCAGACACAACAATCCATAGATCACGATCAACCAATAGATCTTCCATCTTAAGTTTCCACAACTCAAAATTGCTTCCATTGAACTTCTCTATTTCAATCTTTCCCGACATGCTCGCCATCTTAATCTGTAATTAGAAATTGACAAACTTCTACAAGACTCCCACTGAATAGAAATTGACACCAAAAACCCAACGTACCTACAAGGATAACACAACTGGCCAGGCTCTGATACCACTTTAAAGGAAAGCTAGATGCAGAAGCAACTCTCCTAACGTCAAAAACCTTAGGGAAGAATGTAGAGACTCTTTTAAATATTACAATAACAGTCCAATTAAGATGCACATTAAAGAGATTACTGAAACAGAGAAATAGACAAACACATATGAACACCAGATATATGTGGGAAAACCCTTATGGGAGAAAAACCCACCACACCAAGAGAAGTCACTTTGTATTACAATAATAAAGATTGCAAACATAGTTTTGACTTATCTTTCTGATGTCAATTTACAACAACATTCACCATGAACAACCTTGTTACAAAACATTCACGTTACAATCTTCATAGAATAGAATTCATCCACTGATCATGCAATCACACAACAATCCATCAATCCATCGAACTAGACATCATCTTCTACTCCAGACTATATTCATGTCATTCCTGTCTGTCGAGCTTCCTCTCAATAACGGTCACAATAGTCCAACTGCTAGCGGTTCCCATTCGGCTTCTCTGATTGGCCAATGACTTACCATGTAGGATGGTCTTCTCTTGGTGAAAGCATTCAACCTATGTTGGCATGTCAGTGAGTCACTAACTGTGTCTCCTCGATGCCACAAGACTTAACTAATGATGTCACCAAGAGTCATCCTTATCGCCAAGATGTTACATCGAGTCCAGAGAGTTATCGCTCAGAATTTGCCATGTCGCCAAGACCTTATACCAATGATCATCACATGTATCGCTATCGCCGAGACTTATCGCTATCGGTGAAACATCATACCGAAGCTTCAAAGTCACACAAACATGAGTTTTCCATTCGGTGAGACAATTGTCTTTCGCTGAGAGATCATACCGAGTCATTAAGGTTTATACCGAAACGTTCAACATTCGGCAAGACATACTGCTTTCACCAGGAGATCATACCAAGGTTCAAAGATACTTCGGAGTGCTCATCTATCACCAAGACATATCGCTATCGCTGATACGTTACTCTGAGATCTTAAGTCATACTGAGCACAAAGCAACAATCGGCATGACTTCTGTCCATCACTAAGACTTCATACTGAAGTCTTTGTAGTCACCGCGAAGACTTCAAGTGTATCCCCGTCGACGAGACCAACATCAGTCACTGAGACTTCTTCCTGAGACCTTTGAGTTACACCGAGTGAATACTATCGGTGAGTCATTCCTATCAGTAATACTTCTTACCAAACACCCAAGACTCTCCCTGAAGGCTTCAAAAGAAACGTTGTCAGCGAGACTTCGTTTGTTGCTGGGACTTCACACCGAAGTATGCCTTTCGGCCAAGGGTCTCCTTGATATATGATATGAATGTCCTGTTGGCCAGAGATCTCCACTCGATAGGAGGTCATACCAAACACAACATGTCATAGCGATTGGAACAGTCGGTGAGATTGAAGTAAGGTCATAGCGACCTGAACTAAGGTCACAGTGACTTGAACTCTTCAACAAGATTCAAGCTGCTAGTTGGCCAGAGACAAAAGATGTCACACCGACTTGGCCCTTTCAGAGGTTTCATCCTGTGGGATTGAGGCACATATTTCCAAAAAAATCACAACTTAGGATATGTAGTGCATCACATAGAATGATGAAGAGGAATGTAATATGCTAAGAAATATCACACTTATGAATGACATCACACCCAATTCCATCCACAAAGTAATAAACACGTCATATAAATGACAAGGCTACACTAGGAACAAAGAATGCAAATGAATTATGGTATTGTATGCCCCCAATTTAAAGGAATTGCTACACACTGTTCTGTGGGAAATCTCTTTAAAGTAGAAGAAAGAGAATGCATAAGGAAAACAAGACATGAGAGCTAACTTGGAAAGCCCTATGCCAAGTCATATGTTTCAAAGTTAAGTTGCATCATGTCAAGGAAAATGAAAAGAAAAAGAAAGGGAGTTGCCCCCCAGAAAAGAAAGCACACTAAACACATAAGGGATCTATGGATTTGGGGTTAGTATGTTCATTTCTACAATGTTTTTATGAAAGAGTGCAGAACTGTCATCATTCCTCGAATACATAGAATGAGAAGAATGCCACCTAGAGAGCGAAAACAAAAGGAAAATAGTGATTCATTTTGGTTCAACATGGAAGAGACATTGCGGTCTCAACGCTTTGCATCATCCCCAAAAGGAAAACACAAGCGAAAAGAAAAAGTAAACAAAAGAAAAATGAAAAATCTTTTGGCTCAACATGAAGGAGAAATTTTGGTCTCAATGCCTTACATCATCCCCAAAAGGAAAACACAAGAAAACTCAAAGGATAAGAAAGAAAAAAAAGGGACCTTGTGGGTCAACATGGAAGAAACTTAGGGCGTCTCTACGCTTTGCGTCATCCCCAAAGGAGAACGCAAAAAAAGAAGAGAAAAAGACAAAGACCATTTGGGTCAACATGGAAGAGACTTAGGGAATCTCTATTCTTTGTGTCATCTCGAAAGGAGAACACAAAACAAAAAGCAAAAGGTAAACAAGGCGAAAAGTGATGTACGACATATAGAATAATAGAGGTACAAATAGAAGTGTACAAAGAGAGAGAGAACATCAAACACACGATATGGGAGAATAGAATACACACATAAAAGGAAAAGGGAAAAGGAAGAAATGATGCAAATGTAAGTCAACCATTAACTAAGTTATTGGTTTCTCAATTTTAAATGGTTAAGCGAAAAAGGAATAACATAGTTAAGAGACAAAGGCAAGTGCATTACAAGGACAAAGGCTAACAACTACTTATATGCACAAGGGAAAAATAAGCATGAGCCCAAGGGTGAAGATTGAAAGGATCATGCAATAGTGAGAATGAAAAGATTCTACAACTATGGCATGATAAGGAAATGGTGTGTTAAGGGATGATAGGAAAATAGTCAGTATCAATGAAGTGATACTTTTCTAGTATCTCGTTCAAAGTCTAACATGCTTCCGTTCGATGTCCAATAATACGATGACATTTGTAATATGGTATATGGGAATTAGGAGTGTGAATAACCAACCTATTGGAAGGTGGTAAGAGTATACGACCTTTGTTTAAAAGCAATTGAAGTCTCCTTTCACATTCAGGTGGAGGATGTGTGGGAAACTTTATCTTCTTCAATTTGTAAGGTCATTTTCTCTTGCTAGATTCTCCTTGTTCATGGATAGAAGGAGGAGGAGGACCCCTAGGGATCCTATCATCCTTAGCATTAGAAGGAGAAAATGGTTGTTCACATGGAAGGAGAATGTTCAAGTTAGGAGGAGCATTCAAGATCACTGTACTAGAATCTTGAAGTCTCTGAGGTTGAAGAGGATGTCTATTAGGATGAGAAGGATCTTGATATCCTAGTCTTGTTGTGTTTTCTTTTGTTGGGTTTTGATCAAGAAGTTGATGAATGTTATGCTCATTGTTTGTGTCACAACCTTGTTTACTTAAAATAGTAAAGCCTTTACCATATGTTTCTTCAAGGTTGATTGGAGTGTTGGTGAATTTGTGGTTGTAATATGGATATGGTTGTGTTTGGTGAAAGGAACTAGGTTCACTTGAGGGAGGAACCTTAGGTCCATCATTGATTTCAGGATTTAAATATGAAAAATGATTAGGAGGTGTAAAAGGAGGAAGGTGTTGTGATTTCATGGAAGGATAAAAGTCTGCATTATTTTCTAAGTTGTCAAGACAATCATTGTAGAACTTATTCATGCTAACACCATCCTCTCTAATGATGTCTACATCACGAGGAGGACAATCATGAGGAGTTGAAAGACAATGTGGAAGTTCAATGTCATTAGGGTCACAACTAAAGGTGCAATTGGACATGTCTACCAATGATTTTAATGAAGTCCAAAACTTATTGAAAGAAAATGCCATGATGCAAATAAACTAAGGTGAAATAAATGAATGAAAACAAAAATTGTGGAAATAAAAATAGAATGCAGGAACAAAAAACTGTAATTAAAAAAAATGCCAGAAATATGCTGAAATTACTGTCTAAAAAGTGCAAAGGGATTGATTCGCCCTGGGTGGAAAATGAGTCCTAGTATGCAATTTTTTTATGTTTTTCAAGAATTTTAAGATGATTCTAATGCTTAACAGAATGCATATTTTTTTAGTTTTTCAATGATAGATAATGCAAAAATGAAATCTAAACCAAGTTTTCACCATTGCAATATGAAAAGCCCTAGAATGCAAAAACAAAACAATGTCCTAATTGAATGTTAATGAAAATGTAATATAGGATGCAATATGCAAATGAAATCAGAAAATGCAAAGTGTTCAAGAGTCGGGTTCACCAAAATGAACCATATATTTTTGGACCCAATGGAATCTCTAACTCTTATAGGGTTTTTCACCTAAAAGGAGAGAGATTAGATCCAAAAATGCTAAGGGTTCACTCAAATTATGCAATGAAGGATGTTGTTTATGCTAAATGAAGTAAACTAAATGCAATTGAATGACTTAAATGACTAAATATGAATGCAAGACTAAGTCTTATGCTATGTTTGAAAACACACTATGTAATGCAATAATGAACTAAATGAAGAAAATATGTAGAACAAAAAGAAAAGGGATGAATCTGAGTGCACCTAGATGAAATTTGATGAAACTGGAATGTATTGAATGTTGGTTGATGTCACTAAATTTTCACAGTGGGGCTCATTCGCTTAAGGTGGCGAATTAGTCCTCCACTTGATGAAAAAGTGTCGGGAGCAAGTTTTTGACAGTCGGGATCTAGAATCTGACAAAACTCAAATTTTCAGTCCTAAGGTGGGACTCATTCACCACTAGTGGTGAATCATTCCTCTCCCAAATTTCTGGAAAATCAGGAGACAACATTGCAACACCAAATCTGGAAAGGTCTGCTTGTCAGGTTGCCGAAGTCAGTTCTACAACAAACAAATAGAAAATCTTCACCAAGCTTGAAATAAGAATAAGCTGAATTGAAGCACCTAGTTGACTTGTTCTCCAATTTTCAAAACCTATAAACTTGTTAAATTTGCATACAAAAGGCTGCAAATACACATGCAAAGAGGAAAAAAATGGTTGAGGGTTAGCAAATAAGGGTTTTCCTTGGTAAAACCCCACTTTGGTAATCAAACCCAATAGAAAGAAATGAAATGTAAAGGAAATGATAAATAAATAACATGAAAGTGTCATAAAATTACCAAACCCTTGATAATGCAAGTCTTAAGTAATGCTAATGGATGCTCCAAAGTGCTTGAATAATGCTTGATGAAATTATATAAAATGCTTGATTGAATGCTTGAATGAGTGGATAAATGAATACTTGAATGAATGGGGGGTTAGAATGGATGTAAAAACACTTATTTATACCATCTTGTGCCTTAGTAACCATTCATACCTCATCACAGGCCGATATCAAATGTATTTTGAATAAAAACCCAAAAGAAATTTGAAATATTTTAAATTTTGGAGCCAAGGGGGACTCATTCGCCACCCATGGTGAATGGGTCCCACCTAGGGCTTGAATCTAGGTGTTAGGAATTAAGTTGATTTTAATGTTATTTATTAGGAGTATATTAAAAAATATAATTAAATTAAACATATGAGGGTATAAAGGGGTCAAATAAGTCATAAGAAAGGGATAAATAAGGGGAATATGCCTATAAAAGTGTGAATCTTTGTTACAAGACTTTACAACACTTGAAAATAAGACTTGTCGATGTGTAAAAAGATGATTTTTAGGTGAATTATAATAAATAGAGTCTAGAATAATGTGGAAATGTCTCACAACACTTCACAACACCTTCACAAGACTTCATTATTTGAATTTTAGTACCTCAATAAGTGTGTTCAAGCCATGTTACATCATAAAATTAGAGAAAAATATGTCAATCACCATGAAACAAGACCTAAAAGGCCATGAAAATGACACGGGGCCATTTTTCTACAACACAACTTGATGGTAACTATAAAATTTATTGGTGAAAGAATATATTTATATTCCTACCATTGACTCCAAAATGTCTTCATTAAATGGGATAGGGAATGGATCATGAAAACAAGCTTTATTTTGAGTTCCTGAAAGTCAACACAAATCCTTATCTCTCTAGGTTTCTTATTTTATATAACAATTCAACTAATTCACTACACATCCTCAATAGATTTAATGATCCTTACTATTAGCATATTATCTAGTTTTATTTTAACCTTCTTCATATTTGGATTGAGCCTATAGGGTTGTTTCTTTTGTGGCTTTCCCACATCCTTAAAATTTTATCCATATCACCCTTGTTTCCTCTTTGATTCCCTTAAGGATAATGAATGTCTAAGGAAAAAGGTATTCATACTCAAACAATAGTCTCAATAATCTCATTAATATGTTATTTTTACAAATTTAGGATTTGTTTTTTATTAAAAAAGTAGGGTTAAAGGCCCCTGACCCTATACAACAATGTGAAACAGGCCACCCATCCACAATAACAACCAAACACCAAAGAAATAACATGCTCCAAGCCAAAAAAATAGGCCTAAAGGCCACCCACGGATCCCTTCTACAACAAGCTACAACCCAACAACTAACAACAAAAACCACCGCAAGGGTGGACAAGACTACCCAACCATCAAACCATTACAAAAAAGTTCTAATGGTACTTGAAACTTGAAATGGGACATGAAACCCAAACCAACAAGTAAAATAGGCTGCTTGACCTATAAAATAGGCCAATAGGCCACCCATAAAGCTACAACACAACAACCTTCAATAACCACCCCAAGGGTGGAAAAGAAATCCCATACTTCAAACCTATACATGTGAGATTAATGGGACATGAATCCCAAACCTTCAAAAGGTTCAAATGTTTAGTAGAGTTGAGTCCGTTAGCATTTCCTAAGATAGTTGTCTTACAACAAAACTGTCGCATAGATAATAGAATTTTAAAGCAAAAAATATTAGTAATGCTGATGGAGAAAAGACTCCCTATCGACCAACTAGCCTGTACACGTCTATAGGAGAAGTCACCAAGAGAACCTTGAAAATAGCATCAAAGACTCTCCAGCATACCTGAAATACACCTCCATAGGAGTGGCCTTCATCTCAATAGGAGCTGCAAGGGAGAAAATCTACTAAAAAAGTATGAGCAACCCACTACACTTTGAGAACCCCACTCCACCTCGATAGGAGAGGTTTCCACCTTTAAAGGGGAGGATTGCACCTCAAGAGGAGACAAAAATTGTAGAGCTAGAAAGAATGCAAAAACTCGTGTCAAGAGAGAAAGCTTGGCAACCATGGCCAACAGAAGCACCTAGACCATCAAAAAGAACCTTGCAAGGAGCTCCATCAAGAAAAAAAGTGTATGAATCCTAGGAATCCACAACACCCAATAAGATCATCAACACACCAAGCTCGACCAAAAAGAAAATGTGTGAAGAATAGGAAACCATAGTATAATTGGATATGAATAGTAAGCCAACCAAAAAAGGAGTAAGCATACCAGTTAGGTACAACTTGTCCAAAACAATCATGGCCTTAAAAAAAGAAGTCCATAATGACTCAAAACCCCAAACCTTTAGGGCTAGAATAGTAAAAAAGACAACATTATAATTGTGAAGAAAATATCCTTCGAGCACATCAAGCATTAAGGTGCCAAAGCAAGAAGAAAGCCACTTCAAAATAGGGTAGGACCAATCACCATTGAGGGATAATGCACAAGAAAACCCCTAACAACATGAAGATTGTGATAGAAATCCCACTTGGGACCACAACAATAATAGGTGTAATGATAGAAAAGAGTCCCCCTTTTCCTTGCTTAATTTGGGAATAATTAATGATAAATTGGACTTGATATTACCTTGATCTAGTGTTGTGATGTGTTTTACACTTTCACATTAGGTCTTGGGCCCTTTTAAAGCTAAATACACTTAACTTTTCCCTAATTTAATGTTGTCAAGTGTATTTATTGACAAATTTACATTAAATTTAGTAGGCTTGTAAATTAAGTGGACCTAATCTATTTTTGTAATGTGTTCTACACATTCACATTGGATTTAGGGCCCTTCAAAGCTAAATAGACCTAATTTGAACATAAAAACCATAAATTGTGCCTACAAGATATCAAAAAATTGAAAAAGTAGAAGCATAAATTAAGAATTTTGTTGTAATCTTGGATAGTCTCTCAATTATACAACTCAATCCTGATGTGTTACCCACAAGTAGTTATGTATCAAGCAATTACGTAGTACTTGGGTGTGATCACTGGTGAAATTATTATCTTTGCTTCTCTAAATTTTGTCTTCATGCTATAAGCCTATCTCCAACTATTCTTTCTCCAAAAATAAGGCAAGGGTTATGTTAAAGAACACCCTTGAGAGATTGTTATTCAAGAATTAAAGTGTTAGTTGTTTTGTCTAGCTCAAGAACCTTGTATTTTGTTGCTCAAAATTTGTTGATAAAAGAATTATTGGTAACATGTTGAATTGGTGCAAATGAATGAATTGTTGATACAAGGACATTGTATGTGCCTTTACATTATTTAAATGTATTTATAAATTACCTATTATTATATAATATTTTGTGTTTACTTGCAACAAAATTAATTTTTAACATGTTTATGGAAATCTCATAAATATTTGGATGAGGAATTTAAATGAATTGTTAGAGTTGAGTGATATTGATAGGTGGAAGAGTAGAGGGATTAGGTAGATTTTTACAAGTCAATATAAGGTAGCTTAGGCCATTATAAATAGGAGACACCAAGATCTATTAAATACTTTAGGTGTGAGAAGTATTTGGGAAATTATGAAGAGCTATGGGAATTCATATAGAGCTAAGATTGTAAGAACCTATATTAAGGGCACAAGATTTTTGAAGTATCATTTTTTGGGACTAGTAACTTGTGTATACCCCCTAAAATGTACAATATTCATCTCCTTTAAAGGTAACCACCAATTGATAAATAGTGTGACTTGCATAAGTTAATATTATTAATGCTCTAGCTTGATCGTAGTTGGGGAGAATGCTCTACTTATTGACTACAATTTGTATCCCATATATTGTGGGATGGATTTTTCTAGTGGCATGTAGGCCTTTGTGCCAAAAAAATTAGGCGATGGATTCACCATATTACTCTAGAGGCTTGGATGGTTTTTTCCAATGGTATGTGAGTCTTAGAGCCAACACCATGCAGGTGATGGATGCCACCTCTAGATACTTGGATATATTTTACTAGCGGCATGTAGACCTTCAAGCTATTAGCATGAAGGTAATAGATGTTTATTTTAGGATCAGATTTAACAGAAAGCATAAATGCAAAAAATAATGAACACAATAACATAGAAAACACCCTAGGAAAACCCTCCTTCTCAAGGAAGAAAAACCCAACAATAAATATATCTCTTATATTATAATTGAAAGAGCAACAATTCTATTTACAACTAGGCCAAGTCACAAGGCTGATTTGATAAGATGTAATACAACACCTCTCCTAGATGCGAATGAGCCAAGATAATATAATGCCTCCTTTATTTGATCTTCTTGAATCAAAAGTTTGATCTGCTATTAATTCGAACTCTTGTGATGTGCAAACTTGTCTCTTGAATTGAATTAAAATAAAATTATGAATGGGAGTCACCTTGTATATATACATAATATGGTGTCTCTTGATGAAAGGTCGACCTTGTCTATTAACCAAGGCACCACTTCACAAAGGTTGGCCTTATTAGAAATAAAAAAATATAAATATTAAGTTGTCTCTTTTGCAAATACATTTGAATTTTATTTAATATTTATTTTCCTCCAAAAAATCGTGGGAGAAAGAAATCCCGCCGCTACACATCAACGCTCCCTCTTAGCTAGGGAGGTATCTTTCTCAATATCCATGTCATGGAGTCTCTCAACATGACACCCATAATGGCTACACCCATTTGTGGAAAAGAGCTCATCACAGAGTCACTCAATGTGATATCGTCATGGAGTCACTCAACATGACATCCACCATGGCTACTCCCATGTGTGGAAAGAACATGTGCATAAGTGCCCATCACGGAGTCACTCAACGCGATGTCATCATGGAGTCTCTCAACATGATGTCCACTATGGCTACTCCCATGAATGGAAAAACACAAGTACAAAGAATTCATCACGGAGTCTCTTAACATGATGTTGTCATGGAGTCTCTCAACATGACATCCACCATGGCTACTCCCAGAGGGTGGAAAGAACCACATCTCCATCTCAAAGATGGACAAGGGCTTTCACCTCAAATTTCTTCGTCACAAAGAAAAATGCATTAACAAGGGCTTTCACCTCAAATTTCTCAGTCTCAGAGAAAAAATGCATTAACAAGGGCTTTCACCTCAAATTTCTCCGTCTTAGAGAAAAATGCATTAATAATGGATTTCACCTCAAATTTCTCTGTCTTAGAGAAAAAATGCATTAAAAACAAATATTCATGATGATGTGACTCCCTCTAAAGCTGGTATCAACCTCCTGACCTCCTCATCCAAGGTTGCTTCTGATGGTATGTCAGACTCCCTCTGAATGTTATTTCCTCCTCTTTGAAGAAATTGATTGGCTTTAGAAAAAGAAACCTTCTGAATTGAATTTAGAACTTGGATCCTTCTAAGATGTCCCTATGTCAATTTTCACAGAAGAAACAAGTTGAGTAGACATGAATTTGCAATCTTGAGCAAAGTGACCATACTTGTCACACTTGTAACATTGAATGTGAGAGAAACCTTCTTCTTTTTCAGTTCAGGGGTAGAATCTGGTTCTCTGTCTCTATTCCTCTTTCTTGCTTTGCTTCTTTCTCTAGAAGTATGTGTAGCAAGAACTTGATTTTCTACATCATGATGGTTCCGCCCAATTCCTCTTGCTGCCAACCTTGACTCTTCTTGAATATAGTTAGCTCGAAGACGATCAAACTTGGGTAACTTAGATCTCCCACTGATGCCTTGAATAAAGGGTTCCCAAGTTTGAGGAAGACCATTAAGTTCCATCATAACAAGATCTTTTTCTGCAATTATATCCCCAATAGTGCTCAACTGATTTCTCAAATCAACAATCTTCATAAAGAATGAGATGACTGAATCATCTTTATCCTTTTTTACATGGTGAAGTTGTTGTCTCAAAGCAAGGGTTCTACTGGTGTTATTGATCTCATACAATCCTTTTAGAGTATCAAACATTTGTTTAGCTATCTTCAACTTAGAGATGATCGGTACTAGGTGATCCATCATAGAGTCTATAATGATCTTTCTAGCCTTCGTGCCATTTTTCTTCCACTGGATTTTCTTAGTATCATCAGAAGGCTCGGGCATATTACTTTCCACAAAATCAAGAAGATAATTCTCCTCTAATGCAATAAGTACCCTAGGTTTCCAAGAGTTGAAGTTCATGGCTCCATCAAGTCTATCTTCTACCTTAACATTGGTCACCATCTTCTTTTTCTGCACAGATTTACCTTCAAAGATCTTCCCTAAGGTCTGAAATAATTTGCAATCTTTGATCTACAATACTTTATCTTCAAGATCTCTCTTGGATGAAAAATAGACTGCTTAACAAATATAATAATATCTTTTCTTAGACTCGCTCTAATACCATGTTGTTGATTTTAAGATTAGATTTAACAAAAAGAAAAAATACAAAAAATAATGAACACAATAACACAACAAATACCTTGGGAAAACCCTTCTTCTCGAGGGAGAAAAACCTAGCAACAAATATATATCTTATATTATAAATGAAAGAGAAGTAATTTTGTTTACAACTAGGCCAAGTCACAAGGCTGATTTGACACCTCTCCTAGATGCAAATGAGCCAAGATAATATAATGCCTCCTTTATTTGATCTCCTTGAATCAAAAGTTTGATCTGCTATTAATTTGAACTCTTCTTGTGATGTGCGAACTTGTCTCTTGAATTGAATTAAAATCAAATTATGAATGTGAGCCACCTTGTATACATACATAATGTGGTGTCTCTTGATGAAAGGTTGGCCTTTTCTACTAACCAAGGCATCACTTCACAAAGGTCAACCTTATTAGAAATAAAATAATATAAATATTAAGTTGTCTCTTTAGCAAATATATTTGAATTTTATTTAATATTTATTTTCCTCCAGAAAATCATGGGGGAAAGAACTCCCACTGCTACACATCAACAATAGATTCCTAATTCCACACTAGAGCCCGTTAGATGATTTTGGCCAATGACATGTAGAATTGAAGGCTAGTGGTATGCAATAAATAAATGTAAGGATCTACCCATCTTAGTAGTTTAGTATTGAATTTGGTGTATCAATATAATTTATGTTTGTTTTCGAGGTGATGTGTTTGCTACACATACTCTTTATCTAGTGGTGGTTGTAAGTGGTATGGGATTCTTTCCATCAACACAATTAGTACAAAAAGCTAGGGGAAAGATGCAACTGATGGTGTAGTGTGCAATGCATTGACATTAATTTTCTATCTAGGATGCACTAAAAAGGTATGTGTTAAGTCACTCATTGAGCATGTGTCGCTCACTCATTATGTATATGTTAATCACCCTCTATTTAATCATGTGAATGGCCTTAGTTTTGTGCATATTGTTAAATTGATGCTCTTTCCTATGATGACGTTAAGTAGTATTGGATGCTTGATTTTCATCCTAGATATTAGATGAAAAATCATTTTATTCTAGATGATATCTACTTAAAAGATTGTGTGTTACTAAACCAAGTAGTATGATGACTCATATAATAGGTTACATCCACTTCCATGGTACAATTTTTTTCAATATTAACATATTTTATATTTGTGCATCGTCATACTAGATAGATGTGATGTATGTGTGGATCATTCATACTAGATATATGTGATTTGTGCTTAAGATATATAAATGTTTTTATAGGTTCAAGAAGAGAACAAAAGAAATTAAAATCGATAAACTGTTTATTCCCTACATAGTGAAGATCTACTCTAGTTACGTAACATGGTTATGGCAAAAAGACTGTAAAGACCATTTTTACTCATAGCCTATGACGTACTCCTCTATAATGTCTCTTAACCAAATCAAAATCTTAAGCTACAAAAAATCACTATAACTATCAATCCATCTATTGTTTGCTTTCAATCTCGCTTCCTTATTCCCAATTCTATCAATTCACACCAATTTAGTCTCCCTGAATTCTCGGTCTAGCCATGAGGGAGAGTGTTAGGTCTTTGTGGAAGGATCATTGAATAGATGTAATGCGATCTATTGGAGAGTTGCATAATACTCTCCACTCATCAATCATCCTCAAATTCACTTTCTTTTCACTATCCTTGAATCCTTGATACAAGGAAACTATTATATGAAATGCTCATGAATTCCTTTAGATGCTTCAAATTAATAGTTATCAGTTATATTTAAATGTATTTATAACTTACCTATTATTATATAATTATATTGTGTTTTAACTTGCACCAAAATTAATTTTTAACATGTTTATGGAAATCTAAAAAATAGAGGCAAACTTCAGTTCTTCGGGATATGACAACAACAACAATTTTTAATTTGTCGAATATGCTTAGGATATAATAATGTTAAAACAAGATGCTATGAATAGGACAAAAACATGAAAGTAACCAGAAAAGCATAGTTTTATTCAACAGTAAGAAAAAAGAATTGGGTAAGAGAGTCTTTTCGTGTGGTCTCTTCTTTGTTTTATTTAATCGAACAAAGAAAATGCAGTTTCAGAATCTTCGGTGAATTTCACCTGAATGTAATTCATAAGTTCCTGGGTGATGCAGAAGGCTTTGCTCAATATAGAATTAGGGAGAGGGGGATCAACTACAAAGAGAGAATTGGAAATTATCTAAACTCTAGGAAATTGGCTGCTCAATCTAGCTATGGAAACTGTATTTTGGTGCCCCACATTTTGCTGGAAATGCACCAGTGCCTTTGGAAACATAAACACATCTCCCTTCTTCAATTTTTTTTTGAAAAACTTGTTGTTGGTGTCCATAAAACCCACAAGAAGCTCACCTTCCAGTAAAACAAGAACTTCAGTGGCTCTTGGGTGTGTGTGAGGAGGATTTATTCCACCCATTGTATAATCGATGCCTGGACCAATGATATTCCCAACGTATTGAGGCCTGGTATCTATTTAACGTTTCCCCCCATTATGTTGGAGCCTACTAAATTGTTGGTGTTCCCTAGCTTCCCCAATGCTCAAAAGAAGAAGTCATCTGCTGAAACTTCCTTTGGGTCTTTGCAAATGAACCTATTCACCAAAATAGTTTCAATCAATTTGTTAGCAACTCGCCTAATAAGAAAATCATATGAGAACATTATATAAAACTATATTCTCACCTTTGCTTTCCTCATTTGCAATGTAGAAATCTTGCAAGGGATCAGAATTTGCTACCATGACATTGTCACTGTAAGAACATATCAATAGAAAAAGTCCCAACATGAAGTATATCACGCGATTAGCCATTATAATAGAAACATGAAAGAAGCAGACAAAACAAATTAGGATATGAATGCATAATTGAATTGAATTGTGTATCACAAGCCCATTATAGGCTTTATATAGCTGAAACGTTAACTCTCCCTAACTAATTCATCTTGACGTAGTCCTGTGATTATAATTATCTGATAGGCTTATTGTGTCCACTTTTCCTAGAATTTTTGTCAACCTTGAACTGGTTTTTAACCCTCCCAGTGTCTGGCTCCTTGTCGAAAAAAAGGTGGTGGATTTTTATATTTTTTATATTCATGCATTTGGCACGTTGATAGAGAAGGCCAGCGAAATTAAATGCCGACTGGAATCAACATTAATTGTCATATGGTTTTTGTGTAGTGGCGATGGTTGTAATAAGACTTTCCATTTAAAACCTCAGAAAACATAGTGAATGTTTGCATAATTTCCGATAAGGCATTATTGGGTGTTGTTCTGTGGCTTTACCTTTTATTAGAGTTGTGAGCAAGGAGGGCAAGCTTCTGTGAAGGTGGTTGGAGGTTATTTTGTGTTTTTTTCATGGGGTGATGGTTGCAAAAGCAATACAAAAGTCTCGACTTTGATAATTTTCCCCATTTTTTGTAGTCGTTGGAGAAAGAAGGGATCCGAGAGAAAGCAAGCGAGAAGAGGTGCATATTGAAAAAACCCTTTGTAGAGTATTTCAAAAATAGTTTATGTTATTTTCCATAGGGAATTGTTGATTGTTGTTTTGTGGCTTTATCGATATTGTTTCATTTATGGTTTCTGTGTAGCCACAATGGTTGCAAGGCAATATTGTTTTTTTGCATTGGTTTGTTACTATGAATTCTTCTATTTTATGGGATTTTTCATCTGGGTCACTGTTGAAACAAATATTGTTTCATTTATGGTTTTCATTTTGTGGCAATGGTTTTGTATGGGTTTGTTACTGTGAATTCTTTTGTTTTGTTTGTTTTTCCATCTGCGTCACTATTGAAACCAATATTGTTTCATTTATGGATTCCGTTTTTTGGTGATGGTTGCAACACAATAAAATAGTTAATATTATACAGTTTATGTTGTTTTCCATAAGGCATTGTTGATTGTTGTTATCTAACTTTAGCTATATTGTTTCATTTTCGATAAGGTATTGTTGAAAAAAGAATTTTTCCATGTGCGGGTTTATACACAATATTGTTTTTTTGCATTGATTTGTTACTGTGAATTCTTTTGTTTTGTGGGTTTTTTCATCTGGGTCACTTTTGAAACCAATATTGTTTCATTTATGGCTTCTATTTTGTGGTGATGGTTGCAACACAATAAAATAGTTAATGTTATATAGTTTATGTTGTTTTCCATAAGGCATTATTGATTGTTGCTCTCTAGCTTTGGCTATATTGTTTCATTTTCGATAAGATACTATTGAAAAAAGAATTTGTCCGCATGCGGGGTTATACACAATATTGTTTTTTGCATTGGTTTGTTACTATGAATTCTTTTGTTTTGTGGGTTTTTTCATCTAGGTCACTATTGAAACCAATATTGTTTCATTTATGGTTTGTGTTTTTTGGCGATGGTTTTGCATGGGTTTGTTACTGTTAATTCTTTTGTTTTGTGGGTTTTTCCATCTGGGTCATTGTTGAAACCAATATTGTTTCATTTATGGCTTTTATTTTGTGGTGATGGTTACAACACAATAAAATAGTTAATGTTATACAATATTGTTGATTTTTGTTCTCTAGCTTTGGCTATATTGTTTCATTTTCGATAAGGTACTATTGAAAAAAGAATTTGTCCACGTACGGGGCTATTTTGTTTTTTTTGCATGGGTTTGTTATTGTGAATTCTTATGTTCTATGGGTTTTTTCACCTGGGTCACTGTTGAAACCAATATTGTTTCATTTATGGTTTGCGTTTTGTGGCAATGGTTGGAACACAATAAAATACTAAATGTTATATAGTTTATGTTGTTATCCATAAGGCATTGTTGGCTGTTGTTCTCTAGCTTTGGCTATATTGTTTTATTTTCAATAAGGTGTTGTTGAAAAAAAATTGTTCAGGTGCAAGGTTATTTTTTTTTTGCATGGGTTTGTTACTGTGAATTTTTTTGTCATCTACGACATTGTTGAAACCAATATTGTTTCATTTATGGTTTTTGTGTGGTGTTGATGGTTGCAAGGTAATTAAATAGTTTATGTTATTTTTACTAAGGAATTGTTTACAAAGCTTTGGCTATATTGTTTCATTTTTGATAAGGTATTGTTGAGAAAAGAATTTGTCCACGTGCGAGGTTATTTTGTTTTTTTGCATGGGTTTGTTATTGTGAATTCTTCTATTTTGTGGGTTTTTCCATCTAGGTCATTGTTGAAACCAATATTGTTTCATTTATGGTTCACGTTTTGTGGTGATGGTCGCAACACAATAAAATATTAAATGTTATATAGTTTATGTTGTTATCCATAAGGAATTGTTGATTGTTGTTCTCTAGCTTTGGCTATATGTTTTCATTTTCGAGAAGGTGTTGTTGAAACCAATATTGTTCTTTGGAAGTTTATGTTATTTTCCATAGGGCATTGTTGATTGTTGTTCTGTGGCTTTACCAATATTGGTTTATTTATGGTTCTCATGTAGTCGCGATGGTTGCAAGGAAATAACTATATTGTTTCATTTATGGTTTCCATATAGTGGCGATGGTTGGAAGGAAATAAAACAATTTATGCTATTTTCGAAAAGGTACTGTTGGGAAATAATTTTTTTCACGTGCAGGTTTATTTTATTTTTTTGCATGGGTTTGTTACTGCGAATTCTTATGTTTTGTGGGTTTTTTCATTTGGGTCACTATTGAAACCAATATTATTTCATTTATGGCTTCCTTTTGTGGCGATGGTTGTAACACAATAAAGTAGTTGATGATATACAATTTATGTTGTTTTTCATAAGGTATTGTTGACTGTTTCTCTTTAGCTTTGGATATATTGTTTCATTTTTGATACACAATAAAATAGGAAATGTTATGGAGTTTATGTTGTTATCCATAAGGCATTGTGGATTGTTTTTGTCTAGCTTTGTCTATATTGTTTCATTTTCGATAAGACACTGTTGAAAAACATTTTTATGGGTCACTATTGAAACCAATATTGTTTCATTTATGGCTTCTATTTTGTGGTGATGGTTGCAACGTAGTAAAATAGTTAATATTATACAATTTATGTTATTTTCCATAAGGAACTATTGACTGTTGTTCTCTAGCTTTGGCTATATTGTTTCATTTTTGATATGTAATAAAATAGTAAATTAAGAACAACTGTAAATATTGATACATGTGCTGAATAGGGAAACATATGTTTATAACCAAACAACATAAAATAAAATGAGGGATATACACTGAAAGTGAAACAAAACTATAAGCAATTTAAGCATCATCTAATGTGTTGCAAAAATTAATATGATAATTTTTTTCCATAACAACTAATTATAGTACAAGAAAATTTAACGCCTGAATGAATTGTACCTTTGAATTTACTCGAATGTATTAACTGAGGTGCATGTCTCTGAGCTTCAAGAAATAATAGTATGGTTATGTGTCAATAAACCAACAATTAATTCACCATAACTTCATCACAATGAATAACCAACCAATAATAAATTTGATTTGATGTCATGTCTAACTCCATCAAAGTAACAATTTTAAAATGATCATTAGTACCTTCACTAATTATTGATATATGAACAATGATCTTCTTTCCATAGTCATCAAGAATTTTTTTTTCTTAGTTTTCAATATAACATGGTCTAATGTTCTTTTTTTTTTGATATAGATGTACATATAGATATGCACAACAACTTGAACAAAATACCACACATCATAAATTCATCATTTTATAAGGGGAAACCCTCATACGTGGGATGTGAGAATATAAAATATAGAGAACCCATGCCTTATTGAGTATGAATGTTTTGTTTTCCTATCTAAATAATGTTTCCTTTAATATATAATTCTCATTAACATGAATTCCACTCATGATTCATATGATACTTAATTAGCATTTAACAAGGTACTAAGAGTCAAACATTTAATCATGAAATTTGAGAACAAAGGCCATAAGGTTCAATCAAAATGATATTATTAGTTTTACTTATAATAATATTTTCACAATTCAATTATTGCATAATAGAATGGCTCATAGGTACATACCTATTTCTCTTATTGATTGATATGTTTCATTCTGGTTTTCTAGACTTTGCATTTAAAACTTGTCGAAGTAATAAAATAGTTTATACTATTTTCCATAAGGCATTGTTGATTCATACGATACTTAATTAGCATAACAAGGCACTAAAGGTCAAAGATTTAGTCATGGAATTTGAGAAAAAATACCATAAGGTTCAATCAAAATGATATTATTAGTTTTACTTATAATAATATTTTCACAATTCAATTATTTCATAATAGAATCACTCAGAGGTAAATACCCATTTCTCTTATTGATTGATATGTTTCATTTCGGTTTTCTAGATCTTGCATTTAAAACTTGTTGAAGTAATAAAATAGTTTATGCTATTTTCCATAAGGCATTGTTGATTGTTGTTTTGTGGCCTCAAATAAATTATTTGATTTATGGTTTCTATGTAGTGGCGATGGTTCCAAAGTATTAAAATAGTTCATGTTCTTCTCGATAAGGCATTGTTGGTTGTTTTTGTGTGGCTTGAAGGATAGTTGTTATTTGTCTAGGCCTCAATAAGGTTTTCTTAGAATGACATGTTGCATATTAAGTGTGAGATGAAACATTGGTCTTACCATTGATTATAGTGGCAGAACAACATACAATGTCCACCAACGTAATAAATGGTGATATCAATGTTTTTTTATTACACTTAATATATAGGCTATCATACATATGAATGTTGTTTGCATCTATTTTCACAAATACATATCTGAACATTTGGAAAATAAAATGCAACACAAAAAAAAGAAGGGCTGCTCTCCACCCTACCATATTGGGTCATGGAGCCTCATAGGCTCTCACCAAACCCTTGAGAAAGAACATACATTTTCCACTAGTGTGATTAATGGTGAAACCAATGTTTCTTATTGCACTTAATATATAGCCTCTCACCATTGATTATAGTGGCAGACCAACATACATTGTCCACCAACGTAATCAATGGTGATATCAATGATTTTTATTATGCTTAATATATAGGTTGTTGTACATATGAGTGTTGTCTACATCTAATTTCACAAACATACATATCTACACATTGGGAAAATAAAATGAAACACAACAAAAGAAGGCCTACTCTCCACCCTACCATATTGGGTCATGGAGCCTCATAGGTTGTCACCAAACTCTTGAGAAAGAACATACATTGTCCACCACTATGATCAATGGTGAAACTAATGTTTCTTATTGCACTTAATATAGAGCCTATCATTCTAAGTTATGTAACTGTACACAGAAATATCAAAGATAGACATATGCAACATAACTTTGGGAGCTCACATGTAGCAACAATATACTCTACACTCAGCCAACACAAGAAGATTAAAACCATAGAAATCAAATGACAAAATTATGAAACCTCCTATTTTGTGGTTTTCCCTTATGGTGTGCACTTTGGCCAAAATTTTCGTCAGCCTTCCTGGTTTTTAACCGTTCTGGTGTTCAGCTCTAGGTCAAAAAAAAGGTGGCAATTTTTTTATTTTTAATATTAAACACATTTTGAATGTCGATAGAGAAGGCCAACAAAATTAAACGTCGGTTGGCATCAACATTACTTGTATGGTTTTTGTGTAGTGGCGATGGTTGCAAAGTATTAAAATAGTTCATGTTCTTCTTGATAAGGCATTGTTGGCTATTTTTGTGTGGCCTGCAGTGACAATTTGTACTATTTTCCATAAGGCATTAGCGATTGTTGACATGTCGCTTTAGCAATACTATTTAATATGTGGTTCCCATATACTAGCGATAGTTGGAAAGGAATTAAATAGACACTATATTTTTTACTTTTCAAAGGATAGTTGTTATTTGTCTAGGCCTCAATAAGGATTTTTTAGAATGACCTGGGTTGTATATTAAATGTGAGATAAAACATTGGTCTCACCATTGATTATAGTTGAAAAGTAACATACATTATCCACTAGCGTAATCAATGGTGATATCAATGTTTTTTATTACACTTAATATAATACATGTGGAAAATGTGTATATACACATACACACTCACACATACATATAAACATTCAAATCTGCATGCATATATGCATAAAAATTCATTATAGACACATATATCTACACACATCTGTATCAAGATGTTGTATGCACTCAAAAACTTCAATTGCATGCATATATGTTTATGTATATGCATATGTAGATGTATACATGCATACAACCATGTGCACAAGTATATATAATAACAATTGCAAATATTGATACATGCGTTGAATAGGGCGATCGAACTTGTACCTTTACAAAAGCTCATCATCTTGGCTCATAGCTCTAATAGTAGGTAAAGCAATAGAACGAAACCAAACAATTCCTTATTGAAAATTGCACAAAATTTTGCTATATTTTCTGAGGTTTAAAATGGTAGGTGTTATTACAACCATTGCCACTACATGAAAACCATACAATAATTAATGTTGATGCCAAGATGGTGAGCTTCTGTGAAGGTGCAAGTTTTATCATCCATTGTCGAGCTTTTGTGAAGGTGGTTGGAAGTTATTTTATCTTTTTTGCATGGGGTGATGGTTGCAAAAGCAAGAATTCAACTAGGTGTTTCAAGTCAAATCAATCATCTTTCAAGCTTGAATAAGGTTTTATGTCCATTTTCTTGTAGAATTGACTTCAACACCTTGACAAGTAGACATTTCCAAATTTGGTGTTGTATAGCTGTCTTTTGATTTCTCAAATTTTTGGGAGAAGACTGATTCACCACCAGTGGTGAATGAGTCCCACCTTAAGACTAAAAATCTAGGTTTTGTGAGATTCTAGATCCCGACAATCAGAAACTTGCTTGATAGTTTTTCACTAATAGTAGGACTAATTCGCCACTTTGGGCGAATGAGGACCCCACTGTTGATTTCCTGAAACTTTAGACAACATTTAGGACATCCCAAATTCCTTAAATCTTGCCCAGGTGCACTCTGTTTCATCCTATTTATTTCTGTTATGCATTAATTCATCTTTTAGTTCATTGTTTGCATATCATAGTGTGTTTTCCAGTATAGTCTAAATCTTATTTTTGCATTCATAATCAGCCATATAGATCACTTGCATTTAATTCAATTCATTTAAGCATAATAACATCAGACATTACATAATTTGAATGAACCCTTAGCATTTTTGGCCCTACCTCTCTCCTTTTAGGTGAAAACCCCTAGAAGAGCCAGAAAGGTGCAAGGTGCCAAAAACCTATAGTTCAGAGAGTGTGGAGCCTACTTGGTGAAAGTTACTTTATGCTTTTAATTGATGATTATTCTAGATATACATGGGTTACATTTTTAAGAGAAAAATCAAAAGCATTAGATAGATTCAAAGCATTCAAGGCTATCGTTGAAAATGAACTGAATTTGAAGATAAAATACTTGAGATCTAACAGAGATGGTGAATTCACCTCCCATGAGTTCAATATGTTTTGTGAAGTGAATAGAATAGAGAGAAAATTAATTTCTTTTAGAACTCCTCAATATAATAAAGTTGTTGAAAGGAAAAACATAATAGTTCAAGAAGCTACTAGGTCAATGATCACTGACGCTAGATTACCAGAAGTTTATTGGAAATAATCTATTCACACTACTATGTGTTCAATTGAGTTTAGCAAAGAAAAATAATATGAAGACTCCCTATGATCTATGGCATAGAAGAATTCCTACAGTTAAATATTTCAAGGTATTCAAAAGTGAATGCTACATTAGAAGAGATGAGGAAAATTTGGGAAAGTCTGATGCAAGAAGTGATGAAGGAATATTTCTTTGTTACTCTACTAAAAGCAAGGCATACAAATGTTTCAACAAAATATTGAAAAATATTGTGGAAAGCTCGAATGTGAAGGTTGATGAAACAATTAAGAATTCTATTGATATTGATGGATATGTGTTACGAAGGACTCCAGTGTAGTACCTCCATTTATGCTTATTTCCGGGTTACATGTTTTCACTAATCGTTAGACTTTGGTACTTTGTTTAGATATTTTGTATCAATCGATTTTGAGCTGATAGTGGATTTATTTTTGACATGATGATACATTGTATGGTGATTACCAAGCTGACATGCTTTGATATAGCGAGATGTTTACTTTAGATGATTATTACTATGTATATTTTATGACTAACTGCTATTTGATTCGCCGCTGTTGTGACGTGTATTGGTGTGGAGAATGGAATCGCATCACTCGCTTGCCAGTGCCCTGTGATGTCCGTGATTTTCTCCACACGGTGTGCCTGTACAATGGATTATATGTATATGCATGTTATTGCTTTGTTGCAGGATTGTAGGTACATGACACCGACTCACCTGGTTACTCAGTCTGAGCGTGTCAAGACTCAACATAAATGTTGATTGGGAGGTAGTAGCTGGTTCATCCTAGTCTAGTCTTTAACCCGTCATAGTACATCGTACATTTAGTTTGGAGTCATAGATTGTCTTGTCTTTTCCTGTTTGGATTAAATTGCTTGAAAGGTAAATTTTGTCAATTTTAATGATAGTTTATTATTTTAATTTATTATTATTTAAATTAATTTTTAAATGTTAAATAAGTTTTACATGTTATTTAATAAATTAATTAGTTTGTTTGGTTAAATAATTTGATCCTAAAAGATTAAATTTATTTAATTAAATAAATTAATTGATTAAATTAAAATTGTTTTAAATGTGTGTAAATAAATTTAAATAAAATTTGAAATTTAAATATTATTTGTGGAAATGACATTTGAATTGTAAATTAATTTTTTATTTGAAAAATTGGAAAATTAAATAAAATAAATGCATGTAAATTTGAAAGGCAAGATTGCCAAGAAGTTGTTGAAGATATTTTGTACTTCTCGACAAGTGTGCCAGTTGCATTTATTATTTTTGGTTGAAGAATTTGTTCACAGATATTATTTTGGATCTAGGAAATACAGAGGGGTTATCAATTTTCTTCACGGGAATTGAAAGGATAATTTGCTGTGTAAAAATCAATTTTAAAGAAGTTGTTACTTCCTCTGTTTTGATTGTATATTTATGGAAGATCCCTTTGGTGGGAAGTTCTTTGTGATTGGTTATAGCTTTTCTGTGGATTTGGGGTTTTTCTAGAAAGCTTTGGGGAATTGCATGCTACAGGCAAGAGGCTTTCTTCTACAGATAGTTTTCAAGTTACAGGTATTTTTCTTGTTTTTAATTTGTTTCCTTTTGAAAAAGAATGTTTGAGAAAATATTAGTTTTGTGTTTCATGTATTCTTCTAGGGAATTTTGTAAAAATCTTGTTTAAACAGTAGAAGATTCTCAAAGAAGTAGGAAAGATCTTTGAAGAACTTTAAAAAAAGTTTCCTGTTAAATTTGTTATATGTTTCCTATAGGATATATTTAAAAAAAAAAATTAGTTGTGAAAGAAAAGAAATTCTTTGTTGTTGAATTTTAAATCTCTGGAAAATTTGTGCAGAAGGTTAGTTTTCTCAATTACCTGTTGAAAACTTTGTTAAAAATATTTGCACAGTTACTGTAACTTTAATGTTATTTATCAGTTATATATATATATATATTTATATATGTATATGTTTTGGAATTATTTATACATATACATATACAAATGTATATATATAAATGTTTGTGAATATTGAAAATCGCAGTATTAGCGAACTCGGAAATCGTCGTACGTGATTTTAAATAGCGTCGATTTTTATTTTATTAAAATTCGTATATGTTTAAAAAAAATATATGATAAATTTTCTGTGCGCCGGCGCCCATGGCGAGGCTACCTGCAGCCTTCCTCGTAGGGGCACGGCGGTGAGGGCCGAGCCCAGCGCCGCCCTTGGGGGCAGCGCTCAGCTCAACCCCACAGCCGAGCCTGTGGGGCGGGCTGCGATGGTAGCCCTACCCACAGTGTGCGGGTTAGGGCATGGCCCTCACTTCGAAGCTTGTGTTTTAAAACCTGCGGATTTTAAAATTTGACTTTTCTTTATTAATAATTTTTGGCAATAAAGATTATATATATATATATATTATATTTATTATGTATATACATATATGATATATGTAATGTATATTTTTAATAATATATATTATATATAAAATATATATATATAATATTTATAATTATATATTTATTTAATTGTTAAAATATTTGAAAGTTTTATTATGTTTAAATGAGATATTTAAAAGAGTTAATTTATTAGATATAAATATTTAAATAATTAATTATCTTGATTAAGATATTTGTGCTTTGAATAGGTTGTTATTCTGGAGTTTATATTGTTTTTATTATATTATTTGGTTATGAAAATTAGGTAAATTGTAGATCTGATTTTCGTTTTGCATGGAAGATGAATAAAATCTTAGATGTATAATTTTGGTGTTCCAAATTATTGATTGAATTGGATTTAGTATATCCTAATATAGACTCTTTAATATTTTTTTCAATTTGCTATAAATCTTGTTTCTTTGTTGGGCAAATTGGGAAAGTCTTACATGAACAAGTCTTCTAAACCAATTGAATACCGTGGGGATTGTGGTTGTTAAGTTGAATTCATGTGTTGGCTAAAGATGTGTACATGGTATTAGCATGGTATTTAGATACCTGATATTTGTGAACATAGACATTGATGTTCGTTATGAATAGTGTTGAAATTGTATCTTGTATGTTTGTACACTTTGTAAACCTTAGTCAAGAAAACTTAGAAATCCTTGTTATGTTTAGGGGAGTGGCTCTATGTAAGGGACGACACACAAAGTGGTGTCAGGGTAACTTACAGAGAGTTAGTAAGTCAGTGATAACTAAACAACACAGTAGTTAGAATTAAAAATCTGTAACAAGATGTTTATGCCTCACTTATTGACTCTTGAGCTAGTTCAGTCTTGAGTATAAGATGAGAAGGCCTGGAATGGCAAATCGATGTCTTGTTTCTTCAAAAGACATTTGATTCCGCAATGATTTGTAATGGGGTCGGGTTTCATAAGAGGTTACCAGCGTAACCCATATTGGGGGCCGAACCCTAGGAAGAAACACCAGGGTAACCTTTGCAATATTGTGATGACACTCCACTTAAAATAACAGTCTACCTTGTATATTTAGTACATTCAATTGTCTAAAATCTAGAAGCAATGTAACCATCAGTTAGTTGTGTACTAGTGTCTAGGGTTAGTAGATTATGTCTAGGTAACCATGTTACTATCTCCTAGCACGGGGGGTGGACCTACGGGTACCACATGGTTGGGTGGAACGTGCACCTTACTCCGTTGGGTCCCCAGTTTTGTGATCATGGCATCGAGAGCTTCATGGATGGAGAGCTCGCACTTGGAAACTTATGTGTACATCTTCTTTGTAAATTGTGAATCTTGTATTTGAAAACATCCCTCAATTGTTTATGAGGTGAATATTGTAAAATGTAAATTGTAACTATTATTTGATCTACCTCATCAGATGAATGAGTATTGTAATATCTTATCAATGCAATGTAAGAAACATGTTTGTACTTTATGTTATCTTGAATGGTATTTCAAATGTTATGCAATGTTTATCTTTAAGTTTATGTTAATTAAATATATGCAATACAAAATACTAAAGTCGTCTATGGAAACTCAAGTAGTGTAACGTCACGTAACTTAATGAATGTATGCAACTAATTAACTTAATAATTATACTTTTTAAAAAAATAAAATTATTTCACCTTTATACACAATTGCAACATTCCTTAGGTTATTATGAGGGGCATTACATGAATGATAAAATTCTATTATTGGAATACATCTTAAGTCATGAAACAATTCCCATGATAATAAAATAGATTGAATTTTATTAAATGGGAAAGAACAGGGGATCAAAGAAGGCATCAAAGAAATGAACAAACTAGGAGAAAAGGAAATGGATTTGAAATTTGAAGAATTACCATTCATATAAAAAATAACTAGTCTCAATTTCAATCTTGATGAGACTAGAGAAGAAGAAAGGATGCAAGAGGGATTCAATAAGTTTACCAATAGAACATTAGAATAGAAGACAAAGACATTTAATGAGGATGTATTGAATAAGGCTATGGAAAGTTAATAAATGATTATGAAAAAATGCATGGATGAGAAATATAATATACTCAACAAATTTTTACTCTTATATATAACCTACTATTTTAGATGGAAATTTATCAAAGATCAATACAAGAGTGAGATCTAAAAGGATGTGATCTCTTATGGAGATTACGACTAGAGGGAGATAGATAAGAATGGTGAAATGGTAATTGATTTTCTTGTAGAAGAGTAATCTCCAAGAAAACATTTTTGTAACTTTAATGGGATCAAAATTCCCAATTACACTTCAAGAAAAGTAGCAAAAACTCATAAGAACATACTCAAGCATATAATATGTTTTTATAAAGGGATATTCTTGTATTTTAAATCTTGGCCATTCATTATCAATTTCAATCTAGACCATTAATTTGTAACTTTTTTTTGGTCACTTTGCCATTTCAAAAAATGAGAAATTATTGATAAATGTAGAACAAGTAATAAATAATTGTTATTGTTTTGTCTCTTTCATGGTTTATTTTTATGTAAAATAGTGAGTTTTCCCAAATTATTGTCAAATTTTAATTGGAAAAATTTTCTTTTCATTTATCTTTGAATATCAAAAGTGACTTGAATATTATTTCATCTTATAGTGAAATACTGTGGAATTATGCCATGTTTCTAGGTATTTAAGAGTCTCTTTCATGATTTGACAATTTTGAAGTAAAGGTTGCATCATCTATATGTAGTTGTAACCATGTTTAGTGAAATATATATTGGTTTCATGATGCCTCTAAGTTTAAAGTTTATGTGTTAATCTCTACAATTTTCCTAAAGTCAGATCTCTAACCCTTCTCTTCTCTTTTTTTTTTCCATTTCTTTATTGAACCTAAATTTTAAGAATCGGTTAGCAATAAATTAGATGATCAATCAAATTTTTGAGCCTTTTAATGTGGTCAAAATCATCTAGAAAACCTTATCCATTGAATCTTGAACCATATAGGCCCTCTCTTAAATGTTATAAGAAAAAAAGTTTTTAGTTATCCTATATGTCAAGACTTGACAACTGAAGCCTTGGGATAATCAAATTCGATTCTAGGAGTTTCTTTCGAGAGATGTAAGAAGCATTGTGATTTTATCTAAGTTCATTGTGATCAACACACGTGCATCAACAAGTAACTTGTTTAGTCTTCATAAAAAATCTACACTTTGAATCTAGAGGAAATTTTGCAACATAACCCTACATAAACGGACACCTATTATTCAACACAATACTTGTATATATTCCAAATGTTGTCCAATTCCAAACTATGTGCTTCACCTCAAAGAGTAACTTCTCCATAATTAAAGTGCCACTTCTTTATTTTATTGAATTTTATGAGCAAGGGGTCCAAGTGTAACTCTAAAACACTCTAATATGGAGCAATAATTACACTTGCACACCTTTTATATATATATCTATAAATAGTGGGTCAAAAATACTAGTTAGATTCCACTTTGTAACTCAATATTAAATAATTTTAAAAGCACCATAAAGCTAATGACACATGGAAAAGTGTAAAAAATAGAATATGAAGATTACATTTAACTGAAGTATTATTTTTTATATGAGAACATAATTTATAATTTATAAATATAAAATAATAGTCATTGAACTATTACATTGGAAGTTGTACAACACATAGTCCTCTAGTCCTAACAATTTCCCACTTGTATAAATTACATGAATCATAAGGGGTACTCAACATAGTGAACTAATACTAGGAGTTGATCCTTGTATCCATCCTCCATCATTTGAACTTCTTTGTTCACATGTTCTTAATCAAATGATTTCCAATATTCAATTTAAGGTATTCACTTGTTTGACCATAAATATTCTCTATTTTGTCCATGAAAGGTAGGGATGTCAAAAAATACATTGTAACTCTTAATATCACATTAAATAACAAATATATCTTCAACCAATGTCTAAAAATAATCTCTAAAAATATACTAGTTCTTGAGAGGCATAAGTAGGTGCCATGTACTTCACCTCTATAGTAAAAAGAGAAACCATCTAGATTTTTTTACTAATCCAATTAATCACCCATCAAATAAGGTAAACACACCCATTAGTAGACTTCCTTCTTTCCATGTGACTATCCCAATTACAATTCACACATATTTTGTACTTAGTATAACTTTCATAGGTAGGTTTGCTTAGGTTGAGTTTGGGTATGATAGTTGTCACACTCTTCCATAGGAGTTACACATTCCACGTTTAGTACAAAATAGTCTTTGTGACATTTAGTCCTTGGAATGTATTTTTACACCATAAAAGTAGTTTCATATTGGGGAAAAGATCAATCCTACAAATGTCTTATGTTTAAAATGTGGGTTCATGCAAAGAAAAGAAAAGGTTAAAATATGGTGAGAAGCTTATATTACATTTCCATTTGTATAATATTTTTTTTTGTCTTGGTGTTTTCTCATTGGGAGTGAATCAAGCCTCAGATCTACCCTTCTTAAATCATAGAAAACCTTAGATTTTGTTTACAAATAGTTATTTTATATGACTTAAAACCTTTAGATATATATAATTTACAATGAAAATTTTGTTGAAATGCACAAGACAACTTAGAGGAGGAGTGAATCAGTTGTATCAAATTATTTTACTTCTAACCTTAATCAATTTCACTTTAACTCAATCTGTTATTAAGTATGGACATGAAATGCAAATAACATAAAGCAAATACCAGAAACACCATATTTATATAGAAAACCCAATAATGGGAAAAGCATGGTGAGGATTAGCTCACAATATAATAATAATGCAAAACCGAATACAAAGGCTCACTTCCCGAATACAAAGGCTCACTACTAGATACAAAAGCTCACTGTCTATAGAAAAGAAATGACAAATAAGGGTCCACCACAAAAGGTTCCACACACTCGCAACTTGATCAAGAAATTGTAGACACCTTCAGCTCACTGCTTTCATGAATCTGACACATCAAAGTACTATTGCCTTGATTCACTCTTACACACCTTGCTTGATTAGACACTTCACTTGCTCACTCGCGCAACATTCACAACATCTTGACTTTCTTTTATAGTAGCTTCAATCCAAGGTTGGCTAAACCTTCTTCAATTTACAAATTCAAATTAGGTCAGCTACTCAACATTCTTGCAGTGGATAAGAATGAGAGAGGACCCAAACAACATCTTGAATTAATCACACACTTCCTTAATTCGATGCAAAAATTCATGTAACGTGTAGACACCAGGTCGACCAAACCTAATGAAAACACCAATGATCTTCGAAGTATGCACATCTCCAACAAGATGATCACATGTGGATCACTCAACATGCTTCACTAGATATTTCACCATTTCTAAGAAGCATTAAGGTACATCCACAACAACTGCAAAAAAACTTCATGCATAGATCACACTTCAATAGTCCAATCTGGACCAACCAACAACACATAGGAGCTCAAGAACAAGCCGTCTAAAGCACCAAATCACAAAAACTTTTTCCAAAACACAAAAAAAATCAATATAAAACATCTCCCAGATCTGTAAGATCTAAAAGAAAATAATAGAAGTTTGTGGAGCCAAAACATATCTCCTAGTCCTTAAATAAACAATTTTGCCAAACCAGTTCACATATTGGTGAACACTTCTTTCATACCCGATCGATCCAAAACTCAAAACTTAGGATGTATAATCCATTGAAGCTCATAAACATTACCATAGAACTGCACAGGCATAGGATCAACATAGAAGAAATGTGGAGAACAATACCGGAGAACACTTAGAACACACACTCAACACTGCCAATATTATTTCATAAATTTTCTCAAAAGCACTTGGCAAAGACACAACTACAACTCCATAAATATAGCTCCATGTACTCTAAGCACTTCTACAGTATCTCAACTATACAAGTACCATCTGCAATCATAGTGGATTGTGTTAACATCAATGACAATATTAATGGCAACACCACCAAACATACATGCAACAATCTCCCCCTTTGTCATTGATGGCAACACATGATGTGAAAAACCATCAAAGACAACATACACAATCTCCTACTTCTTCTATACTTTTTCTCTTTTCAACCTTTTCACATGACTTTCTCTCCCCCTTTGACATCAATGGAAAAGGAAATTATCTTCTCCTTTTAAAGCTCTGATCACTCCCCCTTAGGAGTGCACCCACATCACATACTCAAAAAATGCACCTCTCTACTCCCCCTGAAGAGTAGACCCCAATCATCAGTCCAAAACAAAAGAATTTGTGAATCCACTAGATTGATGCATCTCCATGTGCACTTAGTTCAATGAAGGAGGGGCAATGACCCCTAACTTCCCCATGAGATACTCAAAAGTATCCTTCAGAAGGGCCTTAGTGAATATGTCAGCAATTTATTCCTTGGTAGGTACATATTCAAGTCTAACTTCATTCTGCAACATTCTCCCTTAAGAAGCGATATCTGATAGATATGTGCTTTGTCCTAGAATGTATCACTAGATTATTTGAAATGTTTATAGCACTTGTATTGTCATAAAAGATAGAGATAGGCTCATCACATATCACACCTATGTCCTTCAAGGTTTTCTTCATCCAAAGTAGTTGTGTACAACAAGATGCTGCTACAATATACTCAGCTTCTGCAATGTATAAAGAAATTGAATCTCGTTTCTTACTCAACCATGAAACCAATCTTCCTCCAAGGAAAAATACACCTCCACTTACAATACTCTTCTGGTCATCTACGCAACCAACCCAATCTGCATTAGTGTAGGAATTCAATGTGAAATCACTATTCTTCGAATACCATAGCCCATAATCAAGAGTTCCCTTAAGGTATTTGAATATCCTCTTCATAGTTTTAACATGTGCTTCCTTAGGTTCTGGTTGAAATCTTGCAACTAGACATACTACAT
Source organism: Sequoia sempervirens (assembly GCA_007258455.2). Lineage (NCBI taxonomy): Eukaryota > Viridiplantae > Streptophyta > Pinopsida > Cupressales > Cupressaceae > Sequoia > Sequoia sempervirens. The sequence goes on along the minus strand of VDFB02281492.1, from coordinate 436,580,732 downwards.
GCATTATATCTAGTCTAGTAGTAGTAAGGTACATCATTCCACCAATCATAGATTTGTACATGCATTGATCAACTTTAGAAGATTCATCATCCTTGTTTAGCTTACATCTAGTTACCATGGGGGTACATATCGGTTTGGAGTCATTCATTCCAAACTTCTTCAACAATTCCTTAACATACTTAGATTGTGAAATGAATATCCCTTTATTAGTTTGATTTACTTAAATTCCAAGGAAGAAATTTAACTAACCAATCATCATCATTCCAAACTCTTTTTGCATCTCTTATGCAAATTTGTTACACATACTATCATTTCCACCAAAGATAATTTAATTAACATATACCACAACTATCAACATTTTGTTTCGTTGCATTTTGAAGTAGAGATTGCTATCTGTAGACCCTTTGTTGAAGCCTTGTTGTGTCAAGTACCTATCAAACCTTGCATACCAAGCTCTGGGAGCCTGTTTAAGTCCATATAAAGCCTTTTTCAACTTGCAAACCATATCTAGTTTTCTAGACAGTTGAAATCCTTCCGATTGTTCCATGCATACTTCTTCCAATTCCCCATTCAAAAATGCAGACTTGAAATCCATCTGGTATACTTTGAAGTCTTTATGATGAAAAATGCCAAGAACATCTGAATGGCCTCAATTCTCACTACAGGTACAAATATTTCTTCAAAATATATTCCTTCAACCTGTGAATAACCCTTGCATACAAGTCTATCTTTATTTCTTACTACTTCACCATATTCATTCAACTTATTCTGGAACACCCATTTTGAACCAATTACATTCTTGTTTACTGGTCTAGGGACTAGTTCCCATGTCTCATTCTTCTCCATCTATTACAATTCCTCTTTCATTGCTCTAACCAAAATCTCATCATTACAAGCTTTACTCATAGTCTTAGGTTCTATTTTAGAAAGTAAACACAAGTTTACCTCAAATACTTTGCTTCTTGTTTTTACACCTTCACTCTTATCTCCAGTTATTTGTTCCTTCGGATCTAATTTCTCTGTACATATTTAGGAGCCTTAGAAACAGGTTTCAGTTCCTTTTCTTCTTCTTCTTCATCTTCAGTCTATTCTTCTTTTTCTTCTTTATTCTCTTCAGGTACTGGTGTGCCGATAGGATCATCTGGTTCCATTTCACTTATCTCAACTAGTGTATTCATAACTTCATCAACTTTTACATTAGCACTTTCAACTATTTTCCTCAATCTTTTATTATAGCATCTATATGCCTTGTTGTTAGTTGAATATCCAAGAAATATTCCTTAATCACATCTAGCATCAAACTTTCCAAGACTCTCATCATCTCTTCTAATGTAACATTTACTTCCAAACACTTTAAAGTATTTAAGAATAGGAGTCTTACTAGTCCATAGCTCATAAGGAGTCTTAGTGATGTTACCTCTAATCTGAACTCTATTAAGAATGCAAATAGTAGTGTGGATTGCTTCTTTCTAGTACACATCAGGAACATTTTCTTCTTTCATCATAGTTTTGGCAGCTTCTTGAACATTCTAGTTATTTCTTTCCACAACTCTATTCTATTGAGGGGTTCTAGGGGCAGAGTAATGTCTCTTTATGCCATGTTCTTCACAAAATGAATTAAACTCACTAGAAGTGAATTCACCATCTCTATTAGACCTTAAACATTTGATTCTCAGGTTTACCTCATTCTCTAATCTGGCTTCAAACACCTTGATTCTATCAAGAGAATGAGATTTTTCTCTAAGAAAATTAACCCATGCCATCCTAGAGTAATCATCAATAAAAAGCATAAAGTACCTGTCACCATTAAAGATTCTTGTTCGAGTAGGACCACAAAGTTATGTATGAATCAACTCCATCATTTCGGTAGATGATTGTTCTTTTCCTTTAAAACTGCTTCTTGTTTGTTTTCCTAATTGACAACTTTTGCAAATTGAGTTTGAAGGCTTTGTGATTCTAGGAAGATCTTTGACAACTTCTCTAGAACTGATCTTGACCATATTATCAAAATTTACATTTCCCATCCTCTGTTTCCATAGCCAGCTTTCATTAATCTGAGAAACAAAACACCGACCTTCACTACTCTTAAGCTAATAGATGTTTCCATGAGTTCTTCGTTATGCTACCATAGTTCCAGATCCTTTTCTAATCTCACAGTTGTTGTCCTGAAACAAAAGCTTAAATCCTTTGCTACACATTTTCCCAACACTTAAAATATTATTCCTTAAACCCTTAACATAATAAACATCATCAATACTATGTTTTCCATCCAAACTAATTGTTCCTTTACCAACAATCTTAGCACTGGAATCATCTCCAAACATGACCATTCCTCCATTATATTTTTCAAGTTTAGTGAACTTACTCTTATCTCCAGTCATATGATTCAAACATCCACTGTCAATTACCCAAAAGTCTTCATCTTGTCTAGTATGAAAAGTAGTCACCAGAGTACCTTCCTTCTTACTCTCTGAACCAGATTCCTTTGCACATCTTCCATGATTAGTAGATGCAGCTTTTCTTTCCAAGGCTAAGAATAAGCCTTCATCGTTATCCTCCTCAAAATCAAACTCATCATTAGAAATTCTTGCATCTTCTTTGACATAATACAATTTCTTGAACTTCCTATCCTTCTTGTCTCTATGATTATTATTATCTTTGTTCTTCTTGTGAGTAGCTCCATTAGGACATCTTGATGCGAAATGACCAATATTTCCACAACTGAAACATTTAAGGGGCAACACACCTTTGTATTTACCAATACCTTTCTTCAATTTTCTTATGAAGTTTGCTTCCATCTCTTTTGAACCATCATCTAAGTCATCTTCTATCTTCATTGATTTAAAGGTTGTTTCAGTCTTCTCCTTATCTCTTGCAAATTTCCTCATCTCAAATGTAGTCAAGATACCAAATAGATGCTCCTTAGTAAAGTTCTTTGGATCATATGATTCTTGAATAGCAGAGACCTTGTCACTATAACTCTCTAGTAGGGTCATTAGGATCTTCTCAATTATATCTTCATCTGTCACGGTGTCACCTTGATTCTTGATCTCATTTTCTACAAGTTCAACTCTTTGATAATAGCTTGCAATATATTCACCTTTTTCCATTCTTTGGTTCTCAAATTTCCGCTTAGCTATTAGCTTTCTTGACAATTTTACTCTTGCATTTCCTTCATACATTTCTTTCAATTTTTCCCATACTTCATAAGCAGTGCCTAAAGAAATAACTTTTGTTCTTTTAGTTTTAGATAGAGCACTAAAGATGGCATACCTTGCTTTTTCATTCTCCTCATAAGCCGCAATTTCATCTACAGAGGAAGGACTAGAGGCTGGTGCAACATACTTTGTCTCTAAAACTTTCCAAGTCTTGAAGCCAAGAAAAACTAGATAACCTCTCATCTATACTTTCCAATCACTATAATCAATTCCATGAAAAATAGGGATTTGCAACTTGTGCGCCATCTAATTTACCTCAAGCAGTTAAGCTTTTCTCCAAGGAACCTGAGCTCGGATACCAATTGTTGAAATGCACAAGACAACTAAGAGGGGGGGTGAATCAGTTGTATCAAATTATTTTACTTCTAACCTTAATCAATTTCACTTTAAATCAATCTGTTATTAAGTATGGGCATGAAATACAAATAACATAAAGAAAATACTAAAAACACCATATTTATGTGGAAAACCTAATAAGGGAAAAACCACAGTGAGGATTAGCTGACAATATAATAATAATGCAAAACCAAATACAAAGGATCACTATCTGGATACAAAGGTTCACTCCCAGATACAAAAGCTCATTGCTTACAATAGGACTCACTGTCTAGAAGGAGGCTCACTGCCCATAGAAAATAAATGACAAATAAATGTCCACCACAAAAGGTTCCACACACTTGCAGCTTGATCAGGAAATTGCAGAGACCGTCAACTCACTACTTTCATGAATCTGACACATCAAAGTACTGCTATCTATATTCACTCTTACACACGCTGCTTGATCAGACACTTCACTTGCTCACTCATGCAACATTCACAACATCTTGACTTGCTTTTATACTAGCTTCAATCCAGAGTCGGCTAAACCTTCTTCAATTTACAAATTCAAATTAGGTCAGCTACTCAACATTTCCATGGTGGATAAGAATGAGAGAGGACCCAAACAACATCTTGAATAATTTACATGCTTCCTTAATTCGATGCAAAACTTCATGTAACATGTAAACACCAGGTTGGCCAATCCTAATGAAAACACCAATGATCTTCGAAGTACGTGCATCTCCAGCAAGATGATCACACGTGGATCACTCAACATGCTTCACCAAACATTTTAGCACTTCTAAGAAACCTTCAGGTACATCTGCAACAACTGCAACAAACTTCATCCACAAATCAAACTTCGATAGTCCAATCCGGTGAAAACCAACAATGCACATGAGCTCAGGAACAAGCCGTTCGGAGCACCAAATCACAAGCACATTTGTCAGAACATAGATAAAATCAATATGAAACATCTCCTAGATCTGCAAAATCAGAAAGAAAATACCAGAAGACTGTGGAGCCAAAACATATCTTGTAGTCCTCAAATAAGCAGTTTTGCCAAACTAGTTCACATACCGGTGAACACTTCTTTCTCACCCCAACCTAAAACCTGGGATGTATAATCCATTGAAGCTCATAAACATTACTGTAGAACCGCACAAGCATAGGATCAACATAGAATAAATGCAAAGCACAATATAGGAGCACACTTAGAACACACACTCAACACTGCTAATATTATTTCATAAAATTTCTCGAAAGCACTTGGAAAAGACACAACTACAACTCCATAAATATAGCTCCATGTACTCTAAGAACTTCTAAAATATCTCAACTATACAAGTACCAGCTGCAATCATATTGGACTTGTTGGTAGATGGTCAATGCTCCCCTCGGGATTCGTGACATGGACTAATCACCTCCCGTGGATCTGTTAACTTTGTGAGTTGTATCGGGCATTAACAAGTCAATTTTTTGGTGCAACGACAACTATGAGCCAACAATTGGTAATAGAGCCAAAGGTTCCAGGTTTGAATCCCCTCAGGTAACACTAAGGGGGAGTTTGTTGGCAGATGGTCAACGCTCCCCTCGAGATTCGTGACACAGACTAATTACCTCTCGTGGATCCATTAACTCTGGCAATTGTATCGGGCATTAACAGGTCGATCTTTTGGTGCAACGAAAATTGTGGGCCAACAGGACTGTGTTGACATCAATGAAAACACCACCAAACATACATGCAACACATTTTCTACTTGATTGTCTTTTGTTTTTTAGATTTATATACAATTATTTTTATAGAATTTAGAAGGAATTTGTCATCCAATACATACTTCGACTTTATTTTTTATAAATTACTCAACTTCACTTTCTATAAATACTCCTACTATTTTTTTAAATTACAAATCTTCATTTTAAAATTATTTAATCTTAAAATAGAACTAAGCAAATAATTTTTATTTCTTTTATTATTTGTATGATTAATTTATTTTGAAATTTACAATAGTTTGAATTTCTTTTAAAATTGATAGGCAATTTTGAAAATTATTTAGTAAATAGAAAAATTGTTATCTTCCAAATAAGACATGTGAATTGAAAACAAGTGGATGACATGAAATGATTACAACCAATACAACATTGAACAATGATTTGTTTTGCTTGAGGACAAAAAAGGCCCCATCTGAAAGCAACATTTCATTAATCAACTATTAGGAAGTATAGCTTATTGATTACAACCTCAATAGTCCATTCTTTATGGCACATTCCATGGTCTCCTTAAAGGCTTCTGGTAAATGATACTTGTAAGAGAAACCTACATCCAACAATTTCTTTCAAGAAACATACAGGTATTTCTCAGGTCCATCATCTTCATCTAACCTGTACCAAATACAATTAAAAAGTTAAAAAGTCTTACTATTGAAGGTTCTTCAGATCATTTAGCCTAGCTAACCTAAAAGATTCAAATGAAAATTGTCTACTTACTTGAGAGAAGTCTTGAGTTGTACATAATGTTTAGCAAGGAAATCTTTGAGAGACTTTAGACTGAAAGAATAAGATGCACACACATAGCGATTTTGAGCATTGGTATGCTCCACGAGGAATATGTGGGAATTGCAAGTATCATCAATATGAACAATTGGTATAGATCCCAACATAAAATCGAGAAACTTGAGCATTTCATAATATTCATCATATCCTGTTATGTCAAGTCACATGAAAATTATACAAAAAATTTAATACATCATACACAATGTATCAATAAACACACAATTATTTAAACATCCAGTTAGAGCTAATATTGGTTGAGCAGATGTTGGAGAACTCATAGTTGTAAACCAAGGCCTAATCACCATACCTAGAAGGATGGTTACCACCTCAATGTTATTAATACGCCCATATTTAAGGGCCTCTTGTTCTGCTAATGTCTTAGCTATCATATACCAAGTTTTCTTAGTTGTCTGAGATTTAAGGAAACCTAGGGGGCTCCATCCCCTTTCATCAAGGCGTGTTTGGATGAATTATCCCTTGTCATTCATTGGAGAAGTCGCTATAACTGATGATGTGAAAATTAACTTCTAATAGATTTAGCTCCTATGCAGGCTCTCATAACATTGAGTACCCCATTTACAAAAGGTATAATAAAGTCATCCTGGGAAACAACATTCATTCCAGAAAGATTTAGAAATAGATATAAGTGTTATTATGAATAAAGAGGTGAAGAGTCATTTCATCTGCTTACCAGATTAGCTATTGTAAAATCCATGGGACCTACCACATGAAAAACTCCTTGATAACCCCCCACTGCAGAATCAAAGTTGCTGTCTAAACATTAATCAGCTTTGAAGAGCTTAAGCCTTTCCTCTGCCTCCAACAGCTCTAGCAAAGCCCTAGATTTTGTCTCATCCCCTGCATATCATCAACCCATATAAAACTTGAATGCTTAAATAGATAACTTTTGACTAGAATGTTAGTTTTTTATTATCTTGTCTTAAAAACCAAATACTTGAGTTTCTAAGGCATTGACGGCGTAGCCCCTTTCCAAAAGATTTTTGACCAACCATGATCCTACGTATCCCCCTGCTCCAGTCACACATGTTTTACAGTCTTGTCAACTTCGTCTGCCATTAAATTGAATTGGAAAATTGTGAGAGGAAGAGGCTGGCATTGTCTATTTTTATAGTCCAATGTTCAAGAATCAAAATAATGTTGGTTTTTTTATCGTTATAGTTGTGAGTTGCGAAGAGGTAGTCCTTGGCATATAATGTAGTGGAATGGCTAACACCAATAAAATCATACAACAATTTTTATCTAATTCTCAAACACAAGATACAAGGCCAGAGTTAAAAGAAGCAAAATTATATCTATAACAAATACCATGCCAAACCTCAACAAATCTGAGGATGACCCATTTACTCTTGCAACTCTTATGGCTGTAATGTTTGATCTAGTCGAAGAAATCCTCCTATTGGACCTTTCAGTGGGTTGGGCAGGAGATTGCAGATTCAAATTTGAAATTCCAACTTACCGATTGCAGCTTCATGAACAATGAATGTGACAATGCTCACCCTTGGGTATGATAGAAGCGCTTCCCATCTTCTGCAGCGCGGGAAAGTTAGTTTAAATGTTTAGTTTATGTTCAGGGAACTGTGACTAACTGCTGACAGTAGCGGTTAATCGGATTGCAAGAACAAAAACGGACGTTGAGGAGAGGAACGGAGTAAGAGGGCCCCACATCAACCACTCTAACGCTTAGAGTGTGCTGGTTAAGCCGCCCCCTTACAATCGGCCTTATTCTTGGTCTCGCCAAACTTTTATCTCTCACGTGCAAAACGGACTTGAAATCTTAAATTATCATTTGTAATTCAATCCTGACGAATAACGGAGGTGTCGTGCTCTGCACTTCACTTGGTCGGCAAGCAAACACTATTACAGTCAAGTTTGGCGAAATTACAAATGAATATTAAAAGTCTGAAAGCAGGAACGATGAAATAACATTGACTGGTAAAACAAAATGCTATCTCATGGGGCGGCTGCACAAGACTTTGATTACTAAATAAATAACCCTGCTTCACAGAATGATATGCAATACAATTTCGTTTTCTTCTTCTACTGAGAACATCACAATGATCTCTGTAAATAGAAAACGCACTGTATTTCCAGCTACACCGTCTCAATGTCAAGAGATTAAACTGTCGTCCTTAGATTTACCAATGTTCTTCATCCACTATATTCAGAAAGGTCTCATTTACCAAAGCTCTGTGGAAAATTTCTCGTCTCAGGTAGACCTTCTTGCGCAAACGCTGTCTCAACTGCTTGTAAAGTTTTATCCCTTAGCCGGCCGCTTTAAAACGTCTCCTTCCGATGGAGCCGTTTACATTGACTGAAACGATTCAGGCGTGGATTTCATCGAAGCTACGGCACGAGACCTCAGCGTTGCAGACGTTACCTCAGCAGAGGTTACGCAGGCCGTCGAACAACTGTTTGCTCTGAGCGGCGCCGTTAACTTGGACGGCCATCGCCTTCCCTTGCTCGTAGTCCAGGTAAACTAGGGTTTCTACAGCTTTTCCTTGTAATTTTTTTTGAAGTAGAATATATTAATAATTTAAATAAGAAAACATAACAATGTTCTGAATTCATTCAAATTGAGTAAGCTGTAATATTATCTTGTTATCCTTCGTATGAAAATCTAAAACATCTTGTTGCAGGTAACTCAGCTGAAAGATGGGATTTCTGTGTGTTGTACATTGAACCATGCTGTAGCGGATGGGGCTTCTTTCTAGCATTTCTTTAACTCATGGGCCCATCTTTGTAGGTCAAAGGGAAACAAAATCTCCAATAATCCGATCCATGACCGTTGTTTGGTAAGCTCAGTCAGGTCCGTGGTTAGGCTTGGGCTCGATCCGGATGGGAACATCCCGCGGTTTCGCCTGCCACCGTTGCGGATTAAAATTTTCCATTTCACCGCCAACACGATCAGCTGCTTAAAGGAACAGGCCAACCAAGATTCACCAGTCGTGATATCATCATTCCAGGTGTTGTGTGGTCACGTGTGGCAGGCGATCACACGGGCTCGGGGGCTTGACCCTGACGAGCCCACGACATTTCTCCTGGCGATCAACTGTCAGTCGCGGTTTCTTCCACCACTGCCTAACTTCTACTTTGGCAATGTTGTTCAGGTCATATACACAACCACTACTGTTAGGGAGCTTAATAGTTTATCTCTCTCCTTCGTGGCCAATTCGCTGAACACTATTATTACAGGTCACAAGGACGTGGTTATTAGAGGAAAGATTGATATGTGGGAGAAGGAGTCAATTTTGAATAGGTATGATAAGCTTGAGAAAAACTCTATGATGATGTCGAGTTCTCCACGGTTTGAGATGTATGAGAATGACTTTGGATGGGGACGACCTGTGGCAGTTCGAAGTGGGATGGCCAATCATTTTGATGGGAAGGTGTCTGCTTATCCTGGTAAGGAAGGCGGAGGAAGTGTTGATCTAGAGATTTGCCTTCTTCCACACTACATGAATGCTTTGGAAAGTGACCTCGATTTCATTTCTTCCCATAGAGATATAAAATAAACAACCATATATTTGGGTATTTAGTTAGGTGTGCTTGGGAATTTGTGTTTGTTAAGTGACAACACATTGAATATATGTGCAAGTGTTGTTAGGAATAGGTTAGCTATAGGTTGGTTAGTTTATTTAAGATTGTTGGAACGAGTTATTTTAGAAGGATTCTTTCATCTGTTTTGCTTAATATGTATGTAATTATGTTTTCAATGAAGATAGAAAATAAGAAGAGCATGATTTTAGTTTCATTTTTGTATATTGATACTAAGTTTTAGTTTCATGGTATCAAATTGTGTGGTTGTGTTGATGAGTCTACTGTTGTTTCCAAGGAGTCTTGCAATTGGAGAAAATACACTTGCAAACAAAATAAAAGACAAATAGAGAGAGTTGGCTTCCTACTTTATGAGTACCACTGCTGGTCAAAAGAAATTGTAGGCTATGAGATTTTTTGAAGCATTGAATAAAAGCATCAAAAAAGCGTAAGAAATGATATGTCTACATTCATTGTACAAGATCCTTTGAGGATAGGATAACAATTTGATGGCATTGGATACAATTTGTGGAAGTTAAGAATTTCTTTTCTTTTCTTGAATAAGAACTACTTCAAAATAGTTGAGGGTACTAAATCTAATGTCTTGACTTTAAAATTAGAGTTCAAATTAAAATATTTAGAAATATTAAATTTATTAAGGCAGTTTGAAAGGGAATGTAGTTATGAGAATCTATTATAAGGAAGATTTAAATTTTAATCAATTTTAATTTTTGCATCGCTAAAGGGCATTAGAGGTGTTCAATAAGAGAAAACCCAATCAACAATAAAAATAAAACACAAAGTCAATCAAAAAAGAAACATAAGGACATCAAAAGGTGGAAAGGAACCAAATCAATTAAGGGTACCACTTCTAAAGGAGATTAATTAATATTAATAAAACTAAAATTAGAGTTTATTTCTAATAATATAAAGGGGCATGTGAAGAGTTGTGTTTATTGGAAGAATTTTTTTTAATAGAGGCCAAGTAAGGAGGAGACATTGACAAAAGATTTTATTATTTTATTTATACTCCTTGTGGAGCATGAAACTACCATTCAATTAACTAAGGATGAAACCCCTCTACATTTGGAATTGGAGGATAAAAACCCATAACTTAGAGTGATTTCACATGAAAATCACTATTGTGTGAATTTGATAAATTTCAATTTGAATTAAAATATCCTTTTAATTAATAGTTGGTTGTAGCATTTTAAGAGTGAATTTAAAGTATATTTTGAGGTAAATTCCAAGGATAATTTTTTTTTTTTTTACCAATTAATAGATCATTGCAAAATAATAATTTCTATAGGGATTTTTTATTTTTACTTTTATGCTATATTCTAAATATCACATCTATTAAGTTGCAATTTCTTGATTAATTTCATATTTATGTTATTGTTTAAACTATTATAATTGTGAACTAAGTTTGCTATATTTTAAAAAATTAATCTCTAAGATATTGCAATGGTATGAGAGTCATATATTTCCATCCTATGATATTTTCCTCCTATGCTTGTCAAGTTATAGAGCCATTAAGTACTAGCTATAGAAACTTAGAAAAAATCAACATCAATTGCCCAAGATCACATTTTTTTTTGAGGAATTTGGGGTAGAAGAAGGAAAAATGGAAAGAGGAACAAAAAATTTGAAAGATCCTAAAGATAAGTTTGAAAAAAAGTTTGACCTTATGATATTTATGATGGGAAAATGTCAATACAATGGATAACATAACAACAATTAAAAATAAATAATTTCAAAAATAAAAATAGTGGAGAAAATTCTTTTGAAGCTAATAACAGTAACAATAATAAGTAGAAAAGTCACACATAGAGAACCATGGGTGGGATTGTGATAGACCTATTCTTCCTATGTTCTTTTGAGGGAAATAATAAGTTCTTATGAGGCGGTGGTACTTTTTGCAAAATTTCTTGGTTCTTAATTTTTTGCCCATGTCTTGAGCCTCAAAATAAGTTTATCCTTGCTAGGATTTGATATAAATACTGTTTTTTTAGGTCTAAAACCCTAAAAACCATAGCTCTAAGTGGCACTGCAGTTACTTTTGTTATATATTTACATTGACCGCTTATATCAAGTTGCCCGGCCTTTAAGTTATGACTTAAGGGTTGTTGCTTCATGTATTTACCGACCCCTCCTACCTAAGTCACCAATTAGACCCACGATCTAAAATGATTTATCACATGCCTAAAGTATTATGTCCATGTCCTCATATTTTGTTAACTGATTGGCCCCTTCGTTCCCTAGTCACATAAGATTATTTAAAGAGCACACACATAATAAACCGATAAGTTATCCACGCCCAACATGTGGACCCACTGCTTTATTGTGAAAATAATGGTCTGCGAAGCCTTTAAAATATCGGTCCAGGTGTCATGTTTTAGTAGATTCCACCATTCTGTGAGAGGTTTACTACTAAAGGCAAAAGTTGGTCGTGGAACTATGGAATGAGCAACACGTGGCATGTTGACAACACTCATTGCTATATGAGCCTTATGAAGACCATATGAGTGCCATGTGCCACGTTTTAAGGGTATTCTATGAGTTTGTGGGTATATTGAAGGGATCCACAGGAACTTTATGGAATTGTTTTAAAAAAGGACACGTGGCACATTCTTGAAGGCTTTTGCTGAATGTAGCGATAGGACATCTGGTATTATTTTATAGGCAATTTGCAATTCTACAAGGCATTTTTAAAGGAAGCCTAAATAAACTCTGTACATCACAAGAAAAGGGACACGTGTCATGTTTTAAAGCTATTAAAGGTGGACACGTGTCTAGATCTCATTGCTTTCAACATGTCTCTTATCAAAGCCTAGTTTATAAGGGATAGATTGAATGACACGTGGCACAATTTCAACAATATTCTACAAGTTCACAAGCTCTTTGTAGTGGTTTGATTTTCAAGCCGCATAATTGAAAAAAGCTACCATGTGGCCAATATGTGATGTCAATTGCTTTTGTCACTTCTTTGGTAGTGTGTCTCATGATAATGTGTAAAGGTGGTCCCCCATGGATCAATCTTATTGGTTGAAGATATTGTCAACTCACGTCAAATATTTTTAAATTAGTCAAATCATTGATTACCATCAGATCTTGTCCTTCTACTCGTTGATCAATGACCTATATTCAAACTTAAGAAATAGATAGTTGGAAGCTCTGGCTCATGTGAGCTACAAATACTAGTAGAAAAGATGGATTTCTACTAGATCTATAGTGAAATTTCTTCTATAAATTCCATAATCCAATAGTAAAATGATTCACTTGGCATTCAAAGCATTCGACGAGGGAATTTGTAGAGCTCTAGAGAATTTTGTGATGATTAGAATTTTTAGAAGTGAAGAGCAAGTAAGTATGTCTATATCCAAAAATTCACTTGATTTTCTATTCTAGAGTTTGCAGTTGTAATAGAATACACATCCAAGTGTCTTGAATTGTTCCAAATTTCCCTAGCCATTGTCTAAAAAAGTCTCAAAAAAAATCTTAGAACCAATCCTTAGAAAACACTAGTTTTAAACTCAAATTATAATCATGAGTGCACCAAAAGACCAACCTTTTGCTTCAAAGAGAACACTGGATGAGGAATTAATTTCCCAACTTCTTGTCTTGACAAAAAAACCAATTAGGGTTGATGGTCTGGGTGCTACATAGTCTAGTATGGTAGATAGTTCCAGTGAATACAAAGATGTTGAGTTTCCTCTCTTAGGATGGAAAATATTTTTTCACTAATACTCGAAAAGAGGAATTCAAAGGTTTCCATTTGAAATGTATGGACCTATGACTTGGGGAAATTAGTAGTATCCAATGTGTTTATGGATGTGGTCTTTCTCATACCCATTTTAGCCAATTATGATGAAAATGTGAGAATGATTAGGGCTGCTAATGGTGGTGAGTTGATTAGAATTGACAAAGCTTTTATCTCAGAAGTGTTCAAGTTGAATTTGGTTGCCAATAAGGCAAATTGAATTTGAGTCATTCAAACAAAAGTACCAACAAGATAGGAGTAGCTTCATGTCTCACTAGCTTCCCATGTATAGAGTGAAGGGTTTTGATAAAAATTCTATTTGAATCCCCCCAAAGGAAATGGAGCCTTTCAGCTTGGAGTCCTTTGAAAATTATTTCATTAGAACATATTATCATTTATGCCAAGTCCTTGGAGGGGATGCTCAAGCAATAATTCTAGTCCACCTTACATACATGGAAGTGGATATTCAAAACCCTCTTGTAAATATTGAGTTTGATTTAGTAACTTTCATTGCAAATCTTCTTCACAAGCAATTAGTTGAGGTAAAAATGAGTAATAATGTGATTAATTTTAGGTGGTACTCCCTATTGTACCATATGTTCCTCTATGAAGGAAAGGGAGGATGTGATTCAACCTTACAGATACATTTAGATAATGGAAAAGGAAATCCCATCCCTGTCCAATATTGGACACATATTTGGGATATGCACTATGAGGGTGCAAATTTTATTATTTTTGAAAACCATTTTTTCAGAAAGATTCTCACACATTTGGGGCTGAAAGAAATCAAACTGCAAAAATAAATCTTAGATTTATTAAGGCCTGAAGATAAGAGGCCAGAGTTGGGAGTGGGGAATAATTGAGGAGATTATTATCTCTATACATACTCCATAGTTTTGAGGATATATGGGTGCCCTGTTGGATGACATATCCTGCCAATATTTGTTCCTTTAAGGATAACATTTATAGAAATCATATGACAACTAAGTGAGACAGACAAATTTCACCTTTGAGGCAAAAGAAATGATTGTTTTTCCCATACTCCACATTTTTGCTGACTTTCCTGTGAATAGAGAGGAACTGGATCAATTTAACCCTATATTTAAGAAATATAGGATGGATCAAGAAATTTTAAGAGTCTTTGAACTAGAAGGCTTCATTAATTAGGTCAGAATAAATATAAAAGATCAACCTATCAAAATAAGGTCAACTTAAGTGAAGATGTCATAAAAAATTGTAAAGATAAAAAAGAAGTAAATGACATAAAAAATCAAGTGGATGACATTTAGAAAGGCTGAGGAAGCTAAAGGGAAAAAAGATCCCAATTATCAAGGTACATTTATCGAGATAAGGGATCCAATTGCTAGAATATAAATAATTTTAAAGAATATTGATAGGATAGTTGGAAAGGCCCTGGTACTTGAAGAGAGGCCTACCTATCAATACCACATTCAACCATTTGTTTATTCTTTCAAGAGAGGGCCCAAAAGTCCTATAATAAGAGATCCAACTTATCCCTCTCCCCCTCATGCACCATTAATACCATATGCCCCACAAGAACCTCTATCGCCTCCAGATGTGATTATTTTAGAATCACCTCCAGAGGAGCAACCATAAAAGAAGAGAAGGATTGATCAACCATATTTTACTGATTACCCCATTAGACTTGATGAGAAGGATGAGGTTGAAGTATCCAGTGAAGAGGTGAATAAAGAAATTCCATCTCTCCAAAGGGAACCTAAAATCAGACTACCTCAAAGCAGGCTAGAAATTGATGTCATAGATGGAAGGGATAATGTTTATGACATTAGATAATTGGCTTGTCAACAATTAATTGAAGATAATGAATTTGTGAAGACCCAAGAGTTTAAATATTTTTTTTAAGGTCTAAAAGGGAACAGTACGTCAAAAGTACAGAGAAAGAAAAAGTAGGTGTACCTAGAGAGAGCTACAAGGAAGTTACAAAGAAGGTATTGGCAGAGATGAAATTTAATGCTAGAAATATCACCCTTGAAGAGTAGAGAAAACTAATTAGGGAGAGTGGTTTGTTTCTACTCCTTGAAGGAGACATTGCATCTACTATTGCTTTCAGCATAATTATAAAGCAAGATCAAGATTTTTGTTTTCAAAAGATCAAGCACATGCTGGATTGACAAGATTAGGGTTCAACCCCAAGTGGAGAAACCTT
The DNA here is from genome assembly GCA_007258455.2 of Sequoia sempervirens. NCBI lineage: Eukaryota > Viridiplantae > Streptophyta > Pinopsida > Cupressales > Cupressaceae > Sequoia > Sequoia sempervirens. The sequence goes on along the minus strand of VDFB02281492.1, from coordinate 436,565,140 downwards.
GCCATTTGGGCCCTTGCTCCCAATACTAACAAGCCTCAGGTTTGGAAGAAGCACAAGATGTAAGAGGGCTTGTAATAAAAAGAGTGTCCAATACTTTAGCCACTGAAGTTGCTACATTAGTAGTTGATACTTCCAGATTCAGTGAGGCTACTACTAAGGCCCTACAAAGTAAGTATGAAAAATTATTACAAGATCATTTGGCACTTACAACAAAGTATAACAAATTGAAAATAAAATAAGCCTAGGTAACACCACTTCCATTAGATACACAAGGAGGTAGCTCTTGTTCAACACCACTAGTAGAGGATTTGATCAGAGAGAATCAAGAGTTTAAAGAAAAGTTGGAGATGCTGGAAGAGAAGTCAAAAGGTGTTTAGAGTGACCAACATGAAGGCATGTATCATTTTATGTCAAACATTTTGACACATTTGATGTACATAATTTTGAGGAGGATAAAGAATGTTCACAGGGACCATTTTAACCTTGAAAAGGAAATAAATAGGGTGGTAGGGGATAATGAGAAAACTAGAGAAATAATGAATATGTGGATCCCCAAAATAAAATCATTGCAAGGAATGTATAAAGGATCAACACATGAACCCAATCCACCCGAGGATATCTTTCCTATGTACAACATGGCCAAGCCAGCAAGAGAAATGCAGGCCTACATGGATCAATTGATAGAGAAGGAAAAAACAAGGTTGAAACATTTTGAAAATATAGAAATAAGGATCATGCCTTATATTAGAAATGAAAATCAAGAAATAAAAGAATGCCTTCAAATGGAAATCTCAATTCAAGGCACTAATTCCCACCTTGTCCTTATTCATCTATGATGATAATAAAATTGGTATTTAACTCGTTAAGACTTGTATGGATAAGTTGATTGATACTAATCAACTACTAGATTATTTTGAGGAGATATATTCATTTTTTCTAGATATACTCATTATATGTATAATATTGATCTGATTCTTGCATTCTAATTGCCATTCAAGGAATAATATCAAACATGGGATGATAAATATAACAATTTTCCTTGGATTTGAAATATTTTGTCATCTAGGTTCGAGTTGCAACAAATGCAGCTCACATGATGACTTGGAAATCAATTGTCTCCATGCATCTGAAAGGTTTTGGCATTATTTTTGTCCTTTTGTGATTCACTCATCATCTCTAAAAAATTCAAAGGGAATATGCTTTTAGATTGATAAGTGAAGCCTTAATGAATAATCATTCACCTCTTCATCATTGCAACATGAACATATATCTTCTTCATCAGTTCAAACAACCTTTTTGTCTTCTAGTGGAATTTTCCTTTTGTATTCTACAAAGGCATTGTTTTAATTTTTCTTGCTTATAGCACAAGATTGTCAAATGAAAATATGGCATTTGTCCATGGCCTGAAGCTTGTTTGCTTCCTTATTTTTATAAAAGGGAATTCAAGGCCATTTTGTGTGATCTTAAAAGTTTTGTGAGAAAAGCACTTTTGTATTTTTAGTTTGTATATGTCCAATCTAGGTTATAGAAAACAAAGGATGTCAATGTAACTATAAATTTTATATGACAACTTACTAGCTCATAGTATCAAATATAAAGGAAATTTTGCAAGAAATTGTCTCCTATTGTATATATCTTTAACATTTATGAATACAAATTGATCAAGGATATTTTTCAATTCATCTCTATAGGTTTTTTGTGAATGAATGTTTCTTTCATGGATTTTACTCAAACAGTAAATTAATTTTCTTTGCAAGAGATGTTGAATATTTTAGGTGCATACAATGATTGATAAGTAGAATTCATTGCAAAGTTCTAAAGGGGTGATAGTGTAAGGAATTATAATTAAGATTTAAAAGAGTTAGAATGAATATTGTGGTATAATTTTTTCAATTTCATTTCCCTTGACTTCATGGCCTAGGTGTAAGATACCAATCTAAGAAAAAAAAATTCTTATGTTCTTCATGATCATCAATTTTTTTTTTCTCCCTTTCAAGCAATATTTATTATACAATGCTATTTGCATACTATGAGACACATAATTGTAATGAACTCCAAGAATCTATCCTTTTCTGTTGCTTACTTACAAATCTTGGTCATAAAGAAGAGAGCATATCTATTTTAAAAATCAATATTTAGTATCAATTGTATGAAATCTTAGTTGATATTACACAAGAATACCCTCCTAAGTTCTACAGAGCCTGAAGTGCAAAGTAGAAAATTATTAAAATTCTTCTCCTGTTCGTTGGACAACCCCTAAAATAATTGAGCTTAAGAATTGGTTTTTCATTTAGGTTATTTTAGGATTCAGTTCTAGGAGCTTATAGCACAAAAAAAAACCAACAAAATAGCAACTTTGCTGGAGAAGAATTGTTATTTCAAGAATATCTAAAATCTCTAGTTATATTAAGCATATTTGTGTGAAGTTCCTTTCTGCTATTCCAAATATTTTTTATCACTTCTCTTCTTTCTATCATCTCTGATGAGATCTATAGATCTTAATTCCCCAAGTTAGTGGTGACTTTGAAAGTCTCCATGCCAATGCAAGTGAAAAAAGTTTATCAAGAAGTCATGGACAAAGGAAGATCATTGTTCAAGGAAAAATCCTTTAAAGAAGCTTAAAATAGAACTGCCTCCTACAAGACAAACATGGGAACCCAAAGATTCAAGTAAGTCAAATTCTCCTCATACTACTCATAATGCTTATGAAGATAGTGTGAATAATTTAGAAAATTCATCTATTAGATTTGTGAAACCTATAATCCCTGAACTAAATGAAAATAATATAAGGAATAAGAGGCTCTGAATGGATTTAGAAGCAAAAAAAGATTTTCTAGAAAATACTAAGAGAGAAATTGGACAACATCAAAGAGAATATGACATCCAAAAAGCTATCTATAACTGAACTAATGACCCCAATGTGTCTAAGCCAATTTCTCAAGCATAAAAACAATTTTCAAGCCCCCCTATCTAACAAAAAACTCATTTTTCTTACAAAAATATTGGCTTATCAAATCTCTCTACAAATACATCCTAGTTTATCTCACATACTTCAAGATTTGGAATTATCCTTGAGATTGAAGATAAATTACTGAAAGAAGTAAATGATCTACAAGAAGAGTTGAAAAAACTTGAAGAAAAGATGATTAGGGATGTATGAATGTAAAAGACGAAATGAAGAAGATTGATAGAATGAAAAATTATTACCATTCTAGTAATGTTGTTGTTTTTGTGTTATCAAATCCTATTGCAATTAGTAATACCTTGAATGTGCCTCTTGGTAATCCCCATGCAAATACATTGAGTAATTCTATAATAGTTATTAATTTTCCAATTTCTTCACATTCAGGTATCTTGTCACAAGGTAGAAATGTAGGAAAATCCTCATCAAATGTCAATGCCACTTTGAACAGGAATATATCATCTTAGAAACATTCTACATTTGGATTGCTAGATCTAAAAGAATTAGAACTATAAAAGGAAGTTGAACATCTCAAGGAAAAATTGGAAATAATAGAAAACATAAAAATTATGAATGATATGTAAAAGAGGATATAATTTTTGAAAGCATCCTATGGATTTGGAAATCCTTCAACCTCTAATCTTAATTCTTAGAACCCGCCTATCACTTTTGTCCAAAATATCCCAATAGTTGACCTCAAATGCTCAGTCCCACAACAAAACTCTATTCAAACACCTAATACACAAGTGAGTTCTCAAATAGACAAAAATATACTTGTAGCCAATTTACAACCTCAAGTGATTTTTCCACAACAAAACCAAGGTTATGGGTAATATGCAAATTATAAAAAATATAACCCTAATGTGAATGCTCAATCAAGAGGATAGAATGCTTTTAACCAACATCAAAATGATCAAGGAAATCCTTAAGTGAATCTTGCTACAAGAAGGCCTCTGCAATTGGAAAGGTATATATAGGCAATTGGATTTCACTGGTATCCATGGCTACCTTGATCCCATCCCAAATGATATAAGAAATATGTTGTTCAAATTCTTTGGAAATAATTTAATCTCAAGTGAAGATCACCTTTAAGGTATTTTATAAATTTGATTGATGATTTTGAAGTTGAAGATGAGGATGTTATGAAATTTTCCATTCAATCTCTTATAGATGATGTCAAGGATGTTGAATACACAAGACAACTGATGGGGGAGTGAATCATTTGGACATTGAAACATCAAAACCCTCATTAATATTTAGATCCACATCAATTTCATTATACTTTAATCTATTAGAATTATTTAGCATGACAACAAATAACAAAAACTAAAACAAATCAAGAACATGTAGAATAGATCACCAGATTTAAATGGAAAACTTAATGTTGATCATCAAAGCTTGCACCTCTCCAACAACCTTATGGGAAATTCAATGAGTGGGGGACCAAATTGTGCCTCACTGAATACCTCTGGGATTTTTATAGAAAGCTGACTCTTCTCTAAGTTCTAAGAAAAAGGTAGAAGAAAATGTAAATATAAAACATAGAAATGGTGATGTGCCAAAGCTTTTACAACATTTCAAACCTAATTCCTTTCTATGAATGATATAATTGGACATATAATGCCACAACTATTGATTTTTGGGAAGAAAATGAACAAAAAAGGCTAGATACAAGTACAGTGCAGTCTTTCAAATATCTCTACTGGAAGTGTTCATTAAGGTCCAATCAAGCATAGAAATTCCAACAATAACATAAAAACATTCAAAAAAATTATAAAATCTTCCTCTTGTTACAACATAACATGAAAAACAATAAACCTTAAAGAAAACTAGAGAAGTTCACAGACATAATCCAATTTTTGTAGTTTATTATCATATCATATAAGCGTACAACATGGAAATCAACAACTCAAACTATTCAAATTAAGCTTAACACAATGTTTCATTCTGAATGAAAGCATAAGGAAGGAACTTGATAAAGGCCATAACATGCACAATCTAAAATATTTCTTCCAAATAGTTCATACTTAAATATCAAAAGAACTTTAAAACATAGGTCAGATGCTAATCTGAAAATAGTTTGAGTTAAAACAATATAACATGCCAGAAAAAAAAAAGTGTTCAAATGACTTTTAAAAATGTTTCTATAACTAAGGAAAACTAAAAAATTCTTTCTTTCAAAAAGAAGAACTTCTAGGTAACTTCTTCCTTCAGTTGTCGCCTCCCTTTTATTGTTGAAAAGAGAGACAAACTTTGCCACCACCCATAAGTAATTACTGCTAGATGTATTCACTTGATAGCTCACAATCCAATTGTAGATCTCTAATTAGGTTATGACAATCTTTTCATCAATTCCCAACTACTACATTAATGTACCTTAGATATTTAGCAAAGACCGCCATCAAAAGCAATCAGATCCTAGAAAATAGACTAGAAAAATCTGGTTGACCAATCACATGAGTCGACAAAAATAGCATAAAATTTCAACGAGGGCCGAAAGGCGACATGTTGACAAACTCCAAAGAGAGCTCATAAAAGCACAACCTACTCATGACAAAGAGATGACATGTTGAGTGGGTGGAGATTCTATTTGTGAAAATTGCTTTTGAGAAAACTTTATGTCAAACTAACACATGTTCAGACTCTTCTAAGAGGAAGGCGATAAAGAAAATTCATGCAACCACCATATGGTGCGACACATGCCTTTTAGAAAAACTTTTGATTTAAAGTGGACTCATCTGAAGCCAAGGCAGATGGAATTTATAAATCAAAAAAGGGAAATTAAGGAAAAATTTCTTCTAGGGTCCTGGCGACTCCACGGGGGCCTTCACTTGTGGAGGCACAAACCTAGATCTCTAGTAATTCCTAGAGTTTGAGGAAGGCAAAATGCTGCACCTCCTAATCCACATCGGTCAACCAATCAAGAGCATAGATGACCTTGTATATTCGACCTTACTCGAAAACTTCTTTGAAGGAAACTAATCCCTATCTTGCTGAAACAACCCCAAGGTGATAGTAGAGACGAGAAGGGAAAGATCTCTCCTAGTTCAATATCATGCGATAATTGGGCATTGTGCTAGAACTTGGGAGTTCTCTGAAAATGCAGTACCTTATGTCTAGTGCATATGTGACCTATTCAATTGATAGCACATCTCCATCCATTGAAAGAAAGGGAGGCAACTCCTTAGCTATATGGGACACCTTGTTCAGCTCTTCTGGCATTCCTTTCCTTCATTGTGGCTTTGTAAAGGAAGTTGGTAATTCCACTTGCTGTGGAGGTAGGCCTCTGAAAATCCATAATCCCTATACTTCTTAGGGTCATCCGTGGCCACACACAATCTGGATATCATACTTTGTTATTTTTCCACTTGAGGAGCATATATCTACTAAATTTGGCTGGCCAGCAGGCCAACTTTTCCATTTAATTCTTGAGCATTCCTCAAAAAATGTAAAACTGGCCTGAGAATGGCAACTGCAATTATGATTCACTCCTAGTGCATGGATATCAGCTTCTTCAATGTCCGGGTCCCAAACCCTTGTCAGTGCTAAATCCTAATAGAGATTGAGCCTCTCTAGCTCTTACATTCCTCCTCCATGATTCTTACTGTTGCGGCGGGTATTCATTAATTGAAATTCAACCTTCAGGCTTAGTGAGCTTGCAGTGAACCACAATCTCTTGCTTTTCTTGTCTTGACCTCTCTACTTCTACCTAGGCCTTTTGTGGATTGTTAGAAGCTTGAGATCAGACGTCATCTAGCTCTATCTATTTGTTTTCCTGAGTACCTTGGTTCTCTGCATTTGTATGGCACTCAGTAGCAAGATCAACTCTCAACTTTTTAATTTTAGCATACAACTAAACCTATTCTCCTTGGGCCTCTTTGAGCAACTTGGTTTCTTCTCCCTACTAAGTTTGTATCTATCTTATGCGGGCCATCTCGACATCTCTGGCCTTGATCTCATTTTGCAGCCCGCTCACCATATCCCTTACATTTGTTAGCTCTACCTCACACTTCTTCAATTTTCTATCTAGTCTCTCATAATCCGCATATACCACCGTATGAGTGGCCTTAGCTAGGGCCACCTTGTCGTGTAGGCGAGTTTCATTCAAATCCAGACCCATAGGCCTGATTTCATAGTCTTCCATCTGCATTTGTCTTTTAGGCTTGGACATGAGTGGATTCATGGTAGTGATCAACAAATAATTCCACTCTTTGTTGAAGCAAGATTCAATCTTCTTGGTAGTCAAAAACATCCCATTCTTTAACAACCTTTTCTACTTTTTGGCCTGTCAGGCCTGCTTAGTTGCATGGAAATGCTCTTGGAGACTTTGTGGGGTATTAATGCTTTGTGTGACAATAGAAGCACCTGGAGGGAGACCAAAAAGGGTGATAGAAAGGGAGACCTCAGATGTATGATCATGTAGAGAGGAAAATGGGAGTGTTATCATGGAAAATGGTGGGATACCGAAATGAGATTGGGTAGGGGGAAAACCAGTTGGGGTGAAAAGAGAAATGGGTGGAAGGAGAGATTTTTTCCTAGAACTGAATGGACCTAGATTAATGAGAAACATGAATGACTTAGTTGTTTCAATGGGGGCCCAAGACAGGGTGATTAAAGAATCAACAACAACAGAATTGGATGCTACTCACTCAGTGTGCGGGGTTACTTCACAAGGTACATTGCTAAAAATGGTAGGGGGTTCATTCAAGACCAAAAGATCAGGGTCCACGGTTGGAAGACTCTTCTCTACAAATGGGGATAGAGGAGTAACTAGAGATGTGGATACAAAAAGAAGAGAGGGAGTGAAACTTACCTAGCCATGGTGGTCACAACATTTTGTAGAACAAACTCCACTTCCTCTTCACCTCTTCCTGAGGTACTAGGTCCACCTAGATCCTAGAATCACCTTCTCTTTGCATGATTGGAACTAGTATGTTCTGATCCTTTGGTGACTGATCCCATCAAAACTTGGGCTTTCATAACCATAGGGGACCTTCTTGGGGATCGTTGAGTTCTTTTCCATTTTCTTCAAGCACTAACGGAGGATGTGACTTGTGAGTCCCTTTGCTTTGATCCTCTTCTTTTTTCTAATTTTTGGGGTGGGGAAGCACGATGCAAAAGCTCCTCTTGGTTAATCTCATGACTCATATCTAAATTGCTATTTTCAATATCTGCCTCTTCATCATAAATCTCATTGAAACTTTCATCATGTGGCTGGAAATCTCCATACAGGGCATTGAGGAACCTCATCTCTTGTTGGAATTACAAAAAATCAGCCTTCTTCCTTTCTGACAATCCCTTGTGTCTCAATTGTGTGCTAAGAGATTTACCCATTGGAAGGTTCTTCTGATACTCCACCTGTGCCACATAGAAATTCAACCACTTTGGTCTTTCGAGTGGTATGCAGACCAAGCCAATGTACACTTTGGGCCTTTCCTAAGTTGGATTCCTCCATGACTCAAAATACTCCTGACTCTCATGTTTCAACATTAGGAGGTGCTTTATCGGATTATAGTCTCGCATGTCACAAATAAAAACCAAGCCTAAAGTTGCTAACTAGTTTGTAAGCTCACCCTCCACTTTCCATCTTGTCAGTGTTACTCGATTGTTGGCAATGCTAAAGGGGATCGGGTATAGCCTTGTCTTATTCCTTCCGATGTCATAGGCATTGTCATCAAGAGTTTCTTGATGGCATGCCTCCAAAGTGAAAACTCTATCCATTATAAATTTTGGGAGTTGGAAAGGTTCCTCGATCAAACCATGAAATCTGATAAATGTAAAATCGTCAACCAGGAAATAATCCACTTGGGTTAGTGAATTCTTCACCCATTGCAGGACCTCAGGAGAGAAATATCCCGTAGGGCATGGCAACAAGTATTGAAGTACTAGCCTCATAAAATAATCTACAAATGAGTAGTAATCCCATGTTCTTGAAAGAACATGAGTCCATAAAAAAATTGGCTAAACCCTTTAGATCGAACCTAAACACTATAAAATTTCTCTCCATAAACTCAAAATTTTGATGCAAAATCAAGTGGACCAAGAAAGAAGAATACTTGAATTTATACTTAGTATCATAGGTCCTCAATTGTTGGAGCATTCTTTCTGCTATTGCATCAAAAAAATCATAATATTTCAAACTCTTCTCCTTTTTAAGCATGAAGGCCATGTCCATCTGAAAGGGATGGACCTCTTCATAATTATTAAGGCTATAAACCCATACTAGCATTAAGAAAATAGATTGGGTGTCTTTCTTGAACTTTCTGTACGGAATAGAGAAAGAAAAGTGATCTCTCTCTAGTCTTTCCTTCATTTCATCTTCATAAAAGCTTCCTTTCTTGGTTCTTTCCTCCCAAAATTTTTCCATCATCTCTTCATCAAACCATTTAGCATCCCAATTCATAGGGATGCACAACATATCTTGTATGGCTGCAATAAAAATTGTAACCTTGATCTTGTTTCCCACAATGGGTCCTATCTCCTTGTCAAATCTTTTGGCACATGCATCTACTAGCTCCGGGCACAATGGGCAACATAAGCTGTGGAAAACCACAATTCCAAAGCTAAGACGCGAAACCTTCCTTTGACCCATGTTGCATCATTCTTTGTAATTCCCCTTCCCTGAAGCTTTTGGGGTTAGTTTCCAACTTTGGGTTGAAAATATTGTTGGAAAATCCTACACCGCCTCTCTTCTAATACAAAGATCTAGTTGCACTCTTTTACAAAATTCAACTGCTCCTTTGGCACTATGGTGTTGGTAAATGAATTAATACCAAAGATATCAACGTAACCCAACCTTTTGGAGGAGACTACAATCTTTCTTCTAGATGTTGATGGCTTCGCCATTGTTGTGCAAAGAAGTTGCAAAGAATTTATTCAATGAAAAAGGCCACTTGTTTTCTTGCTACTTAGAAAAAATTAATTTTTGTTGCAATTAATTTTTTTTCTCATACATGTAGTTAAGGCTCTCCCATTACCGCTTTCCCAATAAATGTTACCACTAAGGCAATACATGTGGATTTGGGATTTGTATCCCTTGGGAATTCCAAAAATGATGTGAGAATGTAATTAGTATATTTTTCCCGCCCCCACTTTCACAAATGAACTTACCAGTTTCAAAAGCATGCTTTTAGCTATGAGAAATGTGCTTTAAGTACTACAAGGTACTTTTGAAAAGATGCATCCATTTAATTTGTCAGAGCTTAATGTGTTAATCCATGTATTTTCAAATAATCAAGCTAGCTAGTGTTGATGATGGAAAAGGACACATGGCGATGATTGACATACGTGAGCATTTACTCCCAATGCCCAAATTTATTTCTCAGGACCTCTTGTCATATTTTCTATATGATTCATCTCCTGCCCTCTGACTGCTTTGGTAATTTTTTTTGTTGTTGTCTGATAAAAAATAGATGTCCCATTGGTTGGGTTTGCCGGCACATCTTTTCTATAAATAGCTATGCCACCTTATTATAATATTTATTTGAAAGATAACTTTTAAGTTTATTAAAATTTTCTCACTACCTCTCATTCCGTTACATTCTACTGTTGCTTTATGATAATGTCGGTTGGCCTTGGCACTCCCATTCAAATTCTACCATAGAGGTCGCAATACACCTTCATGGGTGAGATCACCTTTGACAAAATTAAGTGCCTGGTGAAGAAGTGTGACCTCCTTGGTGTCGTTACATTCAGGTGGGTATGTTGGAAAAATAAGGACAGACAACTGAGAGGGGGGTGAATCAGTTGTCACAAAATATTTAAACTTTTCAAAATTAACTTAATCTCAGATCTGATGAATGAACATTAAACCACAAACAATCAACACATCAGAAACATAGAGAACACTAATATTTTGATGTGGAAACCTTGTTAGGTGAAAAACCACGATGGAGGTCAGTCCACAAGATTATACCCTATTAAAAGTATAAGAAGAATCAATGGGAATGAACATGCATTTAGGCACACTACCTAGAGCTCACTGCTCAATTACAAAGATGGCTCAGTTCCTAAAGAAAGATTCAGATTAAAACCATCTAGATTTGAACTAATAAAATAGCATCTACTAATGCTTGATTACAGTTCCAGTTAAGCACATGAACACTTCTTCACTCTTCTTCACACTGCTTCTACCTTCAAATGATATGATTAGTATTCACACATAGGGCTCACACACTTCACACTTACACACACCTTATACACCTTATACACCAATAAAACAATCGATCTTATATATCCACAACAAAAAATTGAATCGCCAACTTTGTCGGCCAAAATAAAATATAAAACATATACACAATGTTGGCCCAAATTTACAAATAATTTTTCAATGTGAATCAATGAAGGTCAGCCACAACATAGTTAAGACCCAAATTAACAACTTCAACACAAAATCACTTCAATTAATTTCTCCTCGAAGATCTAGAACATGCTTCAACACCTAGTCGGCCATGAAAATGAAAAACATGAACATGCAAGAGAAAATATCAGATCATGAGCGCAACGATCAATACAAATGTGCAACACAAATAGAGCACAAAATAGAAACATAAAAAAACACCATGAAACACTAGAGAAACATCCACAACAATTGAACTTACATAAACCACATGATCTTCATTTAGGAACAAAAACTGAAGTAACCAAAAAACTGTCAGAATACAAATCTACATAACTTGATCAAATCTTCACATGGATCTCTAAAACTTGATGTGTATAAACTAGACATACTCAGTAAGAAACCCTTTAAACCATTACCTCAAATTAGCAATGTACTGCTCACATTGACAGACTGATCTTCACTTCACACTGACAACCTATAACACTTGTTATTATAATTTTCTCAATATCCTCGACATATAGAGCTTCTAATGCAACAATGCTAATAGTGTTGACATAAATGACAACCACATATCAAAATCACAACCACAACATCCAACAATCTCCCCCTTTGGAATTGATGGCAACACATGATGTGAAAAATACCATCAACACAGGAGCACTTACTCTCTATTCAACTCATCCATACAACTCTTTTCCCCACAAGGATTTTTCACATTACTCTTCTCCCCCTTTAACATCAATCTCAAAGATCTCTTCTATGCAAGCTCTAAAACACATATCCACACACCTAAACATCTAACTACTCCCCCTGAGTAGCAGCCATGAACATCAATCTAGATCAAAATATGATCATGAAGTGCACAAATTGATGCAAACAAATGCATCCTTAGTTCTAATTAGGAGGGGTAATCACCCCTAACATCCCTTTGAGATACTAAAAAGTATCCTTTGGAAATGACTTGGTGAAAATGTCTACAATTTGTTATTTGGTAGGCACATACTCTTGTCTAACTTCTTTCTCACGCACTTTCTCCCTCAGAAAGTGGAGCTTGATTGATATATGCTTGGTCTTAGAGTGTAGCACTAGATTCTTTGATATGTTTACTGAACTTGAGTTGTCACAGTGTATGACAATAGGCTCATCATATACAAGTATGATATCTTTCAACATATGTTTCATCCACAACACTTGAGTACAATTATTTGTAGCAACATTATTCTCTACCTTAGCAGTAGATAGGGAAATGGAATTCTACTTTTTACTCAACCATGACACTAGATTCTTCCCTAAGAAGAAGGAACCACCACTAGTAATTTTACTATCACCTACATCTCCTGCCCAATCCACATCAATATAGGCATTTAGGGTAAGATCATCATCTTTAGGATACCAAATCCCATAATTAATTATTCCTTTCATACCTTAAAATTCTCTTTACAACAGTCACATGAGATTCTTTTGGATCAACTTGATATCTAGCAACCATACACACTACATTCATGATGTGTGGTTTGGTCTAAGTTAAGTAGAGCAATCCACCAATAATTCACCTATATCTTGTTTGATTTGACTTAGGAGAATCATCATTCTGTGTTAACTTGCATCTAGTTACCATGGGTGTACCAATAGGCTTTGATTCTTCCATGCCAAAATTCTTCAGTAACTCTCTCACATATTTGGACTAAGATATGAGAATCCCATTCTCTAACTGAGTGACTTGAAATCCTAGAAAGAACTTCATCTCTCCAATCATACTCATTTCAAATTCACTTTTCATTTCATCAACAAACTTCATACATAGATTTTCATCTCCTTCAAAAATAATGTCATCAACAAAGACTTCAATAATCAACTCTTTATCATGATCCAACTTAAAATACAAGTTGTTGTCAATAGTACCTTTATTGAATCTAAGCTTTAGTAAGTATTTATCCAGTCTAGCATACTAGGCTCTAGGGGATTCCTTGAGTCCATATAGAGCTTTCTTCAATCAACAAACCATGTATTCCTTATCAATCAGTTGAAATCGATCTGACTGTTCATCATATACCTCTTCTTCTAACACATCATTCAGAAAAGATGAATTCACATCCATTTGATAGACCTTGTAGTTCTTATATGTGGCATAAGCAAGAAATAATCTTACAGCTTCAATTCTAGCAACATGGGAAAAGGTTTCTTCAAAATCAATACCTTCCATTTGTGAATACCCTTTACATACCAGTATTGCTTTATTCTAGACCACTTCACCTTGTTCATTTAGCTTATTCTGAAAGACCCATTTAGTACCAATCACATTTTTATCTTTAGGTCTGGGAACAAGAATCCATGTATCATTCTTTTCAATCTGCAATAGTTCTTCCTTCATAACTTCCATCCAGTGTTCATCATTACAAGCTTCATTGATATTGTTAGGCTCAGTCTTGGAAATTAGACAATACTCTTTTGCAATCCTCCTTCTACTCTTCACACCTTTATTCTTATCTCCTATAATTTGATCTTTAGAATTATTTAGCTTTACATACCTTAGAATTCTAGGATTCTCAAGCTCAATTCTGGTTCTTCTGTCCTTTCTTCTGCACTTCCACTTGTCTCACCTTCCTAACTTTCTTGATTTACCAAAATAACATGAAATTGATTTTGTATCTGAGCATTCTTCACTTGGTCTGTACTATCTTGCTAGTCATCTAAATCATATCCACAGTATCTAGATGATCTAGCAGAGTCCTCATCAACTCTAACATTTTAACTTTCAACCATTTTTCTCAATATTCTATTATAGCACTGGTAAGCCTCGCTTTTAGTAGAGTAGCCTAGAAAGATTCTTTTATCACTTCTTGCATCAAACTTGCCTATGTCCTCATCTCTCTTAGTATAACACTTGCTTCCAAATATCTTGAAGTATTTAACACTGGGCTTATAACCAAACCATAGCTCAAAAGGAGTATTACCAAAAATGCCATTGACATTTTCCCAGTTTAGAGTGTACACAATAGTGCTTATAGCTTCTCTCCAATAGATGTGAGGCACATTTCCTTCCAACATCATTGTTCTAGAAACATCCAAAATCGTTATGTTCTTTCTCTCTACAACTCCATTCTGCTAAGGGGTTTGGGGAGCAGATAACTATCTTTTGATTCCATTCTCTTCACAGAAAGAATTGAACTCTTCGGAAGTGAACTCACCACCTCTGTCTAACCTTAGACATTTGATCTTTAGGCCTATCTTATTCTCTTCCATAGCCTTGAAAATTCTGAACTTCTCTAATGATTCACATTTTTCTCTTAAGAAAGCAACCCATATCATCCAAGACTAATCATCAATAAGGAGCATAAATTACCTTTCTCCTTGTAGAATTCTGATTCTGGAGGGACCACATAGATTAGTATGCACTAGATCTAGTACTCTATTAGAATGATGTTTTCTCTGAAAAGAAACTCTAGTCTATTTTCCCATCTGACATTCCTTGCATATTGTGTTAGTAAGCTTCACTAGCTTAGGTAGATCTTTTATTTCTTGGGTGGAGCTTACCTTGACAATGTTATCAAAATTCACATGACACAACCTCCTATGCCATAATGATCTTTCATCTACTTGAATAATTAAACAATTTAAATTAGTATTACTTAGGTAAAAAAAATTCCTTTTGTCTTTGTACCTGAAGAAATTTCACTTCTAGAACTTCCAAGTATCTTGCATCTTCCATCTTTGAACTAAAGATCGTAACCCTTGTCCACCATCTATCCAACACTCAACATGTTATGCTTCAAGCCTTCAATATAAAGAACATTATCAGTGTTATGTTTATCACCAAGACAAATAGATCCTCTACGATGAATCACACCAGCATTGTTATCTCTGAATCTTACAACCTCACCATCATATTTCTTTAGACTTAAAAATATTCTTTTGTCACTAGTCATATGATGTGAGCATCTACTGTCAATAACCCACTCATTCTTTTCTTCAATTCGGGAGCTGCAAGAGCTTTCTCAACTTTAGAAAATTCAGTAGCTACCAGACTATTTTCCTTGATAGCAATGAAAGCCCATTCATCTTCATTTCCATTTTCTTTATCAAATTCTTCATTAGTCACACCTTCTTCAACATAATAGAATTTCTTTTGAAATCTAGGTTTGTAAGGCTTAGACCTAGGAATTCTTTTAGGACACCTTGAAGCAAAATGACCTATTTTACTACAAGAGAAACATTTAATAGGCAACTTTCCTTTATACTTACCTTGTCCTCTACCTTCTTTCTTCACAATCAGTGGTTCAACTCTTCTACCTCTCTTCATCTTCAAGCTGTTTCATCTCTTCCTCATACTTGAATGTCTTTCTAGAGCTCTCTCCTAGATCATATCTTTGCTTGTTTCTTCTAGATATAGAAGCCTTAAATGAAGATTTAGTTTTAGGGGTAGAATCATCAAATTCACTCAACTCAAAAGCAACAATTTTACCAATTAGCATATCTCTTGTCACATTTTTTACTATTCTAAGTTCTTCAATAGCATGGGCTTTTGATTTGTAAGAGGGAGGCAATGATCTGAGCACTTTAGCTACAATTTCTTGTTCATCCAGGGTACCAACGACACATCTAATACCCATCACAAGTTCCTTTAATTTTTGCATAAATGATGAAATATTTTCATCTTCGTCCATCTTCAAAGTTTCATACTTTCCTTTCAAACTTGTTAGCTTAGCAACCTTCACAAGTGCATCTCCTTTAGACAAAGTCTCTAGCTTCTTCTAGATCTCATGAGGTGTCTTCAAATCCATCACATTTGTCATTTCTGAATCTGTCAGAGCACTCAACAAAGCTTCAATAGCCCTGATATTAGTCTCAACTTCTTTTACCTCATCAGGAGTGGAAGAACCATTCTGAGGAATAATATATCTATTCTTTGTAATCTTCTAGAAGGGTTCACCAATACACCTCAAATGAAATTCCATGCTGTATTTCCATATAGAGTAGTTTGTTCCATTAAATCTAGGATTGTCTATCTTGTATCATGCCATCTTAGATCACCTCAAGCTTTTAAACTTATTTAGAGGAACTTTCTTTGATACCAATTGTTGGAAAAATAAGGATAAACAACTAAGAGGGGGGGGGGCAATTAGTTGTCAGAGAATATTTAAACTTTTCAAACTTAACTTAATCTTAGATCTAATGAATGAACATTAAACCACAAACAAGCAACACATCAGAAACATAGAGAACACTAATATTTTTATGTGGAAACCCTGTTAGGGGAAAAACCACGATGGAGGTGAGTCCACAAGATTATACCTTATTAAAAGTATAAGAAGAATCAATGGGAATGCAGATGCATTTAGGTACACTACCTAGGGCTCACTACTCAATTACAAAGAGGGCTCACTGCCCTAAGAAAGATTCAGATTTAAACCATCTAGATTTGAACTAAGAAAATGGCATCTGCTAATGCTTGATTATAGTTCTAGTTAAGTACATGAACACTTCTTCACTCTTCTTCACTCTTCTTCACACTCTGATTTGCCTTTGAATGATCTGATCAATATGAACATAGATAGGGCTTGCACACTTCACACTTGCACACACCTCATACACCTTATACATCGATAAAAAAATTTCTCTTATATATTTGCAACAAGAAATTGAATTGCCAACTTTGTTGGCAAACACAAAATATAAAACATATAAACAATGTTAGCCCAAATTTATAAATAAAATTTCAATGAAAATCAACCAAGATTGGCCACCACATATTCAAGACTAAAATTAATAACTTCAACACAAAAACACTTCAATTAATTTCTCCTCGAAGATCCACAACACACTTCAACACCTAGTCGGCCATGAACATGAAAAGCATGAACACGTAGGATAAAATATCATATCACAAGCACAATGATCAATGTAGATGTGTAGCATAGATAGAGAAAAAACTAGAAACATCCACAAACACCATGAAACACCAGAGAAACATATGTAGCAACTGAAGTTACATAAACCACATGATCTTCATTCATGAACACAAATTGAAGTAACATAAAAACTATTCGAATGCAAATCTACATAACTTGATCAAAGCTTCATGCAGATCTCTAAAACTTGACATGGATAAACTATACATACTCAACAAGAAACCCTTTAAACCACAACCTTAGATTAGCAATGTATTGATCACACTGATAGACTGATCTTCAATTCACACTGACAACCTATAACACTTCTTATTATAATTTTCTCAATATCCTCGACATATACAACTTCTAATGCAACAATACTAATAGTGTTGACATCAATGACAACCACATATCAATAAAAAAACCACAACATCTAATAGGGTAGTCAGCCAAGACTTCATTGAAGATGTGAACCAGTTGAGAAGTAATTGCAATGTTGTTTCTTGCTTTGCCACCTCCCTCCTGGACCTGAACATTTCCAAGCCCATGATAATTGAATTGTGCCACTAGAAGTTTGACTATGGACTACTAGAAGGGTTCAATGAGATTGTGCAAGTGGTTATCCTTGGAATCGATATTTCGAGTGCCATGGATATTGGAAAACACATTGACTATGGGGTAGATGTAGCTTGGTTGTCTTTTCTTACTAAATTTCAAACAATGGACCTCAAGAGGCAATGTTCATCCTCTCAGTTAGCAACCACCATCTTGTTGCAGGAGTATGGTATGGAATGCGTCTAAGGGCTCAACTAGAGAAAACACTTCAAGTTTCTGGCATATCAACGTGGCAACTAGGACTGAGGTCTGTGCTATGTGGAACTAATGCATGTTGTGTGTTCACCCTTATTTTTCCCTAACAAAGAAGAAGAAGAATAAGAAGAAGAAGAAGAAGAAGAAGAACCTGATGACTAGCCACTTCGACTACTTGACCATGACTGGAGGCTCAACTTTACCTTTTTTTTTCACGTTGCCTCCTTTTTCCTTCTTTTTCTTTGTGACTCTTTTTGTGTTTGCTCGAGGGAGCTTCATGTTTAAATCCTAGCCTCAAGCTCATATTACATTGTAAATTTTTTGATGAATATATTATAATACCTTGTTTTCCTATTTCCTTGTGTTATTCTCATGGCTCATTTGTAAAACTAAAGTGTATTTACAAAAAAATTTACATATGGTAGATAATTGTGATTTTTTTTAAGAACTGTGTACTTTAATGGAATAATTTTAGATAAAGACCATTCATCGGTATATCTAGGGAATTACCTTCCATATCTTCAAGTTCGTACACATTATTTTCCTTGCATGTACTAATGTGGAAGGGTCCCTTCCATAGCGCTTCAAGTTTTTTATGTTGTCCTAGTTTCATAGTAAACTCGTCGTACTTTAGTATCAAGCTCCCTTCCCTGAAATATGGGTTGGAGGTCTTTTTATCGAACCATCACTTTATTGTCTTTTGGTGACCAATCATGGCTCCATAAGCTTTTTCTCTGTCCTCAAGTTTGAGGAGTTCTTCCAACCTTACTTCCATTCCACCACTTTCTTCAATCTCTAGGGCTTTTAGCAGTTTCAAGGCAAGGATCTCTATGGAGATAGGTAGAACTACCTCTTTTTTGTATACTAGTTCATAAGGAAAGTCCATTAGGATTTGCTTGGGAATAATATGGTTTTCCCATAGAGCGGCTCGCAGGTGTTTGTGCCAATCTTTTTGTCACTTAGATCCAATGTACTTGATTAACGTAATTAGGTTTTTGTTGGTTGATTCTACTAACCCATTTCCTTGTGGGTAGTAGTTTCATGAAGTTTTTAGGTAAACCCCATTTTTGATAGTGAAATTTGACATCCCTGAACCTACAAAATCCTGAGTGTTGTTGGATATGATAGTTTTTGGTGAACCAAATTTGGTTACCAAATCTTCAAGGAAATTGATGATCTCGCCTTTTGTAGCACTTTTTAGGGCAACAACCTCCTTCCACCTTGTGAAGTAATCAGTTTCTGTGAGGATCCACTTATGGCCAACATTGGAAATTGGATTTATCATTTCGATGAAATCCAAACCCCATTGAGAAAAGGGTTCCTTAGTTACAATTGGGCTCAAAGGCAAAGAAAAATTCTTTCTTTTGCCAACAAAGTTATTGGCAGAGTACATTTTTGTACTAGTTGGTGTGCTTCATAAAATATAGAAGGCCAATAATACCTTTCTCTCATTATCTTTAGGATGGTATTTTGGAGGAGAAATGTCCACCCTCAAGACTGCTATGAAATTCATTAAGAACTCTTTCTTCCTGTGGCTTTTCTAAACATCAAAGCAAGACACCATCTAATTCCTCTTAAATAAGATACCTTCAATTAATACATACTTGGTGCCTTGCAGTTGGTAGTATTTCCTTTTGTGAGATAGAAGGTTGATTGGGTACTACCCCTTTTACATGTATTGTGTTTGATTTTTCACCCAAGACTTGTCAAACTCGAACTAGTTTGTGTAAACTTGATCGGTCTCCTTCTCCACTATGGGATTTGATTCTTGTGCAAGATATTCACACAAACCTCTTCCTAAAACCAACTTAGTTGGTCTAATGTCCACATCATACTCTAGGATCTTGGTGATCCAATTGGCCCTCTTCTCAATTATCTCACCTTTGATGATGTACTCTCACATGCTAGGACGAGCAATGAGAATAGTGATTATATTGGCCGACACAAATGTCGGCTCTTCTTTAGGATCTTAACAATGGAAAAATCCTACTTTTCAACAAAATTATACCTGTCCTCATATCCCTTAAGAGTTCTTGAGTGAAACACGATAGGATTCTCTTCATTATTTCCTTCATCCTTTTGAGCAAGTACCTAGGCGATGCTATGCTGGCCGTTGTATACATAGAGAATAAAATATTTGGAAAAGTCTAGATTAGCCAACACCGGAGTGACGAAGATAGCTATCTTTATCTACTTGAAAGTTGCTTTGCCTTTGGGGGTGCATTTGAATATCATATTCTTTTTTAGCATCAGCATGATGGGTCTTGCAATGCCTACAAAGTTTGAAATGAACTTGCTGAAAAAGTTGATCTTTCTTAGAAAAGACTATAACCCTTTCTGATTTATTGGTAGGGGTAAATCCATTATAGATCTCACCCTATTAGGGTATATTGCTATTCCTTCTTTTGATACCACAAAACCAAGTAGCTTACCTTGGGGCACTTCAAAAACACATTTTTGGGATTTAAGAAAATCCTGAACTATTGACATTTCTGGAAAACCTATTCTAGATTATCAAAGTAATCATCCTTAGACTTTGAAAATACAATTAAGTCATCTAGATATATGAGAATAATTAGATTAATTAACCCTCTTAAAGCAATATCCATTGCTTGCTGAAAAGTTACACCAACATTTGAAATTCTGAACGACATTTTTAAGTATGCGAACATTCCCCACTTGGTGGTAAAAATTATTTTATGTTGGTCACCTTCCTTTACATATACCTAGTTATAACCTGAGAAACCATTGAGCAATGAAAATATTTCTGATTCAGCCATAGTATGCAAGATCTTCCCCATTGACAACAAAGGGTAGTGATCTTTTAGTGAGGCTTTATTTAGATATTTGAAATCAACACAAAGCCAAATATCATCATTCTTTTTTTGAACCAGTACCAAATTAGACACCCAAGTAGAATATTTAATTGGATATATGATCCTTGATTCGATCAAATTGGTCAGCTCTTGTGCCATCGACGTTTCAACCTTTGGATTGAATGGCCTTTGTTTTTGTCAGACGGTCTTTGACCCTATATCCAAGTCAATAGTATGCTAAATTATGCCTAGATCATACCCTCTAAGATCATCATAGGTCCAGGCTACAAACCTGTCATATCTAGAACATAGATCCTTTAGTGTTTCCTTGTCCTTTTGTGGAACGTCCCTTTAGACTTTTAACTTTATGCCGCTTTTGACATTGAGCTCTTCATAATCCCTTGCATCCATAGTGAACCTCTATTTTCCATTCCTTGCATCCTCATAGTAAAAATATTTTCAAGGGAGACTAAGCCTTGAGGAAGATTATTTCCTTTTAACTGGATAACATGCTCGTCAAGAGATTTTGCTCCTAACTGTAGGCAGTTGGGAGCTCTTCCTAATTTCTATAGAAAAGCAGTGATCTAGATGTCATCCTCAAATACTTTCTAGTTTTGATCATTGTCGGGAATTGTTAGCCGAATGATGACCTGTGCTACATTCTGCTCTATTTTTGAATAAAAAACTAGTTCAAATTGTGAACTGATTGAAGCCATCTGATTGAAAACATTGTTCTAAGATTTGGGGATGAATTGTATATTAAAATCTTCAAAATTCTCAATTAGATCCCAAATCCGATGCCTGTATGACTTTATTCTTATATTCTTAATAGCCGCTTACCTATGGACCTGGCTCACAACTAACTTTGAACCTCTAAATTCTTGCATTCTCTTTATGCCCATTCACTATGCAAGAAATAAACCATGAACCAAGGCTTCATATTCCACATCATTTTTCGAGCATGAGAACTAAAAATGGAAGGCCTTGAGGGTCTTTGATACTTTTGGGGACACTAATTAGACACCCGCTCCAGAACCGGCTTTGCTTTTGGTGCCACCAAAATATAAGGTCCATAGATGGTTGTCAATTGGACCACCATCTTCCTCTCGATCCTTTATTTATTTTAGAAAGAATTGATCATCATCGAAGATCACATAGGTGCCTAGTCTCGTTGCATGAAAGTTTCCAAATAGGTCATAGTCAATGAAATGGTTGAGGAACATCTTTTCTTCATGAGTCTGATCACTTGTGTCTTCTTCATCTTCTAGCATCTCTATATAGTATCTCTCCCTTTGCAAGAAAGCAGTATGTGCTACTTCAAAACATAGAACTGCATTGTTTGCTATGTGTTTTGGATGCAAATATTTAGATAGGATTTTCATCTTTTCCCCATGCTTGGTCCTAAATATCAGGTAAGATCAATCAAGCACTAAATATCTACCAAGATTTATGGTGAAATCTTTTGAAATACACATTCTGAAGGCTGGGAAAATGTTTATCACCACTACTTCTTGTGTGATTGTTTGGCTTAAAAATGAGAAGATTCTTAAAGAAATATCTTTAATGCATCTGATGGTTGGAACCTTCTTCCCATCTAGTTGTAGGATTCCCTTCTCAAGGGGCTCATATTTAAGTTTTAGGGCATTGGCTACTTGCTTCGGCATGACCGTTGTACTAGCTCTTGAATCAATCATGTTATTATACAAAATTTTATCTCCCATAATAAGTATTAAAAAGAAAGGCATGGAATTTTTCTTTCTTACCTCTTTCTCTTTTTCATTGTTTGCGTCATTAACATAAGTTGTGGCTTTTGAAGCTTGAGGGTCCAATGCAGGTCCTTTGCCTCTATTTTGATCACATGGTGGAGTTGCATCCGTCTGTGGTATTTTCTCCTCTTTCTTTAATGCTTCCCAAAGAAATGTCTTTTGTTTAGGAATGGATATGACATCCCATAGAGATATGTTAGTTGGGGCCTTCTTTAGTTGCTCCATCATATTGAGTGTTCAACAGTTGATACCTTGGGCTTAATTGGTGGTATCTCTCTCATTTTTAGAGGAAACCAATCCCTCATGAATGGGCCCACCATCTTATCCAATTCCTTTGCTAGAAATAGTGGAGCTTGTGGCTACTAAGTAGGTTGGCAAGTGGCCTGCGAAGCCTACTTTTCTTTTAGTGGTGGTTGACGTGGTTGAGGAAGTGGTAGAGCTTGTTGTACATATTCTCCCATGAGCCTTCTTTTGGACCTTGTGTTGTAGTCCGATTGAACTTGTGGAGCACTAGTCATTGGAACTTCATTTGCAAACATTGCATCTTCTTCCTCCATACATGAAAATAGTGCTTGGTCAGGCACAATATCTAGTTCTTTCTCTAAAGAAATTCCTTGCATTTTCACTCTAAAGCGGGCATTTTCCATTTTAGGGGACTCATATTCTTCCATATTTAGGAGCACACCTTTGTTTCTTTGTTTCATTATCTTTTGTTGCATATTTCTCTTTAGACAATTTCAAGGCATGTGACTATCACTACATGGGAAGCACCATGCATGCTCATCTTCTGCCAGATTGTTCTAACCTAGGATTAACTCTTTACTCTAGCTATCCTTAACTCTCTATAGCAGTATAGTGACTAAAACTATTTGGTTTGCAAATTTTGTTTGTCAACCTCCTCCTCTTGAGGGTCCTTGGTACGTGTTTTATTGATAGGGTGGCTTTCCCCCTTGATAGGTGTGAGTGGATTGCTTTAGAGGCACTACTTTCTTTCATTTGATGAGAAATAACTCATTAGTGAAGACTGCATGAGACTCTTCATGTTGTTGACATCCACCGCTATGGAGGAAGAGTCTAACGTGCTTGGATGCATGGTGGGGTGCGCATACATGGATTGAGGTGTAGTTGATGTTGCCACTTACGATGTGGAAATGGTCAGGGTAGCTTCTTCCCAAGGACCACCAAATATTTCTACAAACATGGGCATCAAAGGTCATGGTGGGAGCTTTCTAGCATCTATCAAACTATTCTCCACACACATAGCCAAATCATATGCGTCAGGTAAGATATCTCCTCCCATAGAGGTTATCATAATGGCAATGTCTGAATTGAAAGCCTTCATATAGAACATAAATGCCATCACAGCTGGGGGTTAGGCAGTCATAGGGATCCTTTGCCAAGTTTTGTGAAACCTGGCATTGAAGTCACTTATGGCCTCTTGCGGGGCTCTTTTGATAGTGATTAACTGGTGTAGTAACAAAGAGCGATCTCCCTTCTTTGACAAACATTCAAAAAAAACTCTTTGAGATGATCCTAGGATTGGATAGATTGGAAGGCAAAGATTGACACCAATCTTGAGCTTTTCCTTTGAAAGAGGAAACCAATAGCCTAAGAGTGATATTTTATTTCGCTATGTTATGTACATCGCATACCTTTGCTATATAATTAAGGAGTTTAGAGGGGTTTGAAGTCCTTTTTAAAAAAAATTGGGATAGCCTTGAGGGCATTAGCAGGTATGGTATGCCATACATTTGGAGGCATAGTTGGTTGTAGTGGACTACCACTATCCTATGTTATGAAATTTCTTGGAGCAGGGGAAACTACGTGAGCCATGGAGAAAAGATTCCTATGTATTAGGTATAATAGTATTTTGATTTGGAAAGTTCAGCCTCTAGGTGGGGTTGATAGGGCTCTAGATATCAGGCTCTCACTTCTTGCTCTATTACTCCCTATAGGTGATACAAAACCTGTAAGTCTTCTTCTTCTCCTATATACCGAGGCAGGTAACTAGGAGTACTGGAAATTGACTCTTGAGAATGCTCTCATTTGGATTATGGGCATGAAAATTCTAGCTTCTTTCCTTGGTCTGATTCAAGAAATATTTCAGACTTCCAATTAGACATTTAGAAAACTTTGGGTCCCACCAAGCATCCTAGAAAAATAACTGTTGATCATCAAATCTTGCGCCTCTCCAAAATCCTTATGGGAAATTCATCGAGTGGGTGACCAAATTGTGCCTCACTGAATACCTATGGGATTTTTATAAAAATCCAACTCTTATTTGAGTTTCGAGAAATAGGTAGAAGGAAATGTAAATATAAAACATAGAAATGGCGATGTTCCAAAGCTTTTACAACATTTCAAACCCGATTCCTTTCTATGAATGATATATTTAGACACAAAATTCCACAACCATTCATTGTTGGGAAGAGAACGAACAACAAAGGCTAGATATAAGAACAATGCAGTATTTCAAATCTCCTAGCAAGAAGTGTTCATTAAGGTTTGAGCAAGCATAGAATTCTGACAATAATAGAAAATCATTTAGAAATTGCATAAACTCTTCCTTTTGTTACAACATAACATAAAAAATAATAAAACTTAAAGAAAACTAGAGTTCATAGACATAATCTAATTTCTGTAGTTTATTATCATATCATATAACTTGTCTAAAACATGGAAATCAACTACTCAAACTATTCAAATTAAGCTTAACACAGTGTTTCATTATGAATGAAAGCATAAAGAAGGAAATTTATAAAGGACATAACATGTAGTATAGTCTCAAATATTTCTTCCAAACAGTTTGTACTTAAATATCAAATGAACTTTAAAATAGAGGTTAGATGCCAATCTAATAATAGTTTGAGTTCAAACAATATAATGTGGCCAAGCTAGCAAGAGAAATGCAAGCCTACATGGATCAATTGATAGAGAAGGCAAACAAAAGGTTGAAATATTTTGGAAATATAGAAATAAGGATCATGCCTTATATTAGAAATGAAAATCAGGAAATAAAAGAATTCCTTCAATGGAAATCTCAATTCAAGGCACTAACTCCCACCTTGTCCTTCTTCATCTATGATGATAATAAAATTGATATTGAAATCCTTAATACTTGTATGGATAAGTTGACAATTGATACTAATCAACTACTAGATGATTTTGAGGAGATATATTCAATTTTTTCTAGATATACTCATTATATGTATAATATTGATCTGATTCTTGCATTCTAATGGACATTCGAGGGAGTATATTAAATATGGGATGATAAATATAACAATTTTCCCTAGATTTGAAATATTTTGTCACCTAGGTCCAAGTTGCAACAAATGTAGCTCACATGATGACTTGGCAATTAGTTCTCTCCATCCATCCAAAAGGTTTTGGCATTATTTTTGTCCTTTTGTGATTCACTCATCATTTGTAGAAACTTCAAAGGGAATATTATTTTAGATCTAGAAGTGAAGCATTAATGAATAATTATTCACCTCTTCATCAGTTCAAACAACCTTTTTGTCTTCTAGTGGAATTTTCCTTTTGTCTTCTACAAGGGTGATTGTATTTTTCCTGATTATAGGACATGATTGTCAAATGAAAATATGGTATTTTTCCATGGCCTAAAGCTTGTTTGATCCCTTATTTTTATAAAAGGAAATTTAGGGACATTTTGTGTTATCTTAAAAGTTTTGTGAGAAGAGCACTTTTGTATTTTTAGTCTGTATATGTCCAATCTAGGTTATAGTAGATAAAGGATGTCAATGTAACTATAAATTTTATATGACAATACTAGCTCATAGTATTAAATATAATGGAAATTTTGCAAGAAATTGTATCCTATTGTATATATCTTTAACATTTATGAATACAAATTGTTCAAGGATATTTTTCTATTCATCTTTATAAGTATTTTGTGAATGAATGTTTCTTTCAGGGATTTTAATCAAAGAGAAAATTAATTTTCTTTGCGAGATATGTTGAATGTTTTAGGTGCATACTATGATTGATAATTAGAATTGATTGCAAAGTTCTAAAGGGGTGATAGGGTAAGGAATTATAATTAAGCTTTAAAAGAGTTAGAATGAATATTGTGGTATAATTTTTTCAA
This sequence comes from Sequoia sempervirens, assembly GCA_007258455.2. Taxonomy (NCBI): domain Eukaryota; kingdom Viridiplantae; phylum Streptophyta; class Pinopsida; order Cupressales; family Cupressaceae; genus Sequoia; species Sequoia sempervirens. Next base: position 436,538,443 of record VDFB02281492.1, on the reverse strand, counting down.
TTTCATTTCCCTTGACGTTGTGGCCCACGTCTAAGATACCAATCTGAGAAAAAGTTTTTCTTATGTTCTTCATGATCATCAATTTAATTTTTTTCCCTTTCAAGAAATATTTATTATACAATGCTATTTTCATACTCTAAGACACATAATTGTAATGAACTCCAAGAATCTATCCTAATCTGTTGCTTACTTACAAATCTTGGTCATAAAGAAGAGGGCATATCTATTTTAAAAAAGCAATATCTAGTATCAATTATATGAAATATTAGTTGATATTACATAAGACTATTCTCCTAGGTTCTACAGATCCTAAATTGTAGAGGAAAAAATTATTAAAATCCTTCTCCTGTTCATTGGCCAATCCTTGAAATAATTGAGCATAAGAATTGGTTGTTCATTCATGTTATTTTAGGATTTAGTTAGAGATTATAGCACAAAAACAAACCAACAAAATGACAACTTTTATGGAGAATAATTTCTATTTCAAGAATATTTGAAATCTCTAGTTATATAAAGCATATTTGTGTGAAGTGCCTTTCTACTATTCCAAATCTTATTTATCGCTTCTCTTCTTTCTATCATCTCTCAAGAGATATGAAAATATTACTTCCCCAAGTTAGTGGTGACTCTGAAAGTCTCCTTGCCAATGCAAGTGAAAAAGGTGTATCAAGAAGTCATGGACAGAGAAAGATCTTTGTTCAGAGAAAAATCCTTTAAAGAAGCTAAAAATAGAACTGCCTCCTACAAGACAAATATGGGAACCCAAAGATTCAAGTAAGTCAACTCCTCCTCATCCTACTCGTAATGCTTATGAAGATAGTGTGGATAATTTAGAAAATTCATCTATTAGATTTATGAAACCTGGAATCCCTGAACTAAATGAAACTAATATGAGGAAGAAGAGGCTCTGAATGGATTTAGAAGCACAAAAAGATTTGCTAGAGAAGACTAAGAGAGAAATTAAACAACATTAAAGAGACTATGGCATCAAACGAGTTATCTATAACCAAACTAATGACCAAAATGTGTCTAAGCCAATTTATCAAGCATAAAATCAATTTTCAAGCCCCCTATCCAAGAGAAAACTCATTTTTTTGATAGAAAACTTGCCTTATAAAATATTTCTACAAATACATCCTAGTGTATCTCACATACTTCAAGATTTGGAAGTATGCTTGAAATTGAAGATAAATTACTAAAAGAAGTAAATGATCTACAAGAAGAGTTGAAAAAACTTGAAGAAATGATGATTAGGGATGCTATGTATGTAAGAGATGAAATGAAGAAGATTGATAGCATGAAAAATTATTACCATTCTAGTAATGTTGTTGTTTTACTGTTATCAAATCCTAAACATTGCAAGTAGTAATACCTTGAATGTGCCTCTTGGTAATCCCCATTCAAATACCTTGATTAATTATATAGTAGTTAGTACTTTTCCAATGGCTTCACATTTAGGAATCTTGTCACAAGGTAAAAATGTAGGAAAATCCTCATCAAATGTCAATGCCACTTTGAATAGAATTATGCCATCTTAGAAACCTTCTACATATGGATTGCTAGGTCTAAAAGAATTAGAACTACAAAAGGAGGTTGATCATCTTAGGGAAAAATTGGAAATAATGGAAACCACAAAAATTAAGGATGATATGCAAAAGAGGATTAATTTTTGAAATCATCCTATGGATTTGGAAATCCTTCAACCTCTAATATTAATTCTTATAAACAACCTATCACTTTTTTCCAAAATATCCCAACAGTTGACCTCAAAAGCTCAGTCCCACAACAAAAATCTATTCAAACACCTAATACACAAGCAAGTTCTCAAATAGACCAAAATAAACCTGCAACTAATTTACAACCTAAAGTGAGTGTTGCACAACAAAATCATGCGTAATATGTAAATTATAAAAAAATATAACCCTAATGTGAATTCTTAGTTAAGAGGATAGAATTTTGTTAACCAACATCAAAATGATCAAGGAAATCCTCAAGTGAATCTTCCTGCAAGAAATTTCCCTGCAAGAAGGCCTCTGCAATTGGAAAGTTATAGGAAATTGGATTTCATTGCTATCCATGGATACCCTAATCCCATCCTAAATGATATAATAAATATGTTGTTCAGATTATTTGGAAATAATTTAATCTCAGGTGAAGATCACCTAAGGTATTTGATAAATTTGATTGATGATTTTGAAGTTGAAGATGAGGATGTTGTTATGAAATTTTCCATGCAATCTCTTATAGATGATGTCAAGGATGTTGAATGCGCAAGACAAATGATAGGTGAGTGAATTAGTTGGACATTAAAACATCAAAAATCTCATTAATATTCAGATCCACATCAACTTGATTATCCTTTAATTTATTAATGATTTAGCCATACAACAAATAACAAAAACTAAAAGAAATAAAAACCATGCACAATAGAACACTAGATTTATGTGGAAAACCTAATGTTGATCATCAAAGCTTATGTCTCTCTGACAACCTTATGGGAAATTCAATGAGAGGGGGACCAAATTTCACCTCACTGAACACCTTTGGGATTTTTATAGAAAGTCGACTCCTCTCTAAATTCTAAGAAAAAGAAGTATAAAACATAGAAATGGTGATGTGCCAAAGATTTTACAACATTTCAAACCTAATTCCTTTCTATGAATGATATATTTATACAAATAATGCCACAAATCTTCATTGTTGGGAAGAGAATGAACAACAAAGGCTAGATACAAGCATAGTGTAGTCTTTCAAATCTCCCTGTAGGAAGTGTTCATTAAGGTCCGATCAAGCATAGAAATTACAACAATAATAGAAAAACATTTAGAAATTGAATAAACTCTTCTTCTTGTTACAACATAACATGAAAAACAATAAACCTTAAAGAAAATTGGAGTTCACAGACATAATCCAATTTTTGCAGTTTATATCATATCATATAAGCCTTCAACATGGAAATCAACTACTCAAACTATTCTAATTAAGCCTAACATAGTGTTTCATTCTAAATGAAAGGATAAAGAAGGAACTTGATAAAGGTTATAACATGCACAATCTCAAATATTTCTTCCAAATAGTTCACACTTAAATATCAAATGAACTTTAAAACAGAGGTCAAATGCCAATATGATAATAGTTTGAGTTAAAACAGTATAACATGCCAGAAAGAAGCAGTGTTTTACTGAATTTTGAAAATGTTTCTATAACTAAGGAAAACTAAAATTTTATTTCTTTCAAAAATAACTTCCAAGGAACTTCCTTTAGTCACCTGCTCCCTTTTATAGCTGAAAAGAGAGAGAAACACCGCCACCACCCAAAAGTAATTACTTCCAGATGTCTGCACTTGATAGCTCATGATCCAATTGTAGATCTCTAATTAGGTCACAACAATATTTTCTCATCAATTCCCAAGTTCTGCTACATTGATGTCCCTTAGATATTTAGCAAAGACTGCCATCAAAAAGTGATCAGATCCTAGAAAATAGATTGGCAATATCTGGTTGACCAATATGTAGATTGGCAACACTGACTCAAAAATTTCAACCTAAAGACAAGAAAGACCCAACATGTTGAAAAATTCCAAAGAGAAGGCTCCTAAAAAGCACAACCTAATCAGAATGAAGAGATGACGTTCTGAGTGGGCGAGGATTCTTGGATTTGTGAAAATTGCTTTTAAGGAAATTCTCTGCCAAGCTAACATGTGTCCCAACCTTCTCTTGAAAGGAAGATGGTAAACAAAAAGATGCACTGCCAGCATGTGGTGCATGTTGTGCCTTTCAAAACAAATTTTGATTTAAGTGTGGACTCATCCCACAGCCAAAACCATATAAAAGCTAAAATTCAAAAGGAGATTAAGGAAAAATCTCTTCACACCTAAGAAGGGAAAAAACATAGTGAGGATTAGCTCATAATATAAAGTAATTACAACACCGAATACAATAGGCTCACTATCTAAAAGAAAGAAGGGCTCATTGCCAATGGTTCACTACTAGATTATAAAAAGGAAGAAAGAAGATTGTTATAATGATAAATCTATCTCAATGCAACAAAAAATTCCCCCACAACATCACCAAAAAATTCACAGCCTTTATGAAGATTGTAGACACCTTTTGCTCATTTCTTCCAATAGTCTAACTCATTAAATCTTGCATTGCACTTTATACATTTTCACTTCACAACTCTATAATTAGTATCACACACATTACTTACTAAACAACATCATCTCAACACTTATTTATATCGTCATCAACCTTGAAAATATTCTCCAAGGTCGACTATGCACCTCAACCATGCAAATTCAAATTAGGTCGACACCAAAACATTCCCGTGGTGGAAATTTATGAAGGTGGACCACATCACACCTTAAATCAGACCTAAATCCACTCATACACACCATGCCATGCTTCCAAAATCATTGAAGAAAATATGCAATTAGTGTAAACACCCAAGGTTGGCTAAATTTGTGTTAACACCATTAAAATTTTAAGCACACACTTCAAACACAATTCATGAACAACAAGTATCACTTGAACACAATCTAGAATATTCCAAAAATACACTAAAATGCAAAAAAAATCTTCACAACAACTTTCACCTAAGAAAAAACTCATCTTATACACCCATTTAACCTTTTACGTACTATAACTCAAGAAACTAACTTACGGATCTCCAAAATTCAAACCAATTAAAATAAAGATAGATATGAGAAATATAAACACACTTACAAAATTGCAACACTAGAAACCAAACTATAGAGAAATGTGAATAAAAACCATTTCTCCCAAACAACACTGTGATACACAGTTCACACACAGGTGAACGAAACTTTCACTTCACAATGATGCAAAACAAGAAACTTTGGATATAAAATTGCTAAAAACCTCAGATCAACATATCCAAACTGCACATGAAAATCTTCAACACATAATAAATGTGGAGCAAAAGAAAAACACTACTCTTGTCACACAAAACATCTCTACAACACATTGCTTTCTCTTTTCTTCAAAGTTTCTCAAAAGAACTTTGAAACCAAGCACCACAAACACATTCTCATCACTTACAACACTTCCTCATTGCAACCAAACCAAATGCAACATAGAAACTCAACGATACACATTATTATCAAAACAACACTAGAGGTTGACACTAGTGACACTACTAATGACGACATAATGAAACTAATCAAAGAACCATCACAACTTCTCAACCACCTCTCAACCATAAATGCAACAACATAGAATTCCAAAAATTACCAATAGTATGAACTAGTTGACATCAATGAGAACACCAACTACTCGTACTATAAACAATCTCCCCCTTTGTCATTGATGGCAACACATAACGTGAAAAACCACAAACAAAAAAAATAATAGCTCTTATCACCAACATGTTGCTCCATACCAACTCTTTTTCTTTCTCCCCCTTACATAATACTCTCCTTGTTCTCTTTACTCTCTCCCACTTTTTCAAGTGAATCTTTCCTTTTTCACATTATTCTCTCTCCCTTTGACATCAATGGAAAAGGGAAACACATTTTCATTTCTTTCCCCCTTTGACACCAATCATACTTAAACCTTCTTTGTACATTCCACTTCTCTACACACCCCCCCTTAGGAGTACACAACATGCTACACTGACCATCAACTACTGTACATATCCTTTGACCTAGCTGAAAAAGAACAACACCAACCTACAACAACACTTACCCTGATTGCAATAACCAATAATTCCACTACATACTGCCACTAAGAGGTAGCCACCAACATCAGTCCACAACAAGGAATGAATCTTGAGATCCACTAAACTAGTGCATATCCTTATGCATCAAGTTCAAAGTAGGGGTAATAACCCCTAATTTCTCTTTGAGATATTCAAAATTATCCTTAGAAAGAGCCTTAGTAAATATATCAAAAACTTGATCCTTTGTAGGCACATACTCTAGCTTTAACTTATTCTCTGCAACCTTCTCTCTCAAAAAGTGATACTAGACTAAGATATGTTTTTTCCTTGAATGCATTACTAGATTCATTGAAATGTTAATAGTAGTTTTATTATCAGAAAAGATAGAAATAGGTTCATCATATACCACTCTGACATCCTTCAAGGTTTGTCTCATCCAAAACACCTATGTGCAACAAGATGTTGTTGCAATATATTCTGCCTCTATAGTAGATAAAGAAAATCCCAAATTTTGGTTGTAGATTGTTCTTTGGTTTTGAGACTTCTTCTAGCTTGCTTCCCAATCTGATATTCCTTTTAAACAACATTGATAGGCTTTGTAATCATTGGTAGATCTCTCACAGCTTGAACTAAGTTGATTCTCACTAGGCTATCAAAATTTATGTGACACATTCTTCTATGCCATAGGAAAATCTCATTAATTTGAGTCATAAAACAATGACCATCAACACCTTTGAGTTGATAAACATTTATGTGGACACTAAAAAAGTAACCCTTCTACTCTTTCCCCTTGTTTAGAATCTCCTTGTGAATTTGGCTTAGTATTTCCTTGATTTAATGTTGTAATGTGAACAACACATTCACATTAGGTCTTGGACACTTGTAAGTCAATAGGAATGCTATGAGTCCTTGTAAAAGTTTTGTGAAGTGTTGTAACACACTTTCACACTTTTCTAGGATCTTATTATCACAATTCATCTAAATAACCTCTTCTTATCACTTACCAAGCCTTATTGCTAAGTGTTGTAAAGTGTTGTAACAAACCTTCACACTTTTCTAGGCTTGTCATCAATAATTATGCCTTTCTTATGCTTTAATTGGCACCATTTTACATCTAAAGGCCTTACTTAAGTGTAATTTTGAGAATAAATTTGATAAAAATAATTTAAATCAACATAATTTCTGGCACCCACTTAAATGCCTTGAGTAGGACCCATTCACCATTATGGGTGAATGAGTCCCTCTTGGCACAAAAATCAAAATAAATTCAAAAAATTGTCAAGTTTTTATTTTCCAAGACCTAAGATTAGCCTGTGATGTAGTATCTTTAGGAATTAGGGCATAATTGTTTATAAATAGAAGGTTTTTCTCCTCATTTCACCCCCATTGACTCACAAGTTCATTCACACATTCCTTCAAGCACTTAGTCAATCATTCTAAGCATTTTCACAAGAGTATTCAATCACTTTGGAGTTGTTACTTGCATATCTTCAAACTTCTACTTCAAGGGTTTGGTGAGTTGTAGCATTGCATGTTGTTCATTCATCATTCTCTTTTCATTTCATTTCATTTCATTTTCAAGGGTTTAATTACCAACAAGGGGTTTAACCAAGGCAAACCCCTATTCTCTAATCCTTCAAATATTTTTCCCTCTCTTTGCATGTGATTTGCAAGTCTTTTGTGTAGATTTTTCAAAGAAAAAAAGTGGTAAAGTCACCATCAATTTGTCAAAGCTATTCAAAGTGATCAAAACCCTAATTGAGTCCTGGCGAACACCTATAGGTCAAATTTTGTAGTTTTAGACCTAGATTTGAATCAAGAATAGAAAGGAAGATTGAAGACTACAAGTTCTTGTTCTAAATTTCTAGAAATCCAGGGTAGGACTAAGTCACCATTGGTGGTAAATTAGTCCCACTGCCAGGCCTAAAAAAGGTTTTTTGCAGATTTGAGTACCTAGTTTCCCAAAACCTGTTCCGACAGATTCCTTTAGAAGCATGACTAATTTTCCTAGCTTGGTGTATGAGTCCCAATGGGCTTCAACAATGAATTCTTTAGGATTGCAAGGCTCCTCTCCACCACATTCCAGTTTCTAGGTGCACCTCTTTAGTTTCATTAATTTTTTTTACTATTTACTTGCATTTTGTAGGTCATTTCTAGGTCTTTTTGCAAACAACATTTTTTTCTTCAACACTTTTCATTTCATTAATTTACATTCAATAGTTAATCTCTTTCATTAGTTTTTGGCATTTAGGGCATTCCCCTTAAATAGATTTCATTCATCTTTGCATTGAAATCTCAAGGGTTTGCTCTTGAATGTGGATATTGTGAAATTAGATACCTTGCTCCCTCTATTCCCATTTATGTGGATAAGGAAGTGAAGAACACATTTCCATTTGTCCTTTTCTAGCAACAACCACAGTTTTGGAGCCTTTTTTGATCTCACAACCATCATCATGAAAATATAAGATTATATCCTTTTCTACACATTTGTCCAACACTCTAGAGGTTATGCCTTAGACCCTTAACATAAAGAACATCATCTGTATTATGCTTTCCATCAAAATTTATTGAACCTTTTCCACATATCTTAGAAAATACAACATCACCAAAGTTAACAAGACATCCTTCATATTTTTTAAGTTTAACATGCAATGAAATCTATACAGCTCAAACGTGCAACCATCAAATAGGTCGGCACCAAACACTTCTATAGTGGAAAGAAGTGAAGGTGGACCACATAAGGATTAACCAAGACCCAAATCTACACCAACATGCTACACCAGACATCCACAATCCATGAGGAACATACATAAATAGTGCTAACATGCAAGGTTGGAAAAACTGACATTAACACTACCAAGCAACCAATTACACATATCACCATGTCTGAAAACATCTCGCAAACCACATAACAACATCACAAAAAATTCTAGAATATTCCAACACCAACAAAATATTCCAATACGTTTGTGCAAACACATGCAACTGAGAATGCTATTATCTTGTGCAACCAGTTAAACTACCACTGAGACACAACTCATGAACCAAGCTTATAGAATAGTTGAACACCAAACTATCAAAGGGAAGATAGATATAAGCATCATTAGAACATTATGAAATTTTAAAGACAAGAAACTTAAGTGCGAAGAAACGTAGAGCAATTCCATCTCTCAGATATCCCTCTTCACAAGCTAGACATTGTCAATCACATCTACTACTACACAATTTAGAACATGAAACTCTAAATATAACACCTTCAAAGGCTATTGATCATCATATCCAAACAACGCAAGCACTTCTTTAAGCATGAGGAAATGCAAAAGAAAACACAAAATACATCCCTATCACCTTGTACACTCTTTATACAAATTTTCTCAAAAAAACTTGTAAACCAAGTGACCTTGTTGCATCTACAACACTGGCTCAAAACCATAAACACCTTCTTATAATGAGAACACTAGAGGTTGACATTAATGACAATGCTAATGAAAACATAGCACAACAATCTCCCCCTTTGTCATTGATGGCAACACCTACTAGAAAACCATCTAGAACAAAAGCAACCAACTCTACATTTCCAAAACTCAAGAAATTCTCCCCCTTGTACATTTCTTGCATTTCATACTTTTGTCTCTCACATCTCTCTCTCTCCATTTCTTATATTTTTTAAGCTTCTTTCTCTCCACTTCTCATTTCTTATATTTTTCAAACGTCACTCTCCCCCTTTGACATCAATGGAAAAGGAAAACACCTGCATACAAAACTTCTCTATCACTTTTAGGCACAAGACATGCTCCCCCTAACTACACCAACCAAAGATACTACTACCTACTCCCCCTAAGAGGTACCCTTCATCAATTTAGGACAAAGAATTCATTTTGAATTGCACCATGGTCCACTGCACAAATGCACCATCTTATGCATCTAGTTAAAAAAAGGAGGGGCAATAACCCCTAGCTTGTTTATGAGATACTCAAATGTATTTTTTTGGAAGAGCCTTTTGTGAAAATGTTTGCTATTTGATCCTTTGTAGGAAAATACTCCAACTTCATTCTCAAAAAAATTATCTCTTAGAAAGTGATACCAGATAGAGATATGATTTGTTCTTGAATGCATTAGTAGATGTTTTGTAATGTTTATAGAACTTGTATTATCACACAAGATAGAAATAGGTTCATCATATGATACTCTGATATATGTCAATTTTTGCTTCATCCATAACACCAATGTGCAACAATTTACTTCAACAATATATTCAGAGTCTATAGTAGATAAGGATACTAAATCCTACTTCTTACTCAACCAAGAAACTAGTTTGTTTTCAAGGAAGAAAGCACATCTACTTGTACTTCTTATGGCATCTGCTCAACCTACCAAATCTGCATTTGTATAAGCACTCAAAGAGAAGTTAGTATCCTTAGAATAACATAGACCATATTTTGGAGTGCTCTTCAAGCATCTAAATATCCTTTTGACTTTTGCTACATGAGATTTTATAGGATCTTCTTGAAATCTTACCACAAGACATACTACATGCAAGATATCGAGTCTAGTTGTAGTTAGATATAGTAATCCATCAATCATGGGTCTATAATTGGTCTAATATATCTTAAGAGATTCATCATTTTTGGTCAATTCACAACCAGTAGCAATGTGAGTACATCTTGGTTTAGATTCCTCCATTCCAAACTTCTTTAGCATTTCCTTAACATATTTTGATTGTATAATGAATATACCTTTTTTTGATTAACTGATTTGTAGCCCAAGCAAGAAATTCATCTCCCCAAACATTGACATTTCAAACTCATTTTTCATCTCCTCTACAAAATTTTTACACATTCCCTCATTTCCTCAAAGATTATCTCATCAACATACACAACCACAATAAGGATTTGATCTTTATCAACTTTGAAGTAAAGATTGCTATCTGCAATACCCTTTTTGAATCCTTGCTACAATAAGTACTTATCTAATCTTGTATACTAGGCCCTAGGAGCTTGTTTGAGCCCATATAATTCCTTTTTCACCCTGTAGACCATGTTAGGATCTTTCGATAACTAAAAACCTTCTAGTTGTTCAATGTATACCTCTTCTTCTAACTCACCATTCAAAATTGTAGAATTTACATCCATTTGATATACCTTGATGTATTTATGTGCTACAAGAGCCAAAAACATCATAATAGCCTCTTTTCTTGCAATAGGAGAAAAATTCCTTTCAAAATATATTCCTTCCATTTGTGAGTAGCCTTTACCCACAAGCCTAGCCTTGTTTATGATAACTTCCCCATTCTCATTCTATTTGTTCCTAAATTCCCATTTAGTTCCTATCACATTCTTGTTTGCTGCTCTTGGGACCAGTTCCCATATATGCTTCTTCTCAATTTGTATCATCTCTTCTTCCATAGCTTTGATCCAATTGTCATCCTTGCAAGCTTTAGTAACTATTTTAGGTTCTAATTCAGAAAGTAAAAAATAGTTTACTTGTTCCTCTACCATAACAACTTTTCTTATCAGAACACCTTTTCTTTTGTCTCCAATTATTTGATCCTGAAAATAATTTTTTTGCACATACTTAGGATTCTTAGGATTCTTTTTTGGAGCTTCTTCCTCTTCCACTCTCATCTCATTTTCTTTCTCTTCTTATTTTTCTCCTTCTCTGCAAGGGGGTTCATTGAATTCATATCCTTCTATCATCATTGAGCTTTGATGTGATTCTTCATCCAATTTGACACTTGCACTTTCAACTATCTTCTTTAGCCTTTTGTTGTAGCACTTGTATGCCTTGCTCATTGTAGAATATCCAAGGAAGATTCCTTAATTTGATCTTGCATCAAATTTTTCTAAGTTCTCTTCATCTCTATTGATATAACATTTACTTCCAAACACTCTAAAATATTTCACAATAGGATTTTTTTGCATACCATATCTCATAGGGGGTCTTTGAACAATTCACTCTTGCTTCTCCTTTATTGAGAATGTAGACTGTAGTATGAATTACTTCTCTAGTAGACATCCAGTAGATTTGATTCTTTCAACATGGTTAGATTGATTCTTCCTAAACTGTCTTATTCTTCCTCTCCACAACTCCATTTTGCTAAGGAGTCCTAGGAGATGATAAATTCCTTTTTATCTCATGATCTTCATAAAAACTGTTAAAATCATTGGAGGTGAACTCACCACCTCTATCAAACTTCAAAAACTTGTTTTTTAGATCCATTTTATTTTTCAACCATAGATTTAAATACTTTAAACATATCTATATCTTTTGATTTTTCTTTGAGAAAGGTCACCCATGTCATTCTAGACTAATTATCTATTAACAGTAACATAAAATACTTATCACCTTGAGAGCTTCTTGTTTTGGTAGGTCCACATAGGTTTGTATGCACCAACTCCAATGGTCCTACGGTAAATTATTCTTTACTTTTGAACCTCTTCTTTGTGCATTTTCCAACCTGTTACTCTTTACAAATTGCATTGATAGGCTTTGTAATTCTTGACATGTCTATCATAGCATGAGTAGAATTGATCTTCACTAGGGTATCAAAATTTATATGACACATTCTTCTATTCCATAACCAACTTTCATTAGTTTGAGTTATAAAGAACTTACTACCAACACCTTTGAGTTGATAAACATTCCCTTTTATCCTTATTCCTACATCAACTAGAGTTCAAAGGTTCCTTTTCTAATTTCACAACCATCATCCTAAAACACCATATTGTATCCTTTGCTACACATCTGTCTCCTACATTGATAATATTATGTTAGAGACCCTTGACATAAAGAACATCATTTATCTTATTCTTTCCATCAAAACTAATTGAACCTTTTCCATAGATCTTAGCAGATGTGTCATCACCAAACTTGACAAGACCAACATCATACTTCTCAAGTTTAATAAAATTACTCTTATCACCTACCATATGATTTAAGCATCCACTATCAATTATCCAGTCATTTCTCTCCTCTCTTTCATTAAAGGTCTGGTAAATATAGTTTCTTCAATACTGTGACCTATTTTAAAAGAAATTTCCTTCACACATCTTTCAGGGTTAGTACAATTAGTTCTAACATTCAAAAACATGAACAAGAATTTATCACTTCCATCATCTAAATATTATAGTTCCTCATCCTTAGCTGTAGCATTTTCTTCTTTAACATAATAAATCTTCTTGAAAAATTTACCTTTATGATCTTTATGTCTGTTAAATTTGAAACTTTTCCTAGAGATTTTGAAGCATAATGACCTATCTTTTTGTGGCAATGGTAAAAGTATCCCTTCTTCTTGCTTGTTTGGGTCCTCCTTGTTAATTGAGCCTAATTATAGTTCCTCATCCTTAGCTGTAGCATTTTCTTCATCCTATTATAGTTCCTCATCCTTATATGTAGCATTTTCTTCTTTAACATAATAAATTTTCTTGAAAAGTTTACCTTTATGATCTTTATGTTTGTTAAATTTGAAACTTTTCCTAGATATTTTGAAGCATAATGACCTATCCTTTTGTGGCAATGGTAAAAGTATCCCTTCTTCTTTCTTGTTTGGGTCCTCCTTGTTAATTGAGACTAATTGTGCCTTCATTTAATGTTGTAATGTGTTTGAAACATTCACATTAGGTCTTGGGCCCTTGTGAATTAATGAATTGAAATGGTACCTTGCTAAAGTGTTGTGTTGTAACACACTTTCACACTTTTCTAAGGTTTTATTAATTAACTAAAAGCTAATAAACCTATTTTTAACCTTAATTATGCCTTATTTAAAGTGTTGTAAAATGTTGTAATACACTTTCACACTTTTCTATGATTTTCATAAATAATTGGGCTTCTTTATGCTTTAATTGGCCTTATTTTACAACCACAAACCTCATTTAATGCATCTTTTTGAGGATGATACTGGCACAAATCAATATCCACTCATAATTCTGGTGTTTTTAGTTGTGTGGCCTAGATTTGGTGGTATGGGACTCATTTTCCACCTTGGGTGTATGAGTCCCGCCTAGGTTTTTGGGTCTTGATATCTTGGTTTCACACCTTTCTAAGAATTTTTGAAAATGGTCCCATAAATTATGCCTAATGGGACTCATTCACCACCTTGGGCGAATGAGTCCCATCTTGCTCAAAATTAAAATTAGTTTAAATTTTTGGTGGGATTTTATCCTCCTAGATCTGATGTTGGCTTGTAGTGTTGTAGTTTTTGGAATTCTTGTATAATTAAGTATAAATACAAGGTTCTTTCACTCATTTTCACTGAAGAATTTTGTGAGAGAATTCATAATAGAAAGTTTGAGTTCATAAGAGCATTCAAGTGTTTACAGGAGCATTAAATATCATTCAAGGGAAGATTATCAAGCATCATATCAAAGTCTTCATGCATCATGTTTATTTTTGAGCTAACAATTGTGATGTAGGGTTTCATGATTCAAGCTAACATTTCATTCAAGATCTATCCTATCCATCCAAGAGTCAACATATACATCCATTGGATCCATCTCATACATGTTTATATCCTCTTATTTCTAGGGTTTGCGTGTGATTTGCAGGTTTAGGTTGAAGACACCTTGAAGAGAAAGTTTGGAGAAAGTTGTCAAAGTGTTTAAAGTTATCAAAGTTGTCACCTTGCATTGGAGATACTTGGAAGACTTCTACAGGTTATAAATCAAGGTTTCAGATTCAAAAATCAATTGGGAAGCATAGATCAGACCTTGAAGACTAGATTCAGACCTTGAAGTTTCAAAAAACCCTAACTGGACTGATTTTCCAATTCTAGCGTATTAGTCCTAGTTTAGGTCAAAATTCAGGTTTTTACAAATTCAGATACCCATTTTCTAGATTCCTATTTCTGCATAGAAACCCAAATCTAGGACCAATTCACCTAGTCTAGCGCATGCATCCCAGTCAGCATTAAAGTTAAAATTTCCAACATTTCAAAGCCTCATTCAATCTCCTTCAGATTTCTAGGTGGACACATTTCATCTTGCAACTTTGTGTTTTATTTTATTTGCATTTTTGGGTTATTTAGTGAAGCATTGCATCATATTATGGCTTAGCATTACATCTTGCATTTTATTTGTCTTTCCAAGCCCTAGCTTAGTGGTGAACCCCTTATTAGTTTACAATCATATCCTAGGACAACCCTATTGCAAGATCTCTTTCTCCTTTGCATTGAGATCTCTAGGTTTATCTATTGTGTGGTCTTACAACATGCCCCAAGAATGTAAGACTTGGGGACCCCAAGTGAAAACTAATGCTTATGGAAGGTGTTGACTAGTTGAAAAAATCATTGAAAGTGAAGAGAAAAGATCATAAATGTTTTAAAAAAGAGCACTTCGTAAGTCAAGTGTTCTAGGTACCGAATAGTGGGATTGGGAATGTTAGAAAGGAAAAAGGTAATACAAATGTTAATTGACATGTTCTAGTTTGATAGCCAAGGTCCAGTGAAGATGGATGTTCTGGTAAAACCAAAGTCTAGGAAAATTATGAGTGAAGCTGAATACCGAGTTTGAATTACTATGTAACAATGTAAAGCAAAGTTTAAAATTTTAAGGTTATCTAAGAAGTCTGATAGTCTAGTAACCTAATATAAAGAATAATTGTGTAATAATTTGTGATTCTCTTGAAAGCATGTTATTTATGATGGATTTATATGATAATGAATTAATCATGGTTTTAGTTACATGAAATTTTTTATATAATTTATTTTTTAAAAGGGATTTAATAGGTAGATTTTGTGATTGCAAGAGGAGTAGATTGTGATACAAAGTACGGGTATGGATGGTTAGGAAAACCAGAGTTGCAGGAAAATTTGATGGTGCTACCACGTTCAACAATACACTTTAGAAGCTCATGTGGGAATAGAGTTCATTGCAAAGGGACACTAGATACCAGAAAACTGGGACTTTGGATTTTAAGCATGCAACAAGGAAGTGTATTCATCCCAGGGGTTATTCATTCCTGGAATGTTCAAACTGAGGATTGAACCTAAATGTAGGAATGGAAATTCCACTTGATCATTCTAAATGTATGGGAATTTCCTACATTTTATTTTGTGGACTTTTTTGGTTACAAGAAGGAACCCTAATAATAAGAAGATGAAAAACCCAAAGGAGTTCAATGTACAGATGAAGGTTGACTTTCATTGACTTTGTTTGCGATTCTCTTAATAGTCACCATATTCCACATGCCTTGATGTGATTTTTCCCTTGGATTTCCTCTCATGTATTTGTCTTATCCTACCTATGTCTTACGTCTATAAAAGGCCAAGGGATACCTTTTTTAAGTTAAGTTCAAAATTTGTGGATGTTAGAAGAGCCAAGAATTCTCTAAGTTTTGTTCTTTTTTACTATTTTCTAGATAATTTTGGACTAGAAACTTGTATGCACATAGAAATTAATCAATATTGAAACCAATTTGATAGCTACCAATCTCATGTATCTTTTGTAGCTGGTTTTGTTAGTTCAACCAGACAAGACTGTATATTGTTCCATTTAAGGGTGCATGCAAAACCTACTCATTTTCCAAACTAAAACCTCTCTTTTTAAAAGCTTGCACTACTTTATACCTAGCTGTGAAGCATTCTAGTGAAGTATAAAGTGGTTTGATTTGATTTGATTAAATCTTGAGGAATGCATGGAGAATAATAGGGAGAAATTTTAATTTTCAGTATTTTTTATGCTTTGCTTTAGATTAGATGTTTAAATTTCTAAAAATGTTGCAAAAAATAGATGACTGAATGGAATTTATTGAATTTTTTTCATTTTATATGAGAATGTTGAATGTTTAAAGCTAAATCTACTTAGGTGATAGAAAATTGTTTTATGTTCATGAAATATTATTGCAAATCTTTTGATTTCATGAGATTAGTTTATGATTGAACTAGAAATCTTGTATCTAATGCTTATGATTCTTAATGAAACTAGAATGGACAACATATCCCCTTGAGATTAATAACATTATCACATCATACCCTAAAGTGAACCTAGTATGGTCAAGACTTGACTACTGAAGACTTGGGATTGAGCTAAGGGTAATACCACAATACTGGTTTATAATTTTTGGCCAAACTGGACACTAGACTAAATTTTTCTAACTAAATCTTCACTTTCAGAAACCTATAGTAGCTAAACCATGAGGAATTAGAAGATGATGAAAAATAGTGATTTGTGAAATTTTTTCTATAGATTCTAAATATATTTTTTTCAAAATTTTTAAAATCATATTACACTTCTTTTTCCATCTCCTTCCAAAACTAGTTTTTTTAGTAAACACCATTTTTAAGGAGTGATGCTCACTGTATAATGCATAACTCTTTTTTCCATGAAGGATAAAATTCTATTTTTTTGAATTTAGATTTGTAACTATGATATCTAGTGTTTCCAATTGGTTTCATAGTGTTTTATTGAATATTTTTTCCTTAATCAAGTTTCTAAGTCAAACCAATTACAATTCAGACATAGGCGGACCGTATAACACATAACTTGTTTTCTATGTATCATAATTCATTTTTTATTTTTGGATCAAGGACTTCAATATCTGGTGCACTCATATGTTTTAATTTTTTTTATAATCTTGTATTTTTCCACATGTGCAGAACAAAGAGCTTGTTTTTTGGTGAAAAACCTACATTCACAATTAATAAAAAATAAATATAATAATCAAATTTAATTTAATTAAAATTATACTTTTTTGGAAGCTTATAATAAGGACTACATACTTACAAAAAATAAATTTTAAATGAATTCATTTGATCCCCCAAAAGGTAAATCAAAAGTGGGTTTTTATTAGCATTTTGATAGGTGTAAAGGAGACTTCGTTATAGGTATGGTTAAAAAATACCACAGTTCTATCCAAGGCGGATTGGTCTGAGGTGGTCGATCAAACCCTCTTCAATTGGAATCCTTTAAATGGAACTTTTCAAGGATTAAATCATTATATTTTCTAAAAATATGTGATTTTAGCAAAAAAAAGGATCTCCTAAAAAGTGTAAACCACTATTGTGGAAACACCCCTAAGTAAAATTTTCGCTATAACAAGGACAACCCAAGGTTACTTAGCTAAGTCTTTCAAGAAGATAGGCTCTTTTTGGTTTTCTTGTGAGGAATTTATTTGCACTATTGCTACGAGTAACATCATTGTCAACAGGAACTGGTGCTAGAAGGAGGGTGATCCTTTGCTTGTCTTTATTATATTTGATTCCATTTTTTTTTTAAGGATTTATATTGGTTTTGAGTTTAAAATGTAGCTTGTAAGGTGAAAACTTGATGCGAGCTGGTGTTTTGAAAGTGGGAGTTGAAAGACTCCAAAAAATTCTTAACCATAAGTTACATCCTTTGAGTTTATTCACCTTTGGTAGAGTCACCGAGTGTAGAATTCATTATACAATCTATCATGGTGAAATTAATTGTGAATTATGCTTAACTTATCATACACATGAGAGTTAATTTAAACATTTGTAATATTGTGCTATGAAATGTAAAATGATAAAACCACACACAATAAATACATGCTTTCAAATGTATGACAAAGCTATATATATATATATATACGTATGTATATCACATATATACATGGAAGTATCAAAATTATTGCTATAAAAGATCAAAAAATAAAAAAAGAGGGAGTTGAGTTGTAGATAGGAGTAGCCATTTAGTCAATTTGGGATGCCTCATCCATCAGAGCTAAGTATCCTATGTAGGCAATTTCCCTATGCACTTCAAATTCAGGAGTATGGAGATCAGTAAAGAATGACCAAAGAGGAACTACTTCCCCATGTTCTAGGAACTAAGGAATATCATCCATGAAAGGGATTCTAATGGTTAGGTGAGTGACAAATAGAATAATATCTAGATTCTCCAAATATTTAGGCCATACTATCTAATGCATAGCTAAGTGAACATCTTCAATAGAAATCCCAATGTCCAGGAGCGATGCTATAAAGCGAGAAGCCAAGTTAGAATAACACCAACAGTAAGCTATATATTCCACACATTTTTTGCCAAGGACTAAACAAAAATTTGGCACACCAAAGTTGGTAGTCCGAATGAAGAAAAAAATTTCAAGCCTTTGAGTTGTGATGTGACCTAAGAAAACATTTTGGCGGTGAGAGTAGGTTAGGAAAATTGGAGTATCCATGACCTAGAAGCAAGAAAGCACTAACATAACATAAAATGCAAAATAAAAAAGAAGACAAAGAAAAAGTGTGAAGAATTAGAGAAATGATATATAATTTATAGAAAACCATGAGGAAGTTGTGGTACATAGTTGCCTAGACTGAAATATTACAAATCGTATGGTGGCAACCAGATGAGTTTCATTAGAGTGAAATGTTAAATCAAATTAATTTTTACACACAATTGGTGACAACTGGCTTAATATTTGTCCAATACAAAGATTGTGAATCAAGCAAGTTAAAGACTTTGAAATTAATGGTGGTCATTTCATTGTGTTTTATTAAGATGTGTTAATTATCTAGGTGTCCACATGTGCAAAGTGGAAAGGAAAATGAAGTCAGTAAGGTAGCAAACATCATTGCCTTGGAAATTTGAAAGAAATGATATGTGCATTTTGAGGTGTAAGAATTTAATGCAGAAATGCTATGATCATGTTTAAGTGTCATTATGACATTTTTGATCCATTAATGTGGTGCAGTGCCATCAAATCATAATTGCTAGCCAAGTATTTAGTAGTTGCCATAAAATTTAATCGGAAGGGTGGTAACAAATGGTTCTAAATTTATATTTAAATTTGGTGATTAAGTTGTTTGCTACTAAATTTTAATTTATGTATATTTTCTAACATATGGAAAGTTGTAGTTAGCTAGAATTTGGCATAAAAGTGGTAAAGTTTAGCTGGGAATACACACCAATGTTCAGGGAATCATTAAACGAGTTTTTGGGAAGTAGTGAAATGATGAAGGGATTTGCATTGAATGAAAAATCAAAAGGTAGCCTTTGCTACCATTGTAATTCCCAACCTAATAGCAGGCTTCATTGCTTGCAAGTTGAAATGAGCTATCAATGAAATATCCAAAGAGATATATATATATATATATATATATATATATATATATATATATATATATATATATATATATATATATATTTAAAAGAAAAAATCAACTCTTTAGGCTATCCAAATATCTCTACTGGGGCTATGGATGCTTGGCTGGAAATAGAGCTATGTTTGGTGGAATTACAAAGATAACCTTGTCAGGACTATGGATGCTTGACTAGCAGTAAGGCTTTATCACTGGTTGGCTTTGGAGGATTACCATATTATGTAGTTCAACGCAATGAACTAATTTTTTTTCATTGAGTTCCGAAAAATGGAATTAATCAAAGCACACACGGATGTTTCTAAAAGAATTTTAATATTTTTATGTTAGAATCTAGGTAAAGGTAAAGATTTATTGTTTTAAAATATGCATAAATTATAATTTACAACTAGTGATTTAATCTAAAGTTTTGATTTAAATTTGGTTTTATTGGTTACAAGTTGTGTGGTCTCACAACACGCCCCAAGACTGTAAGACTTGGTGACCCCAAGTGAAAAATAACACTTATGATAGGTGTTGGTTAGTTGAAAAGATCACTGAAAGTGAACAGAAAAGAGAAATATTTAAAAAAGAGTACTTCATAAGTCAAGTGTTCCAGGTACCAGATACCAGGAACCAAGAATGTTAGAAAGGAAAAAGGTAATGAAAATTTTAATCAAAGTGTTCGATTTCGATAGCTGAGGTTTGGTGAAGATTGATGTTATGGTAAATTCAAAGTTTGAGAAAATCATGGGTGAAGTTGAATACCGGGTTTCAAGTACTGAGTAACAACTTGCAAAGCAAAGTTTAAAATTTTAAGGTTATCTAAGAAGTCTGATAGTCCGATAACCTGGTATAAAGAATAATTGTGCAAGAATTTGTGATTATCTTGAAAGCATATTATTTATGATGGATTTATATGATAAAAAATTAATGATGGTTTTATTTACATGAGATGTTTTATATAAATGTTTTTTTTAAAAGTGATTTAATAGGTGGAATTTGTGATTATAGGAGAAGCAAATTGCAATTTGTAGAGTTTAGGTATGGATGGTCAGGAAAACCAGAGTTACAAGAAGATCTGATGGTGTCACCAGGTTCAACAATACACTTTAGAAGCTCATGCGCGAATAGATTTCATTGCAAAGGGACACTGGACATCGGGAAGCCGAGACTCTGTACATTTTAAGCATGCAATGAGGAAGTGTATTTATCCCTGGGGTTATTTATTCCTGGAATGTTCAAATTGAGGATTGAATCTAAATGCAAGAACAAAAATTCCACCTGATCATTATGAATATATGGGAATTTCCTAAATTTAATTTGGAAAATTTATTTGGTTCCAAGAAGGAACCCTGATAATAAGAAGATGAAAAACTTGAAGGACTTCAACGTGTAGATGAAGGTTGACCTTCATTGACTTTGTTTGTGATTCTCTTACCAGTCACCATATTCCACATGCCTTGATGTGATTCATCCCTTGGATTTTCTCTCATGTATTTGTCTTATCCTACCTATGTCTTACTTCTATAAAGGCCACGGGATACCTTTTTTTAAGTTAAATTCATAATTTGTGGATGTCAGAAGAGCCAAAACATCTCTAAGTTTTGTTGTTTTTTCCTATTTTTTGAATCATTCTAGACTAAAAAAATTGTATGCACGTAGAAATTAATCAATATCGAAGCCCATTTGATAGCTACCAATCTCATGTATCTTTTGTTGCTGGTTTTGTTAGTTAATCTGAATAAGACTGTATGTTGCTCTATTTAAGGGTACATACAAAACCTACTCAGTGTCCAAACTAAAACCCCTCTCTTTAAAAGCTTGCACCATTTTATACCTAGTTGTGAAGCAATCTAGTGAAGTATAAAGCAGTTTTCTTTGATTTGATCAAATCTTGAGTCATGCATGGAGAATAATTGGGATAAATTTTAATTTTTAGTAATTTTTATGCTCTGTTTTAGATTAGATGTTTAAGGGTATGTGCAGGATCATGGTGCACCAAAAAGTGGCAATATTATGAGGGTATGTGGTTGATGACTTTTTTTTCACCCAAAATTAATGAAACAAAAAGGGTTTTAGAGGAGATTCTCAGCTTTCCAAAAATATAAATTATGATTTAATTTGAATTTAATAAATAATTATTATTCATTTTCTATTAGAATTACGACTAAAGTCTGATCGATAGGATGATTGAAAACATATATAACTTTCAAGCGGTGTCATATTTTTTGAATCCAAAACATGCCTCACATTGTATGCTTCACATACTATAGGATTAAAAAAAGAAAAATTAAATTTCATGAAGTTTTGACCAAGTTAGGGTGGTCGGGCAGTTTTTATATTTTCTAAAAGTTGTAATAAAAATTCATAATTAATTATTTACTTGGAAAAGATTACAAAAAATATGCATCACATCCGGACATGAGTCCTCTACTTATATAAAATCTTACAAAAACTATTATCATTTTATTATGGTTAGGGTGGTTAGGACACCTACTTCTTATTTTTCCCTGAAATTTAAGTACTCACGCATTGAAATTTCAAATTTTCACCAAATAGATTTTATTTATTTTAAATAAACCTAGTATTTTAGAAACTACATTCAATTTTCTACAAATTCTATTCTTACATATTTTGAAATAATATAGATAACTTATTCAAATATTTACGTCAAGTTGCCTAACACTGATTTTTTTGAATTTTTTGCCACTTAAGGGCCTGTTTTTTGCACGATGATCCTGCACATACCCTTAAATTTCTGAAAATGTTCCCAAAAATAGATGAATGAATGGAATTTATTGAAAATATTTCATTTTATATGAGATTTAAAATGATTAAAGCTAAATCTACTTAAGTGATAGAAAATTGTTTAATGTTCATGAAATATTATTGCAAATCTTTTGATTTCATGAGATTATTTTATGATTGAACTAGAAATATTGTATCTTATGCTTATGATTCTTAATGAAATTACAATGGGCATTAGATCCTCTTGAGATTAACAAAATTATCACATCATACCATGAAGTAAACCTAGTATGGTCAAGACTTGACTACCGAAGACTTGGGATTGAGCTAAGTAAAAGTTTCCCTATAACAAGAACACCCCGAGGTTACTTGGCTAAGTCTTTCAAGAAGACAGGCTATTTGAGGTTTTCCTATAAGGAATTTATCTACATTGTTTTTGTGAGTAACATCCTCATCAACATTATCCTTGAATGAAATAATTGGAAAGTGGGTGTGCTCTATGTCCTAAACCGTATGAAAGCAGCCTAACCCCATTTTTTATTGTTTCACTTTACACAATTGAAACACTTGAAGGGTAACTTACCTCTGTATTTTCCAGTGCCCTTTTTTCAATATTCTTACAAAATTTTCTTCCACTTCATCAAGATCATCTAGATTAGATTCACCATTCCTCTCTTTCTTGTTGAATTTAAAAGAAATTTCTTTCCTTGAAGTATCTTGGTCAAATTCTCTTAATTCAAAGGTAGTTAATGCACCAAAAAATTGATCTCTAGAATATTGATCCAAATTTTGAGCTTCATCAATAGAAAAAACTTCAGAACTATAAGATTTAGGATGGGTTCTCAATACCATTTTCAAAATTTCACTTTCCTCTAATTTTCCACTAAGACTATTGATGGCATTGACAATTTCATCCACCCTTAGCATGTAGCCTGCAATGTCTTCATCTTCTGACATCCTGAGGGTTTCAAATTTGGCTTTGAAATTTTGCGTATTTTCTTTCTTGACCTTAGCATCTCCTTCATAAATTATTTTCAACTTCTCCTAGACCTCTTTAGTAGTTTTGTAGCTTATCACCTTCAGAAGTTCTAAATAAGAGAGCCCACTGAAAATAACATTCCTTAATTTTCTATTATTCTCATAATGCTTGATATCATATTCACTTGTCCAAGGAGTAGTAGGCACACTTATATTGATCTTCAACTGACTTCCATACACCAAACCCTAATGAGACAAGAAAGGCTTCCATCCTTGCTTTCTATTCTAAAGAATAATTTGTTCCATTGAACACAGGGAATTTGACACCATTCTTGTGTGCCATCCATATTTACCTCAAGTGGTTAATATTTTTCCAAGGAACCTATGATTTGATACCAATTTTTAGACACATAGGAAAATTGAGAGGGGGGCGAATTAGTTGTGCATTAGAACTTTCAAACCCTTATTAAGTATCAACATGCATGTAAAAAATGAAACATCAACACATCAATAACCATACACAATAGAACACAATATTTTACATGGAAAACCCTAATCAGAGAAAAACCACGGCAAGGATTAGCTCACATATATATGAATATCAATATCAATTACAAAAAGGATCACTATCAAAAGGGATCATTTCTCAAAGGACTCACAGTCTAAAATAAAGAAAGACTCACTGTCAAGGGCTCACTATTGAGAAGTTGTTGAGATGATTTAGCATTGTTGTCATTAATGTCAAAACCTGGGATCTAGAAGGTTGTGCTCTGCATGATATACATAAATGATCTATCCTATCAAGTTCTATGATGTTGCGTAATATGGTTTTTTTTCCTTGATCTTGATATGACAGTACTTCTTTTTGGGACATCTATGGAAGATAGTTAATATAGAATAATGAAGACTAATCTTTTGCTATCGTTTGCTATGCTAAACGCTTATTCTGGGTATCCTTGTTATTTGGAAATCCATGTAGCCTGTTACAAGTTTTGGTATGTCTAATGATATTTCTCTAGTTGGTATTGAAATTGATGATAATCAAGATTTGGTATCAATTGTGGAATTCTCATTAGCTCCATAATATATCTCATGTAATTCAAAGTTTTCTATCTTTTTGTAATTATGCTATCTTATGTATGACCTATTTTTGGGTCCTATGGTAAGAATATCTTTGTCCAGTTCCTATCCTTTGGGTTTGGTGCTAGCATGCCAAGCCTTATTGAATATTTCAATATCGTTCTTCAAGTCAACTTAGTAGTTTTTGGAAGCATGGAATGGAGTTGTGTTTGACCAACTTATTTTGGTTCAAGAAATGATGATATAATGAAGTGTGGTATGAGAAAATAGTGATATGGGTGTGAAGAAGTGTGCAACAAGAAACATAGAAGGAAGTGAAGGAAAGTGTCAAGAAGAAGTAATCTATATTTCTAAGGAAGTTGTGTAGAAGATTCTTGATTGGATCTGCTGTAGATAGTTATTGTGCTCTTAACCCTAACTGAATTCATGCATATGCAGATGCAACTTCATCAGTTCTCTTTTGACAGTGAGACTATTTTGTAATCAAATATTTGTGTATTTGGGTAGTGAGCCCACCGATAGTGAGCCTTACCTATAGTGATCATTTTTAGCAGTGAGCCCTTGTAAAAATCACCTTAACCAGTGTCACCTTAACTAGTGCTTTATAATTGAGAATTAGCATTCTCTGTGGTTTCTCCCTTCTTGGGTTTCCATATCAATTCTAGTGTTCTTGGTGCATGGTGTTGTTTGTGTTTCCATTTTCATATCTACTATATTATATAATTGATATAATCTTGCTTCAAATTAATTAAAGTAAAGAAAAAAATTTCATGATAACTGATTCACCCCCCTCTTAGTTATCCAAACTATTCAAGAATTGGTATTAGAGCTTGGTCCCTTGTAGATAGAGCTTAACCACTTGAGGGAGATCTTGGTAGCTTGAAGAAGATGGTAGGAGATTGTTACTTTTAGGAAGAACTAAAGTTAATGTTAGATGATATGGAAAGTACATAATCTAAAAATGAAGAATTGAAAGAAAAACTCAAGGAGGCAAATGCTTGCATTTCAAAGATAAGGGAGAAAATCCAAAAATTCAAAGCTAGACATAGAGAGGTCAGCTAGGAATTAAAGGAATCAAAGGAAAGTGTTGCAAATCTAAAGCTACATTTTGGATGAATGCAAGAAGAATGAAGAAGGTCTTAAAGATACTATCAGACAAAAAATGGAAGAATGGAAGAAGAATGAATAAAATTTTAAGGATGCCATCAAACAAAAATAAGAAGAAAATGAGAAGTTAGATCAAGAGTTAAGAAGGTTGGAATCAAAAGCAAGAGTATGTGAAAGTAGCACAATTTTGGATCAAATCTTGTCACTATAGAAATGTTACAAGGATAAGGGAGGACTTGGCTTCATAGATGAAAGCTCAAATTAGAACACCGAGGATGAAAACAAAGCAGTTGAAGATAAAGCAAGATTAGTTGTAACAAGCAAGGTCTGGAAATCTAGTACACCTACAAGAAGACCTTTGATTAGGAAACTAAATGCTCAAAGGTACTAATCATTTAATGGATATTGTTTTCTATACAAAAAATTTTGGACATAATGTTGTAGAGTGTAGAAGAAAGAAGGAACTGAGTATTCAAGGCTTTAACTGTCACAAGATTGGTCACAAAGCAAGTCAATGTAGAAGTGAATTATCTAATCTAGTTAGGAGTGGAATGAATAATCTCTTTCAAGTTTATTGCTATCTATGTCATGGTTATGGTAACAAAGCTAATCAGTGCAAATCTAGGATTCACTTTGTTAAGTCAGGAAAAAGATGTTACAAATGCAGTCAATCCAAACATTATGCTAACAAATGTAGACATGTTGATATGGAAAAGCCTAAAAACAAAAAGAAGGTTGCAAAATCAGATGAATCTAAGAAGAAGATGGTCATGGTTTTGAAGAAAAATGAAATGAGTGTAGAGAGCTCTTATATGGTACCAAATCCTAGTGCATGCCCTACCAGAATCTAATCCAACTACCTTGGCTTAGGGGAAGTTTTACAATGCATATTCTGATGGTTCCCCTTCTCTAAAGTAATATTGATGTGTTTTTCAACATGACTAAGTTTGATCCAGTTGGTGATTTATTATGAAGATTAATTTAGTTGATTGAAAAGAGAAATACAATTGATGGTGTCATCAATGCGTGTCTTTGGTGGAAAAATCATCACGAGCAATTATGGATAAAAGGTGGAGTTTCAAATCATTTCTCACAGTTTGCAAAGAAGGAGAAGAGTTTTTGTTGAGTGATAAAAGGTTTGAAGAAGTTAAGAGTGGTGATGGGATCTGAGTTGGTTAACTGTGAATCTAGTGGTGGTGCTCCACTAAGACTAAAGGGAGTTGAGTTGGAAAAATTTGATCATTGAAAGATGAAGGAAATGGAACTAGGGTTGAAGACTGATGAATTGTAGAATGTAAGTGCTTTGGGTATGAATCTATGGGGAGAATTTCCTTGGTTTTCTAACAAAGAATCTATTTTGTTCCTGTTCAATCGATTCAAGGATGGTAGCATTGTTTTGGAAAAACACTATCCTATTAAACTAAGGATGCTAGGGTAAAAGCACAAACCTGTGTCACAATTCATAAAGGAATTGGCCAACAACAAAAAAATTCTGAACTTCGACCACATAAAAGTGGTCTTTATTCTTTCTATTTCAAAATGGTGTAAACTAATGAAATGAAGAACTTTTGATGAAGTTTATTCCTATAATTTTTCAAAACTTTGTTTTCATTATGTTTTTATCAATTTAAAGACAAATTTTGGAATGCTGAAAATTTCAGAAAAGAGTGACTTCAGGGGCCATCAAGAAAAAAATTAAAAAAAACTTCATTTATCCCTAATTTTTCTTCTCCAAATAGGTAACTTCAATATCTTGTGCATGGAAAAAAAAAATCAAATTTTGATGTATATTTTTCTCGTAATAACGTTTTAAAGTCAAACATGTCAGAATTTGACATTTTTCATGGGCCATCAACTATTTTCAATTTTTTTAATCATTTTCAAAAACAAAATTATACCTTTTTGAAGAAGACTCTCTTGTATTGTGCCCCATATAATTTTTTTTAAAATTTAATATGTTTTACTATATTTTTTTAAATTTTTGATCAACCTCTTTTTTAATTTTAACAACCTACTTGCATTATTTTAAAAATAAAATATATTAAAACTAATCAAAATATTAAAAAATATATATATTTGGATTCACCACTCCGAGCTCTACAAAAGGGTATTTTTATTTTTTGCAGAAAAATTAGTCTGATTGGAGAAATACTCTGCCAAAGTTGAATCTTTCAAAGAATTCTGAAAAAATGGTGAGTTGGTTGCCCCAAGTAGGATGCCAACTAGACATGCTCAACTGAGTATGTTTCGTTCAAACCTATTTCGGCCAAAACATACTTGGAGGAAAATGTCTTGATATTTCCAAGCTATAAATACCAGATACACTCACTTTTTTCATGTTTTTTCCAAAACCTCTTCAGCCAAAAAAGTACCTGCCACGTTGGCGCCACATGGTTTCGGCCAAAAGCCACTTGACCGAATATCTTTTGGTTGAAAATAGTTCACTCAAAACCATTTATTTGGCCAAAATTGTGACACAGGTTTGTGATTTTACTTGCCATTGAAGTTATAATTTGTTTGTGCAATGTTGGTGACCTCCCTAAGAAGAAAACAATGAAATATAGAGATGTGGAGGAACTTATTGGTATCGACAAAGACCTCCGAGCTCTATTGATAAATACCATTTCTGATCTTGTAGTAAGGTATGTTTCTTATGGGATCACTTACAATTTATCTATTTCAAAATTCGTGAAGGTTCTACTTTGGCTATTATTGTGTATCTTACACATAGGAGGATGAAGGAAAATAAATAGTTTGATTTGTGTAGCCTAATAATGGAAAATCAAATTGAGAATGTTAGAATGTCTTTGGTTGAGAGTTATCCCTTCTAGTTTGGGTCTCTTCTCATGTGTTTAGTATTTTAAGTCTAAGCTTGCTACCATCAAAGGAAAATGTTAAGTGGATGTACGACATCCCTATTGGAAAGCAAGTTTACAAATATTTGGAATTTATGGAAGATAAAGCAAGTGCATGCAAAGTTTATTTCTCATCCTTGTAGATGGATGTTTGCTCCGGTGTGATAGTGTCTAGTGTTGTGCCTATCAACTAGTTTGAGTAGGGTTCCTCCTCCAGTAAGAATGAATTAGTGGTTGTCATTTGTGGTTCCCCTTTGGAACCTAAAAGGAGGAAATTTAACACAAAAGATGTCATCACTATCTCAAAAGAGAAGGAGAAGGAAGAAGAGTCTATGCCTAGATTTGACTCTTTTGATGCAAATGAAGTTAGCTCAGTGTTGGATGAGAGTGATATAATTTTTTTTGGTAAAATGTGGTATGCCTACTCTCTAGAAAGTAGGCCTAGAATTGAATATTTTTTTGTTGATTATCTACTCAAAAAGGGTATTGTTGGTTTAGTTGTTTTTGACTTGTTACCAGATAATCTGGTAGAAGTTGTTGAAGAAAGGTTTTTATGGGAAGGACCTTAAGGTCACAAGATCCAAGCTATGATCTTGAGAGATGTGTCAAAGCCAAAACTTTTTTATCTAAACACATTGGTGAGACAAGAGAATGCATTAAGGAAATGTCTGACATCTATAGATAAATATGGAAAACAAATAATAAGAGTTGGTGAGTTGCAAGTTGAGTTATTGTCCACTCAGAGATAGAGGGAAGATTTGGTTAAAAAATTTTGGTTGCTCAAACAAATTGTTGAGGTCTGGTTGGATCATCTCTTCGGGATACTTTCTGATGTAGAAGATTGTGAACGATAGTGCTTATCTTCAGACTGGTAATCTTCATTTATGCTATTGACTCTACTGGACAATATGTGTGCTAGAATGGTTTCTGTAGTGTAAGTTTGGAATAGGGTTCTTCCAATCGTGAGAGAAAGGTACATGAAGTTTTTTCATGTGAAAAGTGTTATTTTTACCTGATTTCCTAAATGTTCTTATTTGACCCTTTGCCTTTGATGCCAAAAAGGGGGAGAAAATGAAGAGGAAAAAAAAAAAGAGGAATTGATTTTCTTGACAAAGGGGGAGTGCATGGAGTTTTGGAGTCTTGGAGTTTTGGAGTTTTGTTCTTTTGTAGCTTTTGTGCTTTTGAGTTTTTGATGTTTTTCCATCAATGCCAAAGGGGGAGATGGTTGAGAAGTTGTTGAGATGATTTAGCATTTTTGTCATTGATGTCAAATCCTGGGATCTGAAAGGTTTTTCTCTGGATGGTATATAGAAATGATCTATCCTATCAAGTGCTATGATGTTGTGTAATATGGATGTTATCCTTGATCTGGATATGGTAGTACTTCTTTTTGGGACATCCATAGAAGATAGTTAATGTAGAATAATGAAGACTAATATTTTTCTATTAGTTGTTGTGCTCAAAGCTTATTCTGGGTATCCTTGTTATCCAGACATCAATGCATCTTGTTACAAGTTTTGGTATGTCTAATGATGTTTCTCTAGTTGTTACTGAAATTGATGATAATCAAGATTTGGTCTTTGTTGTGGCATTCCCATCAGCTTCGAAATATATTTCATGTAGTTCAAAGTTTTCTATCTTTTGGTAATTATGCTATCTTATGTATGACCTATTTTTGCATCTCGTGGTATGAAGATCTTTATGTGCAACCTATCCTTTGGTTTTGGTGCTAGCATGTTGAGCCTTATTGAATATTTCAAGATTGTTCTTCAAGCTGAATTAAGAGTTTTTAGAAGCATGGAATGGAGTTGTGTTTGGCCAACTTATTTTGTTCTTCGGGCATATATATATAACATCCTTTTGGTTCAAGAAATGATGATACAATAAAGTGTGGTATGAGTGAATAGTGATAAGGGTGCAAATAATTGTGTGACAAGAAACAAAGAAGGGAGTGAAGGAAAGTGTTAGGAAGAAGTAATTTTTATTGTCGAGGAAGGTGTGCAAAAGATTCTTGACTAGATTTGTTGCAGACAGTTATTTTTCTCTTAACCAAAATTGACTTCATGCATATGTAGGTGGAACTTCACCAGTTCACTTTTGTTAGTGAGACTATTTTGTAATTAGATATTTTTGTATTTGGGTAGTGAGCCCACCAGTAGTGAGCCTTACTTGAAGTGAGAATTTTTGGCAATGATCCCTTGTAAAAATCACCTTAACTGATGTCACCTAAACCAATGCTTTATAATTGAGAATTAGCATTCTCTGTGGTTTTCTCTTCTTTGGTTTCCACGTAAATTCTGGTGTTCTTGGTGCATGGTGTTTTTTGTTTTTTCATGTTCATATTTGCTTGAATATTATTTGATTGATATTTATTTATCTTTCTCTAGATTAATTAAATTAAAGAAAATTGTTTTATGATAATTGATTCACCCCCCTCTTAGTTATCCAAACTGTTCAATACTCACTATCTAGGAAGATCACTTCTTTCATAATACAAAATAATATAAAGAAACTATTACAAGGAGGTTCACTACCTCAAGGCAATGGGAGAATCCACCAACACTATCAACAACCTTTGGTTCACTACCTCCAACAACTTCAAGCACACTGAAATGTAACACCTTCTTCTCACTACTTTTGGTAGTCTTAGGAATTCATGCCCACGCTTAGATCACAACACTTGATCACATATAATTCATTTCACATCACACTTCATACCACACACATCTCCAACAATTTAACTTGCATATACACCTTCCACAACCATTAATAAGCTTCTCCAAGTTGGATTCAATGAAATATATGCACCTCAAACATGCAATCATCAAATAGGTTGGCACCAAACACTTTCATGGTGGAAAGAAGTGAAGGTGAACTACACCAAGGGTTAACCAGGACCCAAACCTACACCAACGTGATACACTAGGATTCCACAATCCATGAAGCATATCCACAAATAGCGCTAACACACCAAGTTAGCCAAATTGATATTAATGATACCAAGCAACCGCATGCACACTTCACTAGGTCTGGAAACATCCTGTGAACTACATAGTAACATCACACAACATTCTAGAATATTCTACCATGAACAAAATATTCAAACACATGCAATGGAGAATACTATCATCCTTTGCAACTAGTCAAACTGCCACTAAGACACAACTCATGAACCAAGCTTGTGGAATAGCTAAACATGAAAAAATCCAAGGGAAGATGGATACAAGCATCATTACCACATTTCCAAATCTGCAAGACAAGAAACTTAAATGTGGAGAAATGTGAAGCAATTTCATTTCTCCCAAATATCCCTCTTCACAAGCCAAGCACTTTCAAACACATCTTCTATTTTTGCATGATCCATAACTTGAAACTCTAGATATAACACCTTCAAAGGCTGCTGATTAGCATATCCAAATTCCACAAGAACATCTTCAAGCATAAAGAAATGCAGAGGACAAGACATAACACATCCTTGTCACCTTGTACACTCTTTATAAATTTTTTCTCAAAATCACTTGGAAACCAAGTGACCCTACTACATCTACAACACCTACTCAACACCATAAACACCTTCTCATCATGATCACACTAGAGATTAACATAAATGACAACACTAATGACAACACAGTGCATCATCCACTTATGATGAAAATGATTATGAAAAACCACCTTCTTCAAAAGAAATGAAATCCATTTATGGAAGAGGGTATCAAATCAAGATTGAAACAATTTAGTTATAACAAAAAAGGATGTGGTGTAAGAGAGTGAAGTATCCATGTACCCTTAGGGCCTAACACACAAGAAACAACAAGAGGTCTTGGTTATTCTCCTTCAAAAATAACAAAAAAACATAAAAAATACCTTCACTTAATCATGAAAAATAACATTAATCATTGCTCCTTGCCATGTGGTAGTTTTAGTATCACAAAATACTCATTACCATGCACATGGTTATAAACTAGGCTTTATGCAATCATATTTCATATTGCAAGGAGTAACATAACATCATTCATCTTGGCTACCCTTTCTCCTTAAACTTGGGGGGAAAGGGACCATTATATATCCTTATGTTAGGTGCATTCCTTCTAGAAAGGGATCCCTTTATATTGCCTTAAAATGTTAGTGTAGCAAGTACACTAACATTTAAAGGGGGCACATAGTCCCCCGCTCATTGTTTGCATAATAAATGGTCCATTTTTAGTGATGATAACATACATCTCCTAGAAAGTGTGACCTTTCCAATGGAAGTGTGGCCTTCTCAATCTATGTTGTGTCTCCTTTGTGGTGATATTGGGCTTGATGTCCTCTAAGTGTATGACCTTTCTTGGCACATGGAATTCCCCTTGGCCGTAATTCAAGGGCTTGTATTCCCTAAGGTGTGAGCCTTCTATTCCATGACTAGTCCTCTCCTGGTGGTGATGTCATGTGTGATATTCCCTCAGGTGTGACCTTTCATGTATTGAGCAAAGCCCCTTTGTTTTTTTTTTGTAAATCACCTTTTGTGGTGGTGTTATTTATAACACCCCTTGAGGTTTTGGCCTTATCATGTCATTGTTTATGCACCTTCTTAGGTGAGTTTGGAATTTTCACTTCACTTTTTTCACACATGTTGGACTTAGTGATGCATTGACATTGGTATTATTTTCTTCACTTTGTTCACATGCATTGGAATTAGTGGTGCATTAACATTGAAATTATTTTTGCTTCAATTTTTTCAAGTGTGTTAAATTGTGTGATGTGTTGGCATAATGTCTTGATCATTTTGTGGAGCCTTATTAGGGTTATTAGGGAGTATAAATCTTAGTATGCTTGTTAATGAGTTCAAACCTAGTGAATATTAGATTTCACTAGGCCTCGTGTGTTTCTCATTTTGCTACTTTGTCTTGGCAGATCAACTAATGAATATTGCCAGACTTCACTAGACCTTGTGTTGTCTTTGGTTTTTGATTTAGCTAGCAAATATTGGACTTTGCTATTATGTGATTCATGAATTCCTTTGCATGGACACCTAACATAATGCAACATGCTATCCAGTAGATCCATGTGGCTCATGAGTAATGTGGCATAACTTAGCTTGATAGTCCTCATGGGAGAATTCATTTATTCAATGGATAATGTTTTGCATTTCAAACAATTTAAGACTAAGGTATCTTTACCTTACCAACTCAAATCCCTTTAATACTAACATTTTCTTTTTGTCGTGTTTCCATTTTGTGATTCTTTTTTGTGTTTGTATTGTGTTCACATACTTTTTATGTTCA
Organism: Sequoia sempervirens; assembly: GCA_007258455.2. NCBI lineage: Eukaryota > Viridiplantae > Streptophyta > Pinopsida > Cupressales > Cupressaceae > Sequoia > Sequoia sempervirens. The sequence goes on along the minus strand of VDFB02281492.1, from coordinate 436,504,697 downwards.
TTGTGTTGTCATATATATGTTGTGTTGTCATGTGGTTTTGTCATGTATGCTTTGTGTCTTCCGAAATGTATGTTTGTGTATGTTATCTTGTTGCATTTCATACATGTGTGTGTTCCTTTGTGCTAATATTGGTTTTCCATGGGATTGTGGATCCTTGAGGCTTGCACACTCTCGCTAGATCCTTTTTCATCCTATCTCTTCAACATTTGGACAATCAAACTCCTCTTGACATAGATTTTCTACTTTAGTGTGAGTTTGAGGATAAGCTTATACTCTCACTAAAGTGGGGACTAAATTTAGCATAAAAAATTGTCACCCTTGACAATTTCACACTATGATTTTCCCCCCTTTAAATTATTCGACTTGATTGAGTCCTTAATTTCCTAAATTATGCATTCCATGGCCTATTTTTAACAATTACCAATAAATTTCAAGTGAAAAACAAATGCATTCATTTGGTACTTTGTTCTTGACACCTTATTTTATGAAAAATAGGGTTGGGATAGAGATTCCCTATGGCAGAAATGTCCCCCATATTTTTCTTGGTGCCGAATTCGAATATGTCAATTTCAACATTTTACTACTTTTAATTTAGGTTACCAATGTAAGCTATTGGGATCTAATTTGTTTGAAAATGAATAAATGGGTATAAATATCTAGTTATTACATTGTTTGAAATATATTTGGCAACCATTGGGAAAAACATATGATCAAGAATTATCAAGAAAATCAAGAGCATAATTTATGTGGTTCGTTGCAACAATTCAAGATCCAAGTGTCATGTAAAATCCTATGTGAGTTTATGCATGTTGATGTTATAATTGTCTGTGAAGGCTAACCCTTTGTAGGTATCCACGAAATTCAAGCAAATCAAGCAAGCAATATCTAAGGCCTTGAGGTGATTTGTATGACTTTAGTCCTTTAAGGAGGCCATTGAAGGTTGGTTAATTGTAGTATGTTGTTGATTCATCATTCCTTCCTATCATTTATTTTTCTATCATTGACATTGTCATTGTGGAAGTGGAAACACTAACACAAGGTTTGACTAAGGCAATCCCCTAAATGGCACAAACCTTCCTCTCTCTTTGAATGCGCAGGTTTAAGGCTTGGAGGAGATTGAAGGAATCTTGAAGATCTATCTGAATCCATTGTTGCATTCAAAACCCTACACCTTGACAAGCCATGAAAATTCATCTACAAAATTATTCAATAGTGATCTAATAAATTTATAGGAAAAATTGGGAAGCTTAGATCTGGCATTAGAGGATTGTGAAAAAAGATCCAAAATATCCCTACATGGACATAGATGCCCTTGGGTGGCACTATCCTCCTATTCAAGTGGTCTACAAATTTTTAGGATAGGTTCATTGAGCTCTATCTTTCTCAAATCTACTTGTAAATTTATGTTATAGTTTCTCAATTGTGTAAATCTTGCATTTTTATATTAGGTAACAAAGTCTAATTAGGTTAATCAAGGAAAATAAATTCCAATTCATATCCAACACCCAAAAAGATGTAGATCCAAGTCTGATTGACTCACCTATAATGCTGAAATTCAATCTAAGTACCTTGTTGATTTGCATCCTAATGTTCTCTTGAAAAAATAAATTGATCCTAGTGTTCTATTGCAATTAGAATCAGGGTGATCCCACAATAGTGGATTACAATTTTTGGCCAAATTGGACATTGAAATAATTTTTTTTAATTAAATCTTCACTTTTGAGCACCTATAACGACTAAACCGTGAGGAATTTGAAGATGGTGCAAACAAGAATTTCATGAAATTTTTTCTATAGATTCTAAATATATATATTTTAAAAATTTTGGAATCAAATTGCACTTCTTTTTCCATCTATGTCAAAAACTAGTTTTTTTCATAAAACAAAATGTTTAAAAAGTGACGCTCACTGTATAACGCATAATTTTTTTTCCATGATGGATAAAATTCTAATTCTTTCAGATTTAGATTTGTAACTCTAATATCTAGTGCTTCCACTTGGTTAGACAGTTTTTTATTAAATATTTAATAATATGATATTTTTCCACATGTGTAGAACAGAGAGCTTGATTTTCGGTGAAAAACCTACATTCATGAGAAATAAAAAATAAATATAATAATAAAATTAAATTTATTTAAAATTATACTTTTTGGGAAGCTTATAATAAGGACTACATACTTGAAAAAAATAAATTAAATGAATTCATTTGATCCGCCATTTAAGGTAAATCAAAAGTGGTTTTTTATCAGCATTTTGATAGGTGTAAAGGAGACTTTGATATAGGTATGGCTTAAAACTAGCGGGGTTCTATCCAAGGGGGTTTAATTTAAGGTAGTTTGATCAAACCCTATTTAATTGGAATTATTTAAATGGAACATTTTAAGGCTTAAATCATTATATTTTCTAAAAATATGTGATTTCAGCAAAATTTAGTTCCTCCTAGAAATTGTAAACTAGCTTTGTGGGATCACCCATTAGGGTTCACCTTTTTCAACAATAGATTTTGGTATGCATCCTAAATTTTCCTTTAGAAAAAGGGAAAATCTTAACATTAAATTTAAGGTCGACCTTTTTCTATGTTTCATATAAATATGGATATATATACAATTCTATATAATATTATATACATATCTATATTTATGGATACATTTATAAAATTTAAATTAGACGCTCATATATTGTATAAAATATATGCATAAAATGCATAAATTAACTATCGAATAGTTCTAAAACTATAGCCCCAAAGCATGCATGAAGTACATAATCTATCTTCTATAATGCCTTGGAAAATTTAGAGGTGAAAAATATTGTCATGTGCAAATATGTAGCCTCAATGCATGTAGAAATGAAAAAATCCATATATATACATATAACTACAAATTATATGAAACATGCCAAAGATATACAACTATAGACTATATGATAAAATGCAAAAGTGTTGTAACCTATACATTAGGCATTGCATTTATTATAAATTAAAATAATAATGATAATATCATCTTATTTAGCTAAGTAAATGTATAAAAATAATACATGCATCTAGCCTAGCTCTGTATGAGAGAGATAGAGTGAGTATGTTTCGCCAATAAAAAAGATTAAAAATATTTGAAAGTTAACAACAACCATGTGGTAACCAAGTTGGTAAGACAACTATCAAAGTCCCACTATCACACAATAATATATATGAAACATAGAAAAATAGGAGCCACCTAGGGAACTCCAGAATTGAAAGATGGATCCAAAGAGGGAAAATGGGTCCTACTTCTCTAATTTCATTAGGAAATGAGATCCCCGCAAAGAATTGACTAAATACCCTTAGGAGAATCAATTCTATGAAGGAATATTCAGATTTCTTTTTTGTGTTAGGATGGGGGTCTTGGTCAAACAACACTTTGGGGAGAAAGATTAAAAATAACAAATCAATTCCAAAATGCAATCTATAACTTGGATTTGGTATATTAAGCATAAAACTAAAGGAACCAACAAAGTTTCTAGAAAATATGGAAGGGATAGATGTTGTGTACCTATCACAAAATGTTATTTCTGTAAGTTTGACAGGGACTCATTCACCCAAGGGTGAATGGGTCTTGGTAGCATTTTCTAGAAAATTTTGGATCTAAGATTTAAGTCTGAAACTTGCACTTCTTCCTTGTAACTTTGAACCTTCGCTCTCATATCTGGATCTATGGAAAATTTTCAACACAATATGTTTTTTTAATGGTGGATAGGGGTTTTCCTCCATCAAACCCCAAGTTTGGTAATTAAACCTTGATGAAAAACATAGATCTGAAACATAAAGTGTGTGTGTATAATCCCTAACCTCAAGTTTGTCTAAGATTAAGGAAGCTTGAAATGTAAAGGAACCCTATTGAAGTGTGTTAGAATAAGATCCCTAAAATGAACATGGAAAATGATGAAGACTTACTTTGGGAGATCTCAAATCACCCTAATAAGTCACAAAACTAAATATACCTTTCTTTACATAGAAAGTAGAATGATAATAGAAGATGGAACCACTTAGGAAACAAGTCATTAGGCTTAGTTGAATGTATTAGTGCACCTCCTAGAACTTAGAGTCCATCATGATCCTCCATAGGCATCTATCATCACTCTTTGGCAATGCTTGATCTTGACATCAAAATGAGCTTGAAGACTTGCAAAAACAACTGAAATGTTGCTCCAAGACTTCACTTTTGAATTCTTGATTAACTTCTTCTTTCTCTTGAATATGAATACTTGTGATCTCATGTGAATTTCTCTTCCTTGCTAGTGAAAAGTGATTGTGAATCTTAGTTTTATAGGATTCCTCTCCAATTTTCCAATTATCAGATACTGAAAGCTGACACTTGAAATTTGAATTTGAATCATTGAAATTCCACCAAAAAAATGTTTAAAGTTGAGTTTAAGGCAGTTAATGAGGACCCATTCACCCATGGGCGAATGGGTCCTAACCAAAAACTTCAAGACTCCATAGTGTTAGGGCATTAATTTAATTGATAGTATTTATTCAATGCGGGTTATGGTGTTAGGATATAAATAAAATAGGCCTTTGGATGCATAATAAAGGGTATTAGGGGCCTATTAATGATATTTAAAAATGCATAAATGAATGGTCACTAAAATAGGTCCAAAATAAGTGTGAAATTGTACTTTCTCCTAGAAAGGGGTACGATTTTCTACACTACAATATATAAAACTAATATGTGATAATTTCCCCACAAACATATATTAAGGCATACTAAAATGAGGTTTTGGAGCTTGCACAAGTCATGGTATTGGTGGATCTAATAATATGGTAACATTCTTGCAAAAAATCATCATTTTAAACATAAAAAATGGTGGTAAATGATGCTAAATAAATAAATACTAAAAATTATAAGTAATAGAAAGTTTTTAGGACTATCTTGAATGCCCAAATAGGGCATCCATATAAATTTTTAAATTTAATTCCAAAATAAATTTAAAATTTTATATTTTTCTTTTGAAAGAGTCTTATATTTTAAAAATGGATGCATTAACTTACACTTTTTATTTGCTAAAAAATACTCTTAATCTTCTACTTTTGAGACTCAAACCTAGCTATAGCAATAGTCCAAAAAGAGAAGAGAATAATATATGCCAAAATCATATCCCCTTGGAGGAAATTTTCAAATGGTAAAGTGGAATAGAAAAATTAAGAACGAGCTCCTAATTTTTCCCACACCTCCTTTTAATTCCTCTTGCAATTAGAATGCTCCATTCTATTCATGTATTCCAATAAGAATAAATAATTAATGTATATTTTTTAATTAAAAACTCCACTCTCATTTCCGACCATGAGTTTAAATGATGAAAATCAAGTAATTTAAATTTGACTAAAGTCTCTAACTTCCACCACTAGTAAGATTCAAAACAAATTAAATACTTGAAAACTATTTCTAAAAATAATATCCCAAAATATTATTATTTTAAGTTGAACTTTTAAATCTAGTTTAAATATTTTATTATTTAGTATAATTCATTTACTTATAAAATTTACAAGTTATATCCATGGAATGATATTTCCAACTCAAACTAGGCATGCTTAAATATAAAATTAGAGAAATCATCACAAATGCATCTAAAAGAAAAGGTTGAATTATGACAACATTTAGATAAACCATCTACATATGTGGCATGCATTCATCTCATAGTCAAACTTGTGCAAGTTTGTGACTTCTCATAATATCATGGTTCAACCATATTAATATCATCATGTTCCTTGTTTTGTGATGATACACTCCCTCTATGTCCAAGCTGAGAAAACTCTATCATGCATCCACCTCATGTCAACATATGATAGTTTGAGTTATTATAAAAAAAATCATAATTATAAAATAATTAAAATGATAGTTGCATAGAATTATGAAATATTCATCAATTTATAATGACAACCATTTATAATTATCATGTACAATCCAACTATTAATTTAAATCAAGAACATTCCACAAAGGTAACAAATTATTAAATTATCATAATATCATGCAAACATAATATTGCCATTTTTAGTGCATCATTTAAAACATTAATTACACACTTAAATTAATCAATTAATTATTAAATAAAAACACTTGATAAAAGATAAAAAGGATATGTTATAGTTCTACTAGGAATGTGAGAAATTGTTGTTTAGGTCTACAAGAGTTTTCTAAAGGGCTAATGTGCCATGTAAGATCAAGGACATGGAAATCCTTACATGCAACAATGCTGGTCAATGAAGAGGGTGGTTCCTATGAGGCAATCTTTGGATTAAAAAGAAAGTTCCCTATTTATCCTTAGCCAAGCCTAAAGCTATTGTGTTAGGGGATGAAAAAGGATATAGATATATAGAAATTCAATAAAGGATTATGCTAGATAGAAATAGTCTTCACTATTAGAACATAGCTTAATAGCTCCTAATACAATAATTAACAAATGAACATACATATGGTGATAAATGTTGAACGAAGACAAGTTGATAATTAGTTAGTAAAATACTTACTTATTATTAATTTATATGTGTTTTAACGAATTTTTATTTTAGTAGTTATATATTTTTTGATTTTAAATTGTAAATATTGTTATAGTATTATACTCCACTCCTTCCTCCTAATATAAATTGTGTTTGAAACATAACATATTACATTATACTATCTAACAATATTTTTAAAATTAATAGTGACTTCCTTAACTTTTTAAAAAATACACGTTTATTATAGTTTATTTATAATGAATAAAATCTTTATTAATTTCAAAAAAATTAAAAGCTAACAATACACTTTTCATGAAAAAAATGGTTGTCTCATAGAAAGTATACACTCAAAGTTTATGAAGAACCAAGACCAAACTGCAAGATAAAACAAAAGAAAGTCTAACAAACCAAGCTAAAAAACCAAGTACCATCAATAGAAATGATAAAATATAATATGATTGGAATCTGCTATTAAATACACAGATATAGATGATTATGTAATCCAACTATTCCGCCCCGCCCCCCCAAAAAAAAGAAAACCAAAGGTGACACTCAAATGTGAATGTTCCTATCCAAAAAGACAAGCAAGACTAGCAAGGCATCTGCCTCCACCAAAATTAGAATCCAGATGGTTTGGACATACAGACGTCAACCGCCAACTCTCCTTCCAAAAGGACAAGCAAGGTATCTCTGCCTCCAGCATACGAATAAAAGGTTACATATTTGTGTGATTTAATGGAGTACCTGATCATTTGCAAGACAGCAAAATGATTCGTGTTAATAGAAAACGCGTTGTACGTCCAGCCATTCTATCTCAATCCCAACAGATTAAACTGTTGCCCTTAGATTTACAAATGCTGTTCGCCCACTACATTCAACAAGGCCTCCTCTTTCAACTACCCGCGACCGACTTCTCCTCTCAAGTAGACCGTCTTGCAGAAACACTTTCTCAGGGCTGGCTTAACCAGCACACTCTAAGCGTTGACCGCTTAGAGTGGCTGGTGTGGGGCCCATTTAATCTGTCTCTCTTCCGTTCACTTTCCCGTTCTCCGTTAATCTTCATTTTTTTAGCACCCAGTTTTAAACCATCTGCCTTAAATTTTTCGCGCCCAGTTTTAAACCATTTCTCCTTCCCACCCGTGCAAAGCTCAAACTCATTGTCAAAGTTCCTGCACTGCAAAGGTTTCGGTGATGCGGGTTAAGTTTCAGCTCTTTCTCATGGCCTCTATGTAGGGATCTTCGAATCAGCGTATAGCCATCCATGAAAGCGAAATGGAGAAGGTATTTTTAAATTTAATGGGCATAGCCATCTTTCTCCACATACTCGCATGATGAAGACCCACAAAAAAGCTTCATTGTTAAAGCTGTCAGTTTTGGTGAATCAAGTATAATTTGTATTATGGAAACAATTTTTCAATTCCAAAACTTTAAAATGGCTGCTAGGACTGAATTTATGTTTCTAGTTCTTAATCTGCATATATAATTTATCATGTTATTGGGTTAAAAGTTAAATCTGGTACCCTACAGAACGTCAAAGCCTTGTTGAGGCAGATTGATCGTGTTGAGTAAACGGATCTGTTAGTTGAGAATGGAGGAAAGTCCTATGTAGCATTGGGTGGAATGGGAGCAAAAATGGCACCCCACATATGATTCAGATGTATGCTATTCTTTGACCTGGCTGCAGAACATGCTACTTAACACCAGATCCAGCACCGCTATTGGTTTTGTGGCTTTGATCTCCTTCAGTGTTCCGGCTTCCATTTTACTTTTGTTTATATGGTCAAGTGGATTGACTACATAGTTTCTCAATAACTTGAATCTGTAGGCTTTCATGGCTCGTTATGTGTTGTATATTTGTCCCTTGCATCAGAATTATTTCTATCAAAATGAATTGTAGGGGCATTTTTTTCAATTTAAGTCTAAAAATTTAATGGTAATGTTAAAAGGGATTTGCTAAGATCACCCTATTTTTTTTCATATTATGTAGTTTACCAGTTAAAAATGATTATTTTTTAAATTTAAATTAAATTTGATTATTTATGACCTTTGTATCTAAATTAGACAATAGATACATTGGTAAATGATTTAATGCTTACACTAGGGATGGAATGTTAAGCGAGGTATATGCATTAAAAGTTTAGGCATAGGTAAGTTCACTTATATATGTAAGTTTGATTTTGAAGGTTGATCATTATTTAATATTCAATTATACTCATATGTTATGTAATGTTATGTGATGATGTAAATGATTCTTTTTAATTAAATTATTGGGGAATTATATATGAGGTGTCTTATAATAATAATAATAGATATAAAAAACTACACATAATAATAATCATATATTTTAGTTATACAAAAGAACTTGTTAAGTATTTTTTTTTTTTTTATTATGTAATTTAACCATTATATGATTAGTCAGCTACATCTTAACTATTTTCTTTGTACTTTTCACCTCTTTCCATCAAGAAGACATTCTCATCCACTTCATAATAAGCATATGAAAAATCAAACAAAGATTGATTAACAACTAACAATGACTCTTAAAATGAATGTTGTTCCCCATTCTTATTTATTGGATAACTTAGGAGGCAACTAGACCCCAAACATCTACCCATATATCAGTTAGGGAGAAAAATATGTAGCACATTGCTGCCCCATAAAGGAATTAGATTTCACAAAAAATCCTTTATTATTAGTCAAATTAACAAAGAATTTATGTTTTCCTTTTTATGTTGAGGAATTGTTGGATTTCTCTTACTAAGCTATTGGAAAATGAGTAATCTCAAAGTATTTTAGAGGCAAAGGTGACTACAAATTTATCATGTAATTTTGAGCTTCCTACTAAACATCAACCTATTGCTCCTTGTTATATATTACCATCTCATTCAATATCCTCTGACTTTGAAAAAGATTTAAGTGGTACCCTTTCAGTTGATAAATGAGATAAACAATCCACTATCCATCAAGTTGTCTACTTAACATTTTTGGGTTTCTCTTTTCTATTTTTCGCTACTACATACACCCAACCTACAAGAACCTACAACATCAAAATAGAATATTTTCAAACAAAAACTTGTTTCCAAATTTTATCTTCCACTTTCAACCAAATTCCCTACAATAATCCTTTTGTTATACCCAACTCCTTTTGGATCCTACCTAAAGTTGAGTGGATCAAATCATCTACTTTTGGATCAATTGCCAAAATTCTCTCTAACATATTTCATATCCCTTGGAAGCAAGCATCCACCCAAAACAATTGCAAAAAATAAGGAACTTGAATCCATACTCTAGAAATCATGGTTTAAACAAGAGAAAATTCTTATCGCAAAACCAAGGCACATTCACTAAAATATATGGTCTATACTCTATAAATTGGCATAATAAAACAAAAAAATCATGGGCATTTAGATATATTTCTATTGTTCCTTTTATCTTTTTAAAATATTTTTTAGCCCATGCTTGAAGATAAACTAAACTATGCCATAAAGCATAAATATACAAATTAACCCTTTGCAGGCAAATTGATCTTCCTCTTACAATACTTCATGGCCCATAGAAAGTATTGGATGTTCCCTAGTATAGGAGGCTAAATTTTTATTCAATGCATTTGATGTACCAAGGCTTTTTTCAGCTACCAATTTCTATTTTGAATTGATTAGAAACATGCTATACTTTATGTATTTTTCAAACAAGCCTCCTATGTGCCACATCAATACATGATTTGTTAAATGTGATAAGGTCATAAGTACCCTCAAGCCTAACAATTAAGGGCCCTATACTAAAACCTCTACCTCTTAGTGGTTTCCAATGACCTAGCCCCCAACCACACTTGTTTACACTTCCAAAACCTACACATTCACACCATTACCACAAGGGTGGCATTCTTTAGGTGCTATTGTTATATGGACAAGAGACTCCTTTTCAAAATCCATCTAGCTCCAATGACAAATTCATTTTCAATTTGTGTGAATGAGTCTTATTCATAAGTAGTTAAGGGCTAAAACCCCAACCATAATTTTTTTAAACAAATGATTTTATATAGGATCTAACACTTAATGCTATAAATGGTGCATCAAGCTATGAATGATTATAATATAAGTATACCAATCACATATGTTATAATCATTTAGGGATCACATCAACTATAATAGATAAAAATGAAAGAATAATTACAAGTGTTTAAATAGTATTTATGCTACAATAATTGTATGTGATTTAATATTTATGACAATTATTAGTTATAAAAATTCCAATGACTATTTTAATTATTAATGTAATAATATTTTGATGTGTTGTGAACAATTTAGTGGGGAGTCATCCTTGGAATTTTTGTTAGCCATGTGACAAGGAGAGTAGCATAAAAATATTTAGTGACAATAACTCTATCAAGATTGTATTCTTCATCTATTTTAGAGGAGATCTATTCACTAAGAATAATTCATCCATTTCTTCTTGGAAGAAGAGTTGATTCTTTAAGGTGGACCCCACCTTCAACAAACTTTACTTGTACCTCTTTTGAATATTATTTTTATTATCTATCTAAACTTTTAAATAGATGCATGAACATATAAACACATAAATAAGTAGAGAGATAAGAAAATACATAAACACTATTTAAACATTTACTTAAAAATAATTTTATTTTATACATTATTATTTATAAATATTTTATTTTTTAAAAGTTTTTTAAAATAAATAAAAATAACTATAATGAAAACAAGAGGTGAAGTGTGATGGTCTCATGTTAACAAAGCCTAAAAAATAACTACATTATATATATTATAACTATAAAATAACTCTTAAATAAATCAAGAATAAAATGATTCTTAAATCATTTTAAGCTAAAATTAAAAACTCTTAAGCAAATTAATAGTTATAAAATAGTTATTAAGTAAATAAAATAAAATAAAATAACTCTTAAGTAAATAAAACTACCATACCCTTCCAAAAATCTATGTAAAATATGTCAAGAGATATTATTCTCTAGGCACTTGTTATGAATTAGATTTTTTAAAGATGGGTATGTTAGTTTCCTTTAACTTTTACATTAAAAACCATTTTATTTTTTCATAGCAATAAAACAAATAATATACAACATGAAAAAAACTATAAAACATTTTTTCACTTTTTGTTATTTAATAATGATCACTCATGTTATGTTTATTATTAAAAAATAGTGATTTGAGATGTAAATGACTATTAAATTTAAGTTAAAAGGATTTTATTAAAATATTCACATCATTACAACTTGTCTCTTTTTATCACTATAATTATGTCTCTTAAAATTACTAATAATGAAACACTTATGTTTGGTGCATTAAAATGAATAAAAAAATTAAATGCATCATTCTTGGGTGCATGTCCATAGTCGATCTTTTACACACATTTTTTGGGTTGATGTAGGTGAACATGTCCCCTTACAATATAATGACAATCCTTCCATGAGTATTCTTAATTTATACATGTCTTTGATCTTTTACAAAAATCTTTGGAGTTGACCTAGTAAAAAGTTCCTTTTGATATGATGATAATATTTCCAAGGTATTTGTAAATATTACAAGTCTCCAATATTAGAAAAGAGCAAACAAAACAAATATCATTTGGATAAGTTATAGAGTAGAAATACACACTAAGCAAGGTCAAATCCATGTACATAGAATAAATGGCTCTAGGAAAATTCAAGGTAGTGAATTTTCGCGCGGTGAATTGTTGACAATGAATTTGTTGTATGCCCGCTGAATAAATACATGATTGTAAAGACCCAAAAACATAACTTAGTCAAAATTGGTGACATCATAGAGATTTATTACATAATTCAAGACATTTCATTCACAAAAGATACATTTTAATAACAATCAAGAATATATTCTTATATTCATATCTTTATTAAACTCATGCATTCTCTAATCATAAAATTAAATATCCCTATTCGCCATGATTACTCATAATTTAACATTTAATACCAAAATCCATTAATCCACAAAATTAAACACAACTTTTAATTATTAATTTATATTAAAGTATAGATATATCATTTTATTAATCTAGACTAAAAATTTAACATGCATATATTAGAATATATTTCTTAAGTACATCTATTAAAAACACTTAGAAATATTAAAATTGAATTATTTTATTTACTTTAAGAGCTATTTGATTTTACTTTAGAATTATTTAAGGATTATTTTATTTTATTTATCTCATTTTTTAAATTTATTTATTATATTTCATTTTACAATTATTTTAGAATTATTTTATTTTACTTTATTTATATTATTGATTTTATTTTATTTGAAAAACTATTTGTATTTACATAACAACAATTTAATTTAATTTACTCATTTTTTGGATTAAGATGTAAATTTTAATTTTATGTTTTAAAAAAAAATCATTCATTATTTCAATAATTATATTTTATTTTTTTATATTATTTTAATATAATATATTTTAAAAAATGATTATGAAATTTCAATTTAAAAATAGAAATTTTGGTTAACATCTTTATTCCTTGATATAATTATTTATATATATGTATAAAAATATCAATTTTTAATAATAATTTAAATTACTAAATACATATAAACATATTCATAATAAAAAAATTATTAAGAAATCTTATTTATTTAATTAAATAAAAATATAGAGTTTTCTCGCATAAATATACATTTAAAATTACCTATACATTTAAAATTACCTAATACCACTGTAGAGTTTTCAGCATAAGTATACGTTTAAAATTGGTTAATGCACTAAATCACATACAATTAATAACATTAATAGCAAGAGTTTTCAGCATAAGTATACGTTTAAAATTGGTTAATGCACTAAATCACATACAATTAATAACATTAATAGCAAACACTAAATTACCGGTAAAAAACAAATAGCAAACACTAAATTACATACAATTAATAGCATGAGTTTGAGCTTTGCGTGGGCAGGAAGGAGAAACGGTTGAAAACTAGGCGCGAAAAAAATTAAACGTAAACAGTTTTAAGCTGCACGTGAAATTTTTGAAGATTAACGGAGAAACGAAAAAGTGAATGGAAGAGGGATGGATTAAATGGGCCCTACACCATCCACTCTAAGCAGTCAATGCTTAGAGTGTGCTGGTTAAGCCCGGCCCTTTCTCAGATACTGGTAAAATTTCACCCTTTGGCCGGTCGGTTAACAACCAGTCCTTCGGATGGAGGTATTTACATCCTCTGCAACGACTCGGGCGTAGATTTCATGGAAGCCACAGCAGGGGACCTAAGCATTGCGGATCTGATCACATCAGATGTTACGTCAGCTGTCGAAGAACTATTTGCCCTCCACGGCGCCATCAATTTGGAAGGCCATAGTTTTCCGTTGCTCGTAGTACAGGCAATTCAATGTTTAGTAGGACTACCGAGAAACTTTAGCTCTGGAACCTTGTTGGTAATCTCATGTGAGCTCTAGAAATGTGAATTTTTTATCTTTTCTTATATTCTCGTGAGCGATCTTATGTATGCTTTTATGTACAGGATTTTAATTTCATGTGAGTTCGAGAAATGTAACTTATTTTACTCATATTTTTTCCGGTCTAACGATCTTATTTGTATATGTTTTTATGTACCCAATTTTAATCTCATGTGAGTTCCATGTGAGTTCTAGAAATTTGATTTTTTTACTTATATTTTCTCTCCTCTCATGATCTTTTTTTTAATACTTTTATGTACCCAACTTTAATCTCATGTGAGTTCTGGAAATGTGACTTTTTTCACTCATAGCTTTTATGCACCCAACTTTAATTTCATGTGAGTTCTAAAAATAGACTTTTCTCACAAATATTTTCTCCTTGCCTAATTATCTTGTGTATGCTTTTATGTACTGGACTTAAATCTCATGTGAATTCTAAAAATATAAAAATTTTCACTAAAATTTTCTCTTCTGTAACCATCTTGTGTATGCTTTTATATACCAAACTTTAATCCCATGTAAACTCTAGAAATGTGATTTGTTTAGCTCATATTTTCTCCTTGCCATCGATCTTGTATGCATGATTTTATTCAGGGAGCTCCAATTCATTCCATGTGAACTCTAGAAATGTGATATTTTCCCACTCATATGTAACATTATTCTATAAATAATAATGGCAGGTAACTCAGCTGAAAGACGGGATTTATGTTTGTTGCACAGTCAACCATGCCGTAACTGACAGGACTTCCTTCTGGAACTTCTTTAACTCGTGGGCACAACTCTGTAGAACAGGCAGGACCAAAATCTCTGCTACTCCCATCTACGACCATTGTTTGCTATGTTAAAATTAGTAGCTCGGAAGCTTTTCCAGCCTGGAACCGTGTCACCCAGGCTGGAGCAGTGGTGGAGATAATTATCTCCAGATTTTATGTTTTTTATCTTTCCTTTCTACAACGCACTTGCCAATTTGGAGATATTCTTTTTAGAAACAGCTTTGTTGTTTTTCTAAGATTAATCTCTGCTTTGTTTCACCGTTGGTGAATAAGAGATTATAAAAAGAATAGATTTCTGCATTGTAGACACATAGATTTGAAAGGTTTTTGCAGGAAATGACACATGATCGAAGAAAGGTTGCAGTGAACAGAAAAAGGAGTTGAATATAATCCAAGTTTGCAGTATTACTGTGGATGCCAAGTTCTGGCAGTTGTTGTAACTTCTTTCCTTTCTGCTTTAATAAAATCTCTCTCTTTGAATGCTGGTTTTTCCCCAGAGTTAGGGGTTTTCCAGGGTAAATCATTATGTAAAAGTGTGATTGGTTTTCTCTGCATTCAGTATTTTAGTGAATGGTGTTGTGCATGCTTTAATTCATTGTTTCAGTCATTTGATTTCTGTTATTCAAATTTCTGAAGATAAACAATAGTGAATTTATTGCTGGGTTTCACAACACCAATAGAGCAGGCGTATTTTTCACATGGTATCAGAGCTAATACTTTGAAAGAGAAAACTAGAGTTTAATCACACCACTGCAAGTTTCGATTTTTCTTTTTGTATTCAGGGGTTTCATCAATGGCAGCAACCGGATTAAGAGATTCAGACAAGCTTGAGGGGGCTTCAAACTTTGGCGTGTGGAAAGCAAGAATTCTTCTGTTACTGGAGGAGAATGGTCTGAAGGAATATGCAACCACTACCGTTTCTGTTCCAACAGATGCTACGCTACTAGCGACCTACAAAAAAGAAGATGCCAAAGCTAGGCGCATTGTTATGGATGGGGTCAAAGATCACCTTGTTCCTCATATTGCAGATTTAAACACCTGCAAAAAGATGTATGATGCCATACTCAACCTATACCAGAGTTCAAATTTGAACAGGCAGTTGATTCTCAGGGATAAGCTGAGAAACACCAGAATGAAGAAAGGGGAGAGCGTTGTGGACTACCTTACCAGGATCAGAACAGTAAAAGATGAGCTAGTAACTGCCGGGGTAGCAATACTAGATGATGAGGTTGTCATGATTGCATTGGCAGGATTCACAAAAGATTGGGACATCTTTGTCAAAGTTGTATCCGGACGGCAAGATATTCCTGATTGGGATCGTTTGTGGACTGATTTCACTCAGGAAGAATTTCGAATGAGTTATGTTAATGGAGGCAGCAGCAGTGGTCGTAAGGGTGAGGTGGAAGAGAATGTTGCTCTTGCCAGCAAGGGCAAATCTAAGAAAGGCTCAAGCAGTGAGTCTACCTCAAAAGGAGACAAGAAGAAAAAGAAAGATCTGAGTAAAATTAAATGTTATGGTTGTGATTAGCTAGGACATTATGTCAGTCAATGTCTGAATCGGAAGAAAGGAGACAAGAAGAAGCAGACAGCAGCTTCAGCGGATGTTGATGAGCCATCCTCTAGACTAGAATATGAGTTCGCTCTTCTAAACTACTTATCTAGCTCAACCACTACAGGGGTCTGGTATATTGACAGTGGTGCGTCATGCCATATGACAGGAGTTAGAGAAAACTTCTCCAACTACAAAGCAGAAGAAATAGGCTTCCAGATAAAAATGGGAAATAAGTCTACATGCACTCCAGTTGGGAGAGGGACTGTTTTATTTCAGAGGGAGTCAAGCAGTGATATTAAGATCACAAATGTATTGCATGTGCCAGGGATGTGCCGGAATCTGATTTCAGTATCCGCCCTTGAAGACAAAGGGTATAGCGTACTCTTTCAAGGACAAAAGGTGTATTTAAAACACAAGGACTGGAAGAAGGTAAAGCAGATTGGAGTTAGAAGTGACAATTTATACATATTGCAGTTTGAAACTCCAAAGTCACTAGTGAGCAGTAATAGCAGCAAGGAAATAGGAGAGCTATGGCATAGACGGATGGGACATATACACCATGGGGCATTGAAATTGCTCAGAGAAACCGTGATAGGAATTCCAGAGTTGAGTGCAGAGCATGGTGACGCATGTAAAGGGTGTGCACTCGGGAAATTTTCAAAGGCATCATTCCCTAGAAGTGACAGTAGAAGTACAGGTGTTCTTGACTTGATACATTCTGATATTTGTGGTCCCATGTCTACTCAGTCTTTGAGAGGTTATGAGTATTACGTAACCTTCATTGATGATTTCTCCAGGAAGACATGGATATATTTCTTGAAGGCCAAAGACGAGGTCTTCAGTCGCTTCCAAGAATTCAAAGCTCTTGTGGAGAATATGGCAGGCAAGAAGATCAAGGTTCTTCGGACAGACAACGGGGGTGAGTATAAAAGCAAAGTCTTCCAGGAGTTCTGTACCAAAGAAGGAATCAAGAGAGAGTGGACTATTCCCTACAACCCACAACAAAATGGGGTTGCTGAGCGTAAGAACAGGGCAATTGTTGAAGCAGCCAGGGCCATGCTGTTTGATCAAGATCTGCCTAAGTATCTTTGGGCAGAGGCTTGCAGCACAGCAGTCTATATTCATAATAGAGTACCTCATAAGATTTTGGGAAAAATGACACCAGAAGAAGGCTTTACAGGGAAGAAGCCTGAGGTCGGGCATTTTAGGATCTTTGGCAGTATAGCATACTGTCACGTACCATCAGAAAAAAGAACTAAGTTAGATTCGACTGCAGAGAAAGGTTTCTTTGTTGGATACAGCGAAACCTCTAAGGCATACAGGATCTTTATTCCAGGAATGAGGAGGATCATACTGAGACATGATGTGAAGTTTCTGGAGGAGAAAGCCTTCAGAAAATCTCAGGATTTGCCAGCAGTTGAACAGAGTCAACAGATTGAAGCTCCAAAAGTGGATCAAGAGTCTCAGATACAGGGCACTGTGACAAGAACAAATACAGATACAGGTACCTTGGGTGAGTTGAATCCACAGGATCAGGAGCAGCAGAATAAGGAACAACAAGCTCCATCTATTGGTGTATCTCCTACTGGCGGGAGAAGGATTAGTCGAGTGGAAACTCAGATTGCGCAAGATGCTCAGGAGTTTATGGGAGCTCCTAGAACGAGTGGCAGGGAGAGGAGACCACCGGCTAAATATTCAGATTATGTGGCATTAATAAGCGAGCTCATTGACAGTGAGCCTTCCAGTTATCAGGATGCTGCCCAGCAGCAAGTTTGGCAGGATGCTATGGTGGAGGAATATAACTCCATCATGAAGAACGATGTCTGGGAGGTAGTGCCAAGGCCTATAGATAAGGCAGTGGTTGGTTCTCACTGGATCTATAAGATCAAGCATGCTACAGATGGCAGCATAGAGAAATACAAAGCCAGGTTCGTGGCCAAGGGGTTCTCTCAGAAGGAGGGAATAGACTATGACGAGACATTCGCTCCAGTGGCCAGATATACCTCCATACGAGCTGTGATCTCATTAGCAACACAAATGGGATGGCAAATCCATCAGATGGATGTTAAGACGGCTTTCCTAAATGGAATCATAGAGGAAGAGGTGTACATCGAACAGCCAGAAGGTTTTGTGGCGCATGGGAGTGACTCTCATGTTTGTAGGTTAAAGAAAGCACTATACGGACTTAAGCAGGCACCCAGAGCGTGGTATGAGGGCATAGATAGCTACTTGCAGAGTATGGGATTCGTGAAGAGTGAAGCGGACTCCAACCTTTACTATCTCATGATGGGGGGTGAACCACTCATCCTAGTTTTGTACGTGGATGATTTATTTATGACTGGTTCACCAAGGCTCATAGAGGATTGCAAGAGGGACCTAGCAGCTGAGTTCGAGATGAAGGATTTGGGATTGATGCACTATTTTCTGGGACTAGAGGTGTGGCAGACAGAGGGAGATATTTTCCTTGGTCAAGGGAAATATGCTATAGAAATCTTGAAGCGATTCAGAATGCTGGACTGTAGACCCATGTCCACACCAATGGTTACCAATTAGCAGAAGATCAATGCATCAAAGCAGGAGGTAGCAGACCCCACCTTGTATAGATAGCTTATTGGGTCATTGATGTATCTGGTCAATACAAGACCGGACATTTGCTTTGCAGTCAACTCTCTTAGTCAGTTCATGGTAGAACCAAAGATAATTCATTGGACAGCAGCAAAGCATGTGCTGAGGTATCTACGTGGTACAGTTGAGCATGGGTTGAGATATACTCGGGGTGATGGTGTCAAGTTGATTGGCTACACTGATGCAGACTGGGCTGGTAATGCAGTAGACAGGAAAAGCACTTCGGGGTGTTGTTTCAGCATGGGATCAGGGGTTGTCTCTTGGTATAGCAGGAAACAGAAGTCTGTTGCACTAAGCTCTACAGAAGCAGAGTACATGGCAGCAAGCATGGCAACATGTGAGGCCATATGGGTTCGGAAGCTGTTAGTAGCATTGTTTGGTCAGGAACTAGAATCGACCATCATTCACTGTGATAATCAGAGTTGCATAAAACTCTCTGAGAATCCTGTGTTTCATGATAGGTCAAAGCATATTGACATTAGATATCACTTTATCAGGGATTGTGTACAGCGTGGATTGGTTCGACTACAGTATATATCTACAGATGAGCAGGTTGCAGACATCTTAACGAAGGCCTTGATGAAAAGCAAGTTTGTCTTCTTCAAGGACAAGTTAGGTGTAGTAGAGAACACCTTCCTCGCTAAGAGGGAGTGTTAAAATTAGTAGCTCAGAAGCTTTTCCAGCCTGGAACCGTGTCACCCAGGCTGGAGCAGGGGTGGAGATAATTATCTCCAGATTTTTTGTTTTTTAATCTTTCCTTTCTACAACGCACTTGCCAATTTGGAGATATTCTTTTTAGAAACAACTTTGTTGTTTTTCTAAGATTAATCTCTGCTTTGTTTCACCGTTGGTGAATAAGAGATTATAAAAAGAATAGATGTCTGCATTGTAGACACATAGATTTGAAAGGTTTTTGCAGGAAATGACACAGGATCGAAGAGAGGTTGCAGTGAACAGAAAAAGGAGTTGAATATAATCCAAGTTTGCAGTATTGCTGTAGATGCCAAGTTCTGGCAGTTGTTGTAACTTCTTTCCTTTCTGCTTTAATAAAATCTCTCTCTTTGAATGCTGGTTTTTCCCCAGAGTTAGAGGTTTTCCAGGGTAAATCATTGTGTAAAAGTGTGATTGGTTTTCTCTGCATTCAGTATTTTAGTGAATGGTGTTGTGCATGCTTTAATTCATTGTTTCAGTCATTTGATTTCTGTTATTCGAATTTCTGAAGATAAACAATAGTGAATTTATTGCTGGGTTTCACAACACCAATAGAGCAGGCGTATTTTTCATATGCTAGACCACGAGGGGTCCGTTGTTAGGCTTGGCCTTGACCCAGAAGGGCACATCCCACGGTTTTGCCCGCCTCTACTGCGCGTAAAAATGTTCCATTTCAGCGCCCACACGATCAACTGCTTGAAGGAGCGGGCCAATTGGGATTCGCCTGTTAAGGTCTCTTCCTTCCAGGCGCCGTGCGGTCACTTGTGGCAGGCGGTCACGCGGGCCCGTGGGCTTGATCCGGATGAGATCGCGGCATTTCAACTGTCCGTCAACTGTCGGCCCCGACTAGTTCCTCGGCTGCCCGACTCCTACTTTGGCAATGCTGTTCAAGCCATATTCGTGACGTCAACCGCCGGGGAGCTTAACAGTTCGCCTCTGTCTTTCACAGCCGGTTTGCTGAACAGTTTAATTGCGGGTCATACGGATGGGGTTATTAGAGAAACGATTGGTGAGTGGCATAAAGAGCCGGTTGTGTATAGGTTTGATGAGTTAGTGAAGAATGGTTTGATGGTGGGGAGTTCTCCGCGGTTTGAGATTTATGAGAACGATTTTGGGTGGGGAAGGCCCGTGGCGCTCAGGTGTGGGACGAACAATCATTTTGACGGAATGGTGTCTGCTTTTCCCGGTCGTGAAGGGGGAGGAAGCGTGGAATTTGAGATTTGCCTTCTTCCGCCCACCGTCAGCGCTTTGGAAGTTGACCAAGATTTCGTTTGTCCATTACATTAATGCAATCGAAAATATTTCCTGTGTGCTTTTGATTTGAACCATGTTACTGTGTTACATATTGTTTCTTATAATGTATATTTAAATTAGCCAAGTATTTAGTGTTTTAGTTTTAAATTAGCAAGATAAATCTTATAAGTTTTTAATTAGTTGATAGGTTATATAGTGAGATCACTTGTAAATTACTATTGAGTCATCTGAAAATAAGTTTTAGTTGTCATATGATGGTAAACTAGCTCTCATTTAGTGGTAAAAGCATCCAAAATATTACTTATCACTTAAAAGATAGATTAATATTGCTTTTCCAATTAGATGGGAACATTCTATTTCTATTCCAATATTTTCTATCAATTTGATGGAAACTTTCTTTTTTCATTTGCATTGCTTTATGCCTTAAATCTGCTTACAAATATTTCAAAACTAGATAATACTTAATTTATTTAAGAAAGTTTATTTCATTCCATTATTTATTATTAATTGTTTAATCCAACCACTTACAATTGGAATTTGCAGCACATAACATTCATACACACCCATGCACAAAATGTACTTTTTAACATATTAAAATACATATAGTTTTCTATTGGTGTAACCCTTCAACCTCCTTTAGGTGCAAGTGCTAGTTATATTATCTATTAAATTTATATTTTTCGGGTTCTAAGTTTTTATTTAGTAGGATGAGGTCTAATTTATAAAAATGTAATTTATTTGAAATTTTAATGAAAGCTTAAAAACTAAATTAAAAAATACCAAACATTGGTTTTTGAAACAAATCAGACATAAACAAAATAAATTAAATATGAAAGCATTAACATGGTCAAATTGTGAAAAAAATTACATCGTTAAATAGCTAAGAGAGAGCTTAACATTACCTAGGTGTTTATTTTACTCGACCTTGAAACATGTGCAAACTTGATGGCTAGCATAGACAAGATAATGTGAAATTTTGTAGACTATGCAAAAACACATTTTTGGACATTGGAAAGGAACTCCAAACCTTTGGGTTGGAAATCCAAACAAAATACAAGCCAAAGACTTGGGGATTCCCAAAGAAAAGTAAACTATGAGTGCATTATAACACACTACTATTATGTCATAGTTTTGACATAATGCAAGCGCATTATAACACACTCAGATTGTGAATTACTTTATTTTTTTGTGTGTGCTAATATAAATGTGTGTTTTGTATATGCATGTTTGTATTTCACATAGTGCGAGCGTGTTATAACACGCTCCCATTATGGTTCACTTTATATTTTTGTGTATGTATGAATATATGTATGTATGTATGTATGAATTTATGTATGTATGTATGTATGTATGAATGTATGTTTAGGAGTGAGGGTATATGGTTTAGTGTATAGGGTATAGGGATTATAGTTTAGGATATTCAATATAGGGTTGAGAGTTGAGGGTCTAGGGTTTAAGCATGGGATTGAGGATATAAGGTTAAGTATATAGGCTATTGGGATTAAGGTTAAGGATATTGGGTATAGGGTTTAGGGTATGGGTTGAGGGTATAAGGCATATTGTTAAGGGTTGAGAGTGTAGGGTTTAGGGTTTAAGTAGGGTTGAGGGTATAGGGTTGAGAGACAATATTCAAGGTTTAGGGTATAAGGTTGAGGGTATAGGGTATAGGGATGAGGGCTGAGGGTTTAGGGTTTAAGGCATAGGGTTGAGGGATTAGGTACTAAGTATAGGGTTGAGGGTATAGGGTATAGGGTCGAGGGTTGAGGGTTTATAGTTGAGGGATAATGTTCAGCTAGTTGAGTGTATAAGATTAATGTGTTAGGTCAAGAGATTAAAATTTAGGATATTATGTTTAGGTTTTAGGAATAGGTTGAGTGAATAAGGCAAAGATTTAAAGGTTGAGATTATTTGGTTTAGGTTTTAAATATAGGGTTGAGGGGCAATGTTTAAGTTTTAGGGTATAAGGTTGAGGGAATAGGGTATAGGGATGAGGATTGGGGGTGTAGGGTTTAGGGTTTAAGGTATAGGGTTGAGGGTTGAGGGATTAGAGAGTAAGTTTAGGGATGATGGTATAGGGTATAGGCTCGAGGGTTTACAGTTGAGGGATAATGTTTAGCTCATTGAATGTATAAGATTAAGTGTTTTAGGTACATGGATTATAGTTTAGAATATTGGGTTTAGCATTTAGGGTATGGGTTGAGGGAATAAGGCATAGTTTTAAAGGTTGAGACTATATGGTTTAGGTTTTAAGTATAGGGTTAAGGGACAATGTTCAAGGTATAGGCTATAAGGTTAAGGGTATAAGGTATAGGGATGAGGGTTGAGGGTGTAGGGTTTAGAGTTTAAGGGATAAGGTTGAGGGTTTATAGTTGAGGGATTTGTTTTCCCCATTGACTATATAATATTAAGTGTGTATGGTATAGGGATTATGGTTTATGATATTGGGTATAGGGTTGAGGGTTGGATAGTATATGGCATAGGGTGAAGGGTTTAGAGTCTATGGCTTAGGGTTTAACTATAGTGTTAAGGGTATAGGGTATAGGGATGAGGGTTGAGGTTGTAGGGTTTAGGGTTTAAGGTATAGGGTTGAGGGTTGAGGGATTATGGCTTAAGTATAAGGTTTAGGGTATAGGGTATAGGGTATAGGGTATAGGGTATAGGGTTTAGAGTTTATAGTTGAGGGATAATGTTTAGGGTTGAGTGTCTAAGGTTAAGTGTATAGGGTATAGGGATTAGGGTTTAAGATATTGGGTATAGGGTATAGGGTTTCAATTGAGGGTATAAGGCATAAGGTGAAGGGTTGAGAGTATATGGTTTAGAGTTTAAGTATAGGGTTGGGGGATAATATTAAGGATTTAGGGTATAAGGGTGACATTATAGGGTATGGAGATGATAGTTAATGTTGTAAGGTTTAGGGTTTAATGTATAGGGTTGAGGGTTGAAGAATAAGGGATTAAGTATTGAGTTGAGGGTATAGGGTATAATATTGAGTTTTGAGGGTATAAGGCATAGGGTATATGGTATAGTGTTAAGTGTTGAGGGGATAGGGTTTAGGGATGAGGGTTTAGGTTGTAGGGTTTAGGGTTTAAGTTATAGAGTTTAGGGTATAGGGTACAATATTAAGTGTTGAGGGTATAGGGTATAATATTAAGTGTTTAGCATATAGGGTTGAGGGATGAGGGTTGAGGTTGTAGGGTTTAGAGTTTAAGGTATAGGATGAGGGTTGAGGTATTAGGGCTAAAGTATAGGATTGAGGGTATAGGGTAGAGGGTTGAGGGATTGATGGCTTAAGTATTAGATTGAAGGTATATAGTATAGGTTTGAGGGATTGAGGTTATAAGGCATAGGGTGAAGGGTTGAGGTGTTGAGGGTATAAGGCATAGGGTTGAGGGTTGAGGGTTGACAGATTGAGGGATTGAGGATATAAGGCATAGGGATGAGGGCTAATAGTTGAGGGATTAGGGCTTAAGTATAGGGTTGAGGGTATAGGGTATAGGGTAGAGGGTTGAGGGTTTATAGTTGAGGAATAATGTTAAGGGTTGAGTGTTTATGGTTAAGTGTATAGGGTATATGGATCATGGTTTATGACATTGGGTATAAGGTTTAGGATTTGGATTGAGGATTTAAGGCATAAGGTGAAGGGTTGAGAGACAATATTCATGGTTTAGGGTATAAGGGTGAGGGTATAGGGTAAAGGGATGAGGGTTAGGGTTTAGGGTTTAAGGTATAGGGTTGAGGGTTGAGGGATTATGGCTTAAGTATTGGATTGAGGGTATATGGTATAGTGTTGAGTGTTGAGGGTATTAGGCATAGTGTATAGTGTTAAGTGTTGAGGGGTATAAGGTATAGGGATGAGGGTTGAGGTTGTAGGGTTTAGGGTTTAAGGTATAGGGTATATTGTTAAGTGTTGAGGGTATAGGGTATAGTGTTAAGTGTTAAGGGTATATGGTTGAGGGATGAAGAATGAGGTTGTAGGGTTTAGGTTTTAAGGTATAGGGTGAAGTTTGAGGGTTAGGGTAGAGGGTTGAGGGTTGAGGGAATGATAGTTTAAGTATTAGGTTGAGGGTATTTGGTATAGGGATGAGGGTCTATGTTGTAGGGTTTAGGGTTTAAGGTATAGGGTTGAGGGTTGAGGGACTAGGGCTTAAGTATTTAGTTGATAGTATAGGGTATAGGGTTTATGGTATAAGGCATAGGGTATAGGGATGAGGGTTGAGGTTGTAGGGTTTAGGGTTTAAGGTATAGGGTTAAGGGAACAGGGATTGAGTATTGGGTTGAGGGTATAAGGTATATTGTTGAGTGTTGATGGTATAAGGCATAGTGTGAAGGGATAGGGTATAAGGTATAGTGATAAGTGTTGAGCGTATTGGGTATAGGAATGAGGGTTGAGTTTGTAGGGTTTAGGGTTTAAGGTATAGGATTTAGGGTACATGGTTAATGTATCTAGGGTATATTGTGAAGTGTTGAGGGTATAGGGTGGAAGGGTTAACGGATTAAGGGTGTAAGGCATAGGGTTGAGGGTTAAGGGATTGAGGGTATAAGCGAAAGGGTGAAGGGTTATGGGTATAGGGTATATGGATGATGGTTGGGGTTGTAGGGTTTAAGGTTTAAGGTATAGCATTGTGGGTTGAAGGATTATGACTTATATATTGGGTTGAGTGTTGGTGCATTTTTTTATGCACTTCTCAACATAGGTAATGCATAGCTGCATCATCTCTCTTGAAAGACAATATTCCACAATCAAATTGTAGAACACTATCCCAAGGTCTTTAATGTAAGGTTTTGATAGTGCTTGGAATATCTCAGTTGATGTTATGTGATTTGATGGAATCACAAGGTGGACTTACGGATGAGTTACAAAGCATGGGAAGTTGGATTTGCAAATGGAGTTCTTAAGATGGGAAAGTTGTTGTGCATTTGCTATAGGTTCAAACAATAGTCTTGAACTCCATTTCAACTTTGGATTTGGATTTACAATGTGCAATGTACCTTGCCTAAGGTTACTTATTAAAAAAAAGGAAAAAGGGTAGGGAAGAGAGAAGGTTCTTGGATCTGAAACTATGAATGACCAGTGACAATGGTGGCTGTTATAGTAGGTAGGCATCCTAAACTGGGTTTTTCTTGACCAAGAGAAACCTACATCTACACAAAACCAATGTAATCTCCTAAGATCTATTGATTTTCAGATTGCACATGCACATCATGAACATGCAATTGAACTAAGTTGCAACATTGGAATAAAGAATCCCAGGATAACTTTGCACAACAACTTGTCATCAACAAGTGCTAAAAGTATGGGCTAAAAGCTTATCAAATACTATAACAACAACACCATCATGACAGCCATTAAAAAAAACTAACAATAAAAATAACATGGAAGTAGAACGATGCATGCAAGATGAGAAAAATCAAAGACAACATCCATAAAATCATGCAATTTTGTCTTCTATTGTTGCAAATTCTTTTTACACTAGTTATCCAACCCTTTACAACTGAGGGCCAAGCCCCTATTTATAGTTTTCCAAAGCCCAAATGAATGGCTTTGATTGAATTACAATGAATGGCCCATATTTGTTTACATTAGGGCTTCACCTACCCCACATTATCCAATAATTTAAAATAAATCTTTTGTCTTTTTCCTGTTTTGTCACCTAGTGCCCAAGTGTTGTAGCAATTTTGTCATTTAGCTAATTTCCCTTTTCATTGTAGCTGAAACTGTTTAAAAGTTGCCTTCTTACTTGATGTGTTTGCAGTGTTCTTCATTGGATCAAACCAGCCCATCGATGACTAGCATCAATGGATTAGTTGCCCTTGATTCAGGTGGACAACTCCCTCATGCCTTCTTCAAGGCCAACCCCTTGCATTTATGTCATTAACTTCCTTGGCACATGCCTTCTTCTAACAGTGACCTTGTTGGTTGGTGCTAGGGGGAGAGGCCAAACATGAAATGAATGGTGACAGGAGCTATATGCCTTTCCTTGTTCAGCTTTCTTGATGGGTCTCCTAATGGAATCGTAGTAAGCTCCTTGAATCCTACATACATGAAGTGTCGTAAGTGATTTCATACACAAATTAAGGCAAACGTTATTCAAACCTTGCAAAATCCTTGTTAGATCCATCCATGCATCATCAAAAGATCATAATATTCATATTTGGAGCTCATTTGGACCACAAACATTAATGCGGGCCCAAGGGGACATGCATCAAATAGGGGATAGAAAAAAAAAAGGGGAAGTTCCCAGACCTCACAAAACATAGAAAAACTAAGATTCTTCAATTATAGCACATGGGAAAATGGGAATAAAGAGTGCCAAGACAAACTTTCTCAAGATTAGACTTGTTTAAAAAAAGCAGAAGCTTGGAAGGGGAAAATTGGAGGGTCATTGCTCTTTTGAAACGATAATGAGCACACAACGGCCTAGAAGGAAAGTCTCAGATGACGATGGAGGGGCGGAGTTCTGGAAATAGCCACGGAGGGGCAGAGTCCTAGAAACGACCACAAAGGGGCTGAGTTCCAGAGGCCAAGTCGTCGGGGGTCGACAGATGTTCAAAACAACCATGGAGGGGCTAGGCCGCTGGGGGCCAGTGGATGTTCAAAATAGCCATGGAGGGGTGGAGTCTTGAAAATAGCCACACAGGGTTCGGGTTCTAGAGGCCTGGTCACCAGGGGCCCGCAAATGTTCAAAACGGCCATGGAGGGGCGGTGTCCCAGAAATGGCCATGGAGGGTCAAAGTTTTAGAGGTCGGGTCGCTGGGGGCTGGCAGATGTTCAAAATCACCATGGAGGGATGAAGTACCAGAAATGACCATCGAGGGACAGAGTCCGGGAAATGACCATGGAGGGGTCAGGTTGCTGGGGGCCAGTGGATGTTTAAAATGGCCACGGAGGGGTTGAGTCTCAGAAATAGCCATAGAGGGGCCAGGCTCCAGAGGCTGTGTCACCGGGGGTTGGTGGATGTTCAAAACAGCCACAGAGGAGTTGGGTTCTAGAAGTCGGGTCACCAGGGGCCGATGGATGTTCAAAACAACCAAAGAGGGACAAAGTTCTGGAAGGAAATTTTTGAAACCCCTGAAACTTAACGAAACATTGGTAGTTCACTTACGCACCACAAAAACATCCCAAATCCATAGGTAACTTGTCCCCAAAGTCAAAAATGTAGAAAAAAGTGAGTCGAGTGATCAGGGACCAAGTCAGCAGGAACAAGATGAAAGGAAAAAAAGGGAAGGGAGACTTTGTTTCTCTCTGGATTTGAATACCCCAAGTAGGTGAATTTGGTCAGGGGAATTTGATCGTTTGAAGGCACTTGACCGATTTGGGCTTGGAAAATGGGGCACACAAAATAATATAGGAGCAAAGTAGTCTATCGAGAGTGCAAAGAGGGGTTCCTTCTATTCGCCATAAGTGAATTAAAAAGCACATCAATAGAACTGGCACTAGAATGACCCCCTCTTTTTGCTCTCGATAGGCTACTTTGCTCCTATCTTGTTTTGCATGCCTAATTTTCCAAGCCCAAATTGGTCATGTGCCTTCAAACGATCAAATTCCCCTAACCAAATTCACCTACTTGGGGTATTCAAATCCAGAGAGAAACAAAGCCCCCCTTCCCTTTTTTGCCTTTTGTCTTGTTCCTGCTGACTTGGTCCCTGATTGCTCAATTCACTTTTTTCTACATTTTTGACTTTGAGGACAAGTTTGCTATGGCTTTGGGATGTTTTTGTGGTGCCTAAGTGAACTGCCAATGTTTTGTTAAGTTTCGGGGGTTTCAAAAATTTCCTTCTGAAACTTTGTCCCTGTTTGGCTATTTTGAACATCCTCTGGCCCTCAGTGACCCGACCTTTGGTACCTGACCCCTCCATGGTTTTTTGAACATCCGTCGACCCCTGACGACCCAACCTCTAGAAATCGACCCCTCCATGGCCATTTCCAGGACTCCGCTCCTCCATGGTCATTTTGAACATTCGCCGACCCCCAAGGATCCGACCTTCATAAGCTGGCCCCTCCGTGGTCTTTTTGTACATCTATCGGCCCCCGGTGACATAGCCTCTGGAATCGGGCCCCTCCATGGCCATTTCCAGGACTCCACCCCTCTGTGGTTGTTTTGAACATCTGACAACCCGGCCTCCAGAACTTGACCCCTCTCTGGTCGTTTCTGGGACTTCACCCCTCCGTATCTATTTTCGGGACTCCGCCCCTTTGTGGTCATTTTGAACATCTACCGACCCTCGACGACTCAGCCTACAGAACCTGGCCCCTCCATGGCCATTTTCAGAACTCCGTCCATCCATCACCATCTAGGACTTTCCTTTCTAGTCATTGTGTGCTCATTATCTTTTCAAAAGCGCAGTGACCCTCCGACTTTCCCCTTCCAAGCTTCCGCTTTTTTTAAACGAGGCCAATCTTGAGGAAAATTTTCTTGGCGCTCTTTATTCCCCTTTGAATCCCATGCGCTATAATTAAAGAATATTGGTTTTGCTATGTTTTGTGAGGTTTAGGAAATTCCCTTCGGGTTTGTTGTCCCTTGTTTGTTACCCACCCCCTTGGGCCCGCATTAATGGTTATGGTCGAAATGAGTTCCAAATATGAATATTATGATCTTTTGATGATGAATGGATGGATCTAACAAGGATTTTGCAAGGTTTGACTAAAATTTTCTTTGTTTTTTGTATGAAAGCACTTACAAAACTTCATGTATGCAAGATTCCAGGAGCTTATTGTAGGGTTCGTCAGGAGACCCATCGAGGAAGCTAAACAAGGAAAGGCATATAGCTCCTGTCACCATTCATTTCATGTTCACCTCTCTCCCTAGCACCCACCAATAGGGTCAGTGTTAGAAGAAGGCCTTTGCCAAGGAAGTCAATGACAAAAATGCAAGGGAGTGGCCTTGAAGAAGGCATGAGGGATCTGTCCACCCGAATCAAGGGCAACCAATCCATTGATGCCAGTCATTGAAAAACCCATTTGATCCAATGAAGAACACTGCAAAAACATCAAGTAAGAAGGTAAATTTCAGGTAGTTTCAACTACAGTGAAAAGGGAAATTATCTAAATGACAAAACTTCTACAACACCTGGGCACTAGGTGACAAAACAGGAAAAAGACAAAAGATGTATTTTAAATTGTTGGATAATGGGGGATAGGTGAAGCCCTAATGTAAACAAATATGGGCGATTCATTGTAATTTAATCATGGCCATTCATTTGGTATTTGGAAAACTATAAATAGGGGCTTGCCCCTCATTTGTAAAGGGTTGGAGAACTGGTGTAAAAAGCATTTGCAGCAATATAAGACAACATTTTCTGATTTTATGAATGTTTTCTTTGATTTTACTCATCTTGCATGCATGGTTCTACTTCCATGTTAGTTTTATTTTTAGTTTTTTTTTAATGGTTTCATGATGGTGTTGCTATTATAGTATTTGATAAGCTTTCATCCCATACTTTTAGCACTTGTTGATGACAAGCTGATGTGCAAAGTTAGCCTAGGCTTCTTTATTCCAATGCTACAACTTAGTTCAATTACATGTTCATGATGTGCATGTACAATCTGAAAATTAGCAGACCTTAAGAGATTGCACTAGTTTTGTGTAGCTGTAGGTTTCTCTTGGTCAAGCAAAATTCAGTTTAGGATGCCTGTCTACTATAGCAGCCACCATTGTCACTGTTCATTCATAGTTTCAGATCCAGGAACCTTCTCTCTTCCCTGCCTTTTTTCCTTTTTTTTAATAAGTAACCTTAGGCAAGGTTCATTGCACATTGTAAGTCCAAATCCAAAGTTGAAATGGAGTTCAAGACTGTTGTTTGAACCTACAACAAACACACAACAACTTTCCCATCTTCAGAACTCCATTTACAAATCCAACTTCCCACACTTTGTAACTCATCCATAAGTCTATCTTGGGATTCCAACAAATCACATACCATCAACTGAGATATTCCAAGCATTGTCAAGACCTGACATTAGAGACCTTGGGATAGTGTTCTACAATTTGATTGTGGAAGATTGTCTTTTAGGAGAGGTGATGCACCTATGCATTACCTGTGTTGAGAAGTGCATAAGAAAACACATCAACATTGAGGGTATAAGGTATAGTGTTGAGTGTTGAGGGTATAAGTCATATAGTGAAGGCATAGGGTATAGGGTGTAGTGTTAAGTGTTGAGGGTATAGGGTATAGGGATGAGCATTGAGGGTGTTAAGGTTTAGGGTTTAAGGTATAGGGTTGAGAGTTGAGGGATTAGGGCTTAAGAATAGAGTATAGGTTTGAGGGTTGAAGGTTATAGTTGAGGGATAATGTTCAAGGTCGAGTGTCTAAGGTTAATTGTATAGGGTATAGGGATTAGTCTAAATTAAGATATTGTGTATAGAGTTTAGGGTTTGGATTGAGGGCATAGGGATGAGGTTTGAAGGTTTAAGGTTTATTGAATGCACTGATAGGGTTGAGGGTTTAGGGTTTAGGTTATAGTGATGAGGGTTGAGTTTGTAGGGCTTTAGGTTTAAGGTAAATTAGTGATGCCTGACCTTTTTTTTGAGCATTGTACTATTTCTTTCATATTTTTCTTATAGTGGAGGTCATTTAATAAAATCTTAGGGTTATCATATTGAGTTGTGTAACCTTGGTGCTTATGCTATGCTTTGATGTGTATAATAGTTTATGGAATATTTGGTTTACCATCGATGTTTGTGTTGTTTATGATGTTTATATTGTCATTTACTATTTAACTATTTATGATGGGTACATACATGAGGATGTTATATACAAGTTGGGAATTATACGTCACACTTATATAACTATTATAAATGTTCATAGATGGATATGGTTAATGCATTTTGGATTCATGCACATAAATTGCATACATGGAAATGTTTTAATATTTCAACATTATTACTATTAATATACTAGTTACGTATGATTTAATAATTATTCTCTAGTTCAAGATTATATTTTTGATAATCATCAATATCTTCGCTTATGATTCTAGATCACATGGCTTTTAGGTTGTATTTCATTTGATATAGATATTGGTATTAGTTTCATCAGTATTATTTCCTTATCAAATTATTTTTAAAAAAAATACTCTACATTTAAATGTGCAATGATGATAAAATTAGTAATGTTATTAATATTTAGCTTTACACTCTATAACAAAAGTATGACATAAACATGGTTTTGAGAGGGGTATTCATGGTAATATTATCATCAAAATTTATATTAATATTGGTAATATTAATATTAGTTTTAATCCTTATGTTAATAGTGATGTCAAATAATATTACCAATAATAATGTTAATTTCAATATTAAGGGATTAATTTCAATATAAATAATGTACAATAGTACAGTAATAAGAGGTATTGATGATCATAGTAGTGATGTTAAAATATAATAGGTAGAGGTATTTAAGATACCTAATAAATTGGAGAGGAATTTAAATTATACAAATGTATGGAGAATGGGTATTAGAAACATAAATTTGAGGGGTAGACATAAAATTAGTACCTATAAATGTATTTTATATGTAATTGTATATTAAGTTAATTTACTAAGGCATTACTAAGGGAGTGATCACATGAAGTGAAAAGGGGGAGATACATATAGGTAGATAAAATAATTATGGCATGAACATAATGTGAAATAAATGGAATACCATAGGACATAAAGATTATTGGCATAATTGTAGAGGCGAGAATGAAAATAACATAATGTTCATCAATTCTAGAAATAATGACATAAGGTAGAAATGAGGAGATAGGTAATAAGTGTGAGAGTAGAATAAGAGAATAGGAGAAGTGGATACATATATAAGTAAAGAGTGATGTGAAGATGAGAAATGAAATAAAGAGTGGGAGAAAGAATATATAAAATGATAAAATGATAGTATGAAAATTGATAGAATAATAAGATATAGCAAAAAATAAGTAACTATGAAAAGATGAAAAATATAGGTTGTGGTGACAAAGTGGATAAAAGAATATTAAGTAAATAATAAAAGTAAAAATAACAAAGAGTGTGAAGAAAGTATGGAAAAGATAAGAATAAAGGGTAGCGGAAGATAATGTGCAATGGGAAAGCAAAGGATTAATAAAATATAAAAGCGGGTGGTCAAAATGTAAATGCAAGAATCAAAATATAAAAAAAATAATAACACGGTCCTTCCACTTTCTTGTGTAGAATGATCACCTTTCTTCTGTTTGTAGTTGAGAACTTAAATTGATGCGACAATCACTAGATTCAGGGAGATTTCATTTGAATTAAGGAGGTGACCATGATGTTCATTTTCCAAAAACCATATTAATGAATCAAACAATTTCAATGCAGTGATCTACACATTATTGAAGGATGAAAAGGAAAGAAAAGAGGTATTTTGTCCCTCAGATGGTGTGTCAGGCATGATGTTGGAGGATGACATGAAAAATAAAAATAAAATGATGGGGGTAGTTGCAGGCTACCAGGAGGACCTTGTTTACTTTAACTTGGCCATACTTTTTCTGAACCAGATTGATAATAGAAAAAAATAAGTCTTCTCTTCAACAATAGATATTATGCAGATAAAATAAGAAAACCAATAAACAAAATGGGAGGGAATAAAGAAATATCCCTTGGGATAATTATGCTCATTGGGGTAATAGGCACTATAGGATGACAATCCTGAGATGAGTTGTGAGGCACCTTGGCTTATGAATTTTCTTCTAATTTCTTGAATAACATAAAAGGGATAGATTGCTACTCTGGGGAAATTGGTGAAAGGAAAGTATTTTTGCTCAATCATGGGGGGTGATAGCTTCCAGTTAGGAGGAAAAATTGGTCCATAGTTCAAATCCCAAGCAAGGAAGAATGTTCAACTCTATGGATCTTCTTCCAAAATTCACTTCAAGCAATAGAACCCCAAAAGAAAACACATCAATACATGTTACAATGTGTTGACAACAAGACATAGATTTCACAGAATCTTGAGTTAAGTCACTTGTCATTATTCGATGAATGCATTTGGGGGGAGTTTAATTTGGTAAATTAGTAGGTAGCTAGATTATTTCTATTGTTGTTGTGTTCTGTATAAGATAAATTTGTTTCTAGCTATTGAATTAAAGCATTAGTTTGCATTTTATTTATTTTTATATGCATGCTTCTTTCCACATTTGGCATGGATGTTTGCTGAGATGTTGGGAAGTGGGCTTTATGTCATACAAATTGCATTTGCTGAAAATTTCTAAAGCCTTTTCAATAAACCTATTTTTGGGTGTATCCTACAATCCATGCAACCAATGAGACCATAAAACTTTGAGGAATTCCATCAATAGTCCATGCCCCTTATCTATGATTTGTGTTTCCTTGTGGGATTGCTTCAAACAATTAATGTGCTAGTCTATGCCTCCACATTTTGTAGACTTGTCCACCAAGACAATTGCAACTGTAGCCACTAAAAAAGTCTCTCCATCTTGTATGCTTCAATGGTTGTCTGAACCGGCTGGGCTTAAGTATGACACACTAAGCTCTGAATTTTTCGGTGAGTCAAAAAACTTATTTTCTATTTTTTATTTTTCTATTTTCATTTTTACCATGTCACTATCACCACTGAGCATTGTTAGGCTAGGCTTCATACTTTTCACTGGGCTGCATGCATGCATCAAACATTATACACATTGAGAATAACATTAATTAGAATATTTCATCAACATTATACACGTTCAGTTTTACATTAATTATAATATTTCTTCTCTAATATTTTTGAAGGTATAGCGGGAAAGTTTGAAAATTTGTTAAAAGTAAAGTTAATTTTTTTCAGAAGCACAAATTACTTATATATTTATTTTAGATTTATGTTAAAGGTTATTTATTTTATTTTATTTTATTTTATTTATATAAAAATGTTGAAGAGGATTAAATAATATAATGAATTAATAAATAAAATTTAAGTAAATCTATTGTATTAAAATAATTGATATATATTTGAAATGTTTTTTTAAAAAAAATCATAAAAAATTATATTAGTAATAAATCAATTATTAGATATTACTTATTTATATATTATATTATATCTTATTATTTATATATTATATTTGTATACTATGTTTTATTATATATAATATAATACAAAATAAGACAATGACCATATTTTACATATTATTATATACTTATATATACCATATTATTTATTATATTATATACATTATTAGTCATATTATATTATATAAATTATTAGTCATGGTAGGGTTAGATTTCAATTAGGTCATAGGTATCTTAATTTTCATTGAATTCAATTAGGTTTTAGGGTTAGGGTTAGATTTGAATTGGGTTAGGGTTATATTTCAATTAGGTTATTAAAAATTCAATTCCTTATTTGGTGGGGGAAAATTGGTGGAATCTTCATCTTCAAATTCATGAATGATTTTTAAAAAATAGTGTGATTAAGAATTACATTTACACATAAGTTTATAATATCAAAAAAATTATATAACACTATTATTTACTATTATGCTTATGATTGTGAATTAGTTAGGATTATGATTATAATAGGGTTATGATTATGGTTATGGCTTAGTTATGAGAAAAGACTCTGTATGCCAAGCTTTATGTCTTATGTTTTTTGGTGTCTTGGTCAAACTATCTCATCAAATCTAATCAAATCCAAACATGTCACATTTCACATGCTTGAAACATGGGTTTTAGTGTTTGCATAGGCATCTTAAATTTCATCAAATTCAATTAGGGTTCAATTAGGGTTAGAATTCAATTAGGTTTTAGGGATAGGGTTAGATTTCAATTAGGTCAGAGGCATCATAAATTTCATTGAACTCAATTAGGATTCAATTAGGATTAGAATTCAATTAGGTTTCAAGGTTAGGGTTAGATTTCAATTAGGTTAGGGTTAGGGTAAAGTTCATTATTAAAAATTCAATTTCCTTGTTGGTGGGGGAAAATAAAGAATCTTCATAAAAATCCATGAATGATTTTTAAAAAATAATGTGATTAAGAATTACATTTACACATAAGTTTATCATATGAAAAAATAATGTGATTAAGAATTACATTTACACATAAGGTTATTGTTAGAATTGTGAAACAAGCACAAAACCATGAGCCACAAGATCAAACACAAACAAAACACCTTCCACGCAAGAGATCTGCAAAACAAATGTGCAATTATCTTCAACAAGAAAAAGTTACAGAAGAGAGAAAACTTTTAAGAAGATATGAAAGCTACAGATATTCTCCTATTAATAATTACAATGAGATCAATCCTTATAAAATGAGATCAAGAAACCCAAAAGGGAAAGCCTAATGGGAAGCCCTAGTGTGCACACTTAATAATTAATAAATAATTAATTATTAATGCGCCTAAGTTTAGCTTAAGTAACTAAAGTGATAAGTGACTTAATTAATTAACCAATATGATTAAATTAATTAAGTAAAAAACTACTTATTACTCTAACACCCCCCCTTAAGATGAACTTAGGAAGTAGCTAAAAACAGTTAGGAAAAGATGCATGAAAGCAAATATGGGTCTCGACAAACAAGGCCAACTAAGGTACCCATGTACAAACATAAGATCTCTATAATGCGGAGAAATAGAGAAAACATCGTGGGAAAAAAACTCTACTCCAAGAAGAGATCAAAGGTGATTGAAGGTCTAAAAATCCTCCAAATCAAGGAAATGTCCTAAGAAAGAACATGTAGAACATCATAGAAGCATGAAGAAGCTGCAAACTCTGTCAAAAGATGACTGCTACGGTTCTGAAGAACCTCCTCTGAAGATAGGATGATCAAGATCAAGAAGACAACAATCTGCATGAGTGCCCCCAATGACACTACTCAAATCCAATGGCAAACAAAGGCAAAACATCTGGAATGAAGATACAGATGGCATAAGTACCTATAGTCTAAAAAACCCTAATCAACTAAAGATGAAGATTCCTTCCAAGTAAAAACCAAGGAAGCATTAGCACGAATAGTAGAAACCCCCCCATAATGCTGAAAAGGGAGAGGCGTGATAGGTACACTGAAACTGAATGCCAAAAAGTAGTGCATGAAGAGGAACCAAGAGCATTTGAAGGTGCAAACATGAAAGTACAAGTTGATAGAAAGGATGTGAAACCAAAAGTCACATACGCATGAGAAAGGTATGAAGGCAAACAAATACAAACATCAATCCCCATGGCACTTTATATCATAGTGCGAGTACAATAAGGCACAAAGTGATGTGCAAGAAACCCAATACTACACATAAAATGTTGAGGTACTTTATCTCAGTGTGTTTACAAAAGAGAAATACATGCAATGTGAGCCCATAATGTCTACAATGTCCAAATAGGACAACATGCTGAAAATAAAATTCTCTTACATAAAATGAGGAAACTAGTAGCACCATGATGAATTAAACAAAAAAAATGTACTTTAAAAAAAAAGGGTACCCAAAAAAGTGTTCGGATGCAGAAGATATGGCCTGTCAAAGTTTCCAAAATGAGAACTGAACAGCAACAGCACTGAGAAATTTTTTTTTTGGAAAAAAACCAAAAGTCAAAACTATAAATACCTGCACCACTACGAAGAGCACAAAATTCCACCCCATTTCAAAAAAAATTGCATGCAAAAAGACCACTGTATGGCTGAGATATGGCCTCTGGAAGTTGAGGTGCAAATCTAAAAAGCCCAACGGAGAGGGGCTGAGAAAGGAAAAAGTGATCTCCACCAAATTTAGGAAAAACACCTCTAGATCTGGAGGTCCACCAATTTTAGTGATGCTAAGAAAAAACTCCTCCAATTACAGTGCATTATTTTGCATAAAAAACTTTACAAATTATATTTTTTTGTTAAAAAAAATATATAAAAAAACATTGATTTTAAAAAAAAAAAATTATAAAAAAGGTACCCATGGGAAGGTATGCCTACACAGGTCTGTGCAGGTCAATACCTACATAGTACCCTGTGCAGGTACGTACTGCAAAAGGACTTCTTCCTTTTAAAAAAAAAAACACAATTTTTTTTGAAAAAAACTTTTAAATTTGTTTTTTAAACAATTTGAAAAAAAATGCAAATTTAATTTTTTTTGCAAAAAAAAATGATTTTTTGGACGAAATTTTACCTCAATCCGCATGCACGGTTTTACTAGCAATTTTTTTTTGTCTCTCAGAT
Source organism: Sequoia sempervirens (assembly GCA_007258455.2). NCBI lineage: Eukaryota > Viridiplantae > Streptophyta > Pinopsida > Cupressales > Cupressaceae > Sequoia > Sequoia sempervirens. The sequence goes on along the minus strand of VDFB02281492.1, from coordinate 436,466,747 downwards.
CAACTTTGTCCAAAATGGACGAATGAATAGTTGATTTTGGAGTTTTGGACTACTGCAAACAAAATGGCGAGGTCTGTTTGTCTTGAAAATGCTCTGAAAATTTGAACACCCCTGGATCTGGCTAAAAAACCTTTCTTCAAACCCTCACAGATCTAACAAACAGAAGCCAAATTTGAAGAAACAAAGGTTGATCTGGACTATTCCGGTAGCTCTGGATTTAATAGAGAGGTCTGATTCACGCCAAAATGCTTCTAAAAACTTCCTCCTACAAAATTTGCAAAGAAACCAAAGGGGATTCAGATATGAAGCCTGCAACCCTTGTTGAAGATGAAAACCTCATAAATTGAGAAGGGGTTCATTGAATCCACGCTCTGATACCATGTTAGAATTGTGAAATAAGCACAAAACCATGAGCCACAAGATCAAACACAAACAAAACACCTTCCACGCAAGAGATCTACAAAACAAATGTGCAATTATCTTCAACAAGAAAAATTTACAGAAGAGAGAAAACTTTCAAGAAGATATGAAAGCTATAGATATCTTCTCATTAATAATTACAATGATATCAATCTTTATAAAAGGAGATCAAGAAATCCAAAAGGGAAAACCTAAAGGGAAGCCCTAGTGTGCACACTTAATAATTAATAAATAATTAATTATTAATGTGCCTAAGTTTAGCTTAAGTAACTAAAGTGATAAGTGACTTAATTAATTAACCAATATGATTAAATTAATTAAGTAAAACAACTTATTACTCTAACACCCCCCCTTAAGATGAACTTAGGAAGTAGCTAAAAACACTAAGTAAAAGATGCATGAAAGAAAAGATGGATCCCGACAAACAAGGCCAAGTAGGGTACCCATGTACAAACATAAGGTCTCTATAATGCAGAGAAATAAAGAAAACCTCATGGGAAAAAAACTCTACTCCAAGAAGAGATCAAAGGTGATTGAAGGTCTAAAAGGTCTCCAAATCAAGGAAATGTCCTAAAAAAGAAGAACATGTAGAACATCACAGAAGCATGAAGAAGCTGAAAACTCTGTCAAAAGATGACTGCTACGGTTCTGAAGAACCTCCTCTGAAGATAGGATGATCAAGATCAAGAAGACAACAATCTGCATGAGTGCCCCCAATGACACTACTCGAATCCAATGGCAAACAAAGGCAAAACATCTGGAATGAAGATACAGATGGCATAAGTACCAATAGTCTAAAAAACCCTAATCAACTAAAGATGAAGATTCCTTCCAAGTAAAAACCAAGGAAGCATTAGCACGAATAGTAGAAACCCCCCCATAATGCTGAAAAGGGAGAGGCGTGATAGGTACACTGAAACTGAATGCCAAAAAGTAGTGCATGAAGAGGAACCAAGAGCATTTGAAGGTGCAAACATGAAAGTACAAGTTGATAGAAAGGATGTGAAACCAAAAGTCACATACGCATGAGAAAGGTATGAAGGCAAACAAATACAAACATCAATCCCCATGGCACTTTATATCATAGTGCGAGTACAATAAGGCACAAAGTGATGTGCAAGAAACCCAATACTACACATAAAATGTTGAGGTACTTTATCTCAGTGTGTTTACAAAAGAGAAATACATGCAATGTGAGCCCATAATGTCTACAATGTCCAAATAGGATAATATGCTGAAAATAAAATTCTCTTACATAAAATGAGGAAACTAGTAGCACCATGATGAATTAAACAAAAAAAATGTATTTTAAAAAAAAGGGTACCCAAAAAAGTGTTCGGATGCAGAAGATATGGCCTGTCAAAGTTTCCAAAATGAGAACTGAACAGCAACAGCACTGATAAAAAAGAATTCTGGAAAAAACCAAAAGTCAAAACTAGAAAATACCTACACCACTATGAAAAGCACAAAATTCCACCCCATTTCAAAAAAAATTGCATGCAAAAAGACCACTGTATGGCTGAGATATGGCCTCTGGAAGTTGAGGTGCAAATCTAAAAAGCCCAACAGAGAGGGGCTGAGAAAGGAAAAAGTGATCTCCACCAAATTTAGGAAAAACACCTCTAGATCTGGAGGTCCACCAATTTTAGTGATGCTAAGAAAAAACTCCTCCAATTACAGTGCATTATTTTGCATAAAAAACTTTACAAATTATATTTTTTTGTTAAAAAAAATATATAAAAAAACATTGATTTTAAAAAAAAAAAATTATAAAAAAGGTACCCATGGGAAGATATGCCTACACAGGTCTGTGCAGGTCAATACCTACATAGTACCCTGTGCAGGTATGTACTGCAAAAGGACTTCTTCCTTTTTAAAAAAAAACACAATTTTTTTTTAAAAAAGCTTTTAAATTTGTTTTTTGTAACACTTTGAAAAAAAATGCAAATTTAAATTTTTTGCAAAAAAAATGATTTTTTGGACGAAATTTTACCTCAATCCGCGTGCACGGTTTTACTGGCAATTTTTTTTTGTCTCTCATATCAACTTTGTCGAAAATGGATGAATGAATAGTTGATTTTGGAGTTTTGGACTACTGCAAACACAATGGCGAGGTCTGTTTGTCTTGAAAATGCTCTGAAAATTTGAACACCCCTGGATCTGGCAAAAAAACCTTTCTTCAAACCCTCATAGATCTAACAAACATAAGCCAAATTTGAAGAAACAAAGGTTGATCTGGACTATTCCGGTAGCTCTGGATTTAATGGAGAGGTCTGATTCATGCCAAAATGCTTCTAAAAACTTCCTCCTACAAAATTTGCAAAGAAACCAAAGGGGATTCAGATATGAAGCCTGCAACCCTTGTTGAAGATGAAAACCTCATAAATTGAGAAGGGGTTCATTGAATCCACGCTCTGATACCATGTTAGAATTATGAAATAAGCACAAAACCATGAGCCACAAGATCAAACACAAACAAAACACCTTCCACGCAAGAGATCTACAAAACAAATGTGCAATTATCTTCAACAAGAAAAATTTACAGAAGAGAGAAAACTTTCAAGAAGATATGAAAGCTATAGATATCCTCTCATTAATAATTACAATGATATCAATCTTTATAAAAGGAGATCAAGAAACCCAAAAGGGAAAACCTAAAGGGAAGCCCTAGTGTGCACACTTAATAATTAATAAATAATTAATTATTAATGTGCCTAAGTTTAGCTTAAGTAACTAAAGTGATAAGTGACTTAATTAATTAACCAATATGATTAAATTAATTAAGTAAAACAACTTATTACTCTAACAACCCCCCTTAAGATGAACTTAGGAAGTAGCTAAAAACACTAAGGAAAAGATGCATGAAAGCAAAGATGGATCCCGACAAACAAGGCCAAGTAGGGTACCCATGTACAAACATAAGATCTCTATAATGCAGAGAAATAGAGAAAACCTCATGGGAAAAAAACTCTACTCCAAGAAGAGATCAAAGGTGATTGAAGGTCTAAAAGGTCTCCAAATCAAGGAAATGTCCTAAAAAAGAAGAACATGTAGAACATCACAGAAGCATGAAGAAGCTGCAAACTCTGTCAAAAGATGACTGCTACGGTGCCAAAGAACCTCCTCTGAAGATAGGATGATCAAGATCAAGAAGACAACAATCTGCATGAGTGCCCCCAACAACACTACTCAAATCTGATGGAAAACAAAGGCAAAATATCTAGAAGGAAGATATAGATGGCACAAGTACCAACAGTCTAAAAAACACTGATCAACTGAAGATGAAGATTCCTTCTAAGTAAAAACCAAGGAAGCATTAGCATGAATAGTAGAAACCCCCCCATAATGCTGAAAAGGGAGAGGCCTGATAGGTACACTGAAACTGAATGCCAGAAAGTAGTGCATGAAGAGGAACCAAGAGCATCTGAAGGTACAAACATGAAAGTACAAGCTGATAGAAAGGATGTGAAACTAAAAGTCACATCCGCATGAGAAAGGTATGAAGGCAAATAAAGACAAACATCAACCCCCTTGGCACTTTATATCATAGTGCGAGTACAATAAGGCACAAAGTCATGTACAAGAAACCCAACACTACACATACAATGCTAAGGCACTTTATCTCAGTGCATTTACAAAAGAGAAATACATGCAATGTGAGCCCATAATGTCTACAATGTCCAAATAGGACAACATGCTGAAAATAAAATTATCTTATAGAAAAAGAGGAAACTGGTACACCATGATGAAGTATATGAAAAAACATGCAGTTTAAAAAAAAAGGGTACCCAAAAAAGTGTTTGGATGCCGAAAATATGGCCTGTCAAAGTTTCCAAAATGAGAACTGAACAACAACATAACTGATAAAAAGGAAGTATGGAAAAAACCAGAAGTAAAAATTGGAAAATACCTGCATCACTGAGAAGAGCACGAAATTCCACCCCATTTCAAAAAAAATTGCACGCAAAAAAACCACCGTATGGCTGAGATATGGCCTCTGGAAGTTGAGGTTCAAAACTGAAAAACCCAACGGAGAGGGGCTAAGAAAGGAAAAAGTGATCTCCAACAAATTTAGGAAAAACACCTCTAGATATAGAGGTCCACCAATTTTAGTGATGCTGAGAAAAAACTCCTCCAATTACAGTGCATTATTTTGCATAAAAACCTTTACAAATTATATTTTTTTGTTAAAAAGAATATATAAAAAAACATTGATTTTAAAAAAAAAAAGATCATAAAAAAGGTACCCATGGGAAGGTATGCCTGTACAGGTTTGTGCAGGTCAGTACTTGCACAGTACCCTGTGCAAGTACGTACCTGCAAAAGGACTTCTTCCTTTTTTTTAAAAACACAAATTTTTTTGAAAAAAGCTTTTAAATTTGTTTTTTTTAAACACTTTGAAAAAAAACTGCGAATTTAAATTTTTTTGCAGAAAAAATGATTTTTTTTGACAAAATTTTACCTCGATCTGCGTGCACAATTTTACTGGCAATTTTTTTTGCCTCTCAGATCAACTTTGTCCAAAATGGACAAATGAACAATTGATTTTGGGGTTTTGGACCACTGCGGACGCAATGGTAAGGTTCGTTTGGGCTGAAAATGCTCTGAAAGATCAAACACCCCCTGGATCTGGCAAAAAAAACCTTTCTTCAAACCCTCACATATCTGACAAATAGAAGCAAAATTTGACAAAACAAAGGTTGATCTGGACTATTACGGAAGCTCTAGATTCAATGGAGAGGTCTGATTCACACCAAAATGCTTCTAAAAACTTCTCCAAAATTTGCAAAGAAAGAAAAGGGGATTCAGATTTGAAGCCCGCAACTCTTTTTGAAGAAGAAAACCTCATAAATCGAGAAGGGGTTCGCTAAATCCACACTCTGATACCATGTTAGAATCGTGAAACAAGCACAAAACCATAAGCCACAAGATCAAACACAAACAAAACACCTTCCACGTAAGAGATTTGCAAAACAAATGTGCAATTATCTTCAACAAGAAAAAGTTACAAAAGAGAGAAAACTTTCAAGAAGATATGAAAGCTACATATATTCTCCCATTAATAATTACAATGAGATCAATCCTTGTAAAAGGAGATCAAGAAACCCAAAAGGGAAATCCTAAAGGGAAGCCCTAGTGTGCACACTTAATAATTAATAAATAATTAATTATTAATGTGCCTAAGTTTAGCTTAAGTAACTAAAGTGATAAGTGACTTAATTAATTAACCAATATGATTAAATTAATTAAGTAAAACAATTTATTATTCTAATAGTTATCAAATGAAAAAAAAATATAACATTATTATTTACTATTATGATTATGATTATGACTTATTGAGGATTATGATTCTAATTGGGTTATGCTTATGGTTATGGATTAGTTAGGATTAGGGTTCAAGGAGCGTTGGGTTCTAATAAGGGTTAGGGTTAGGGTTCAATTAGTATTACAATTAGAATTAGGTTCTTCATTAGAATTAAGGTTAGTATGAAAATTATAATCATGAATAGAGTTAGAATTAAGGCTAGGGTTAGAATTAGAATTAAGGTTAGATTTAAGGCTAAGATTAAAAGTCAAGTAGGGTTATGATTCAATTAGAATTAGGGTTCAATTAGGGTCCTAATATAAATAGAGAAATTAGAATTAGGCTCCTCATTAGAATTAAGGTTAGTATTAAAATTATAATTTCATGAATAGAGTTCAAATTAAGGATAGCATTAGAATTAGAATTAGGGTTAGATTTAAGGCTAATATTAAAAGCCAATTAGGGTTATGGTTCAATTAGAATTAGGGTTCAATTAGGGTTATGATTAAAATATAGCAACTTAAATCAATAAATTCTTTATAATAAATGCATATCTAAAATCAATTTAAAATTATAAAATTAAATTAAAAAAAAAATAAAAATCTAAATTAATATATTTTGAACTAGCATATCTATCTTTTAAAAAAAAGTGATTAAGAATTACATTTACACATAATTTTATCATATGAAAAAAATTATATGACATTATTATTTACTATTATGATTATGATTATGTGTTAGTTAGGATTATGATTATAATTGGGTTATGATTATTTTTATGTCTTAGTTAGGATTAGGGTTCAATTATAATTCTAATATAAAGCTTGGAGTAAGAGTTAGCATGGGATTAGATCAAGGTTACAATTAGCGTTAGGGTTCGATTAGGATTAGACCCTTGAAAATTGGAGATAGACACTGCAAAAAGAAGGTAAACACTAATGAAAATGGTCAGTGGTATTGTGGAAGATGTGATAAAACTTTCCCTCAATGTGATTATAAATATATACTTCAATGCAAAGGAATTGAACATTTTGAAGCATGAAGAACAAGATAATGTTAGGTTTGCACACATTATACAAAAGGTCCTTTTCAACATATACTTATTTAAACTTCAAGTTAAAAGAGAGACTTATAATGATGAATAGAGGATTAAATGCACAGTCATAAAAAGAACAAAGTTTGATCATTCATCTGAGAGCAAACCTTTATTAGATTCAATTGCAAATTGAAATAAATAATGACAAAAACAATAATGAAATCAAATGGATTGTTTTTCAAATTCATATTCAATAGGCGTCTCTATAAAGATAAATCTTAGCTTTTTTTACATATATTATTAATTAATATAGGTACATGCTAGTATAATATACAAATAAGACAATGACCATATTTTACATATTATTATATAGTTATATATACCATATTATTTATTATATTATATACATTATTATTCATATTATATTATATAAATTATTAGTCATTGTAGGGTTTAAATGAGCAATCATTTGTAATGGAAGACTAGGATCTCAAGTAACTTGAATGGAATAAAAAAAATTGAAAAAAATAAATAAAAAATTTAGGTTTAGATTATAAATGTAAAATTGTTAGTGGTATATTATTAGATCTAAAATTAAACCTTAATATTATTCTTAAAGGTGGGTGAAAAAGATATAAAATAAAGATTAAAACCATTGTAAAAAGAAGTAACATGTAATAGTAATGAAACATAATGATTTTTTAAAGCGTTTCTTTTATCTAAAATAACATGTATATGTTATAAATATGTTGATATGGAAAACCTAATATGGATAAGAAATATTAAAAAATAAATTAGATTGTTTGAGGTCAGATAGGTCCGCCAAATATAAGCTAATTAAATAAATGAAATTAATTAAATGCAAATCAACATATATTATGTAATGATGATAAAAAAATCATTCTTATGATGATAGATTAACTTATATTATTTACATAATATAGTATATAATATAATATAATATGAACAAGTGCCTATCTAGTATTGTAGTAATTGTATTTATTGGTTAGTTTATAAACTATTTATGGAATATTAACTTAGGGAAACTCAAATCATAGTTTGAAATAATAGATCTCAATAAAATTATTTCTTCAAAATAAAATAATCATACCAATAAAATAATTATACCATACCAAATATTATTTAAGTGTGCTTATCTATGACTTCTTTATGCCCTTTATTTTTGAATTTTGTAATAAAATATCAAGTATTTCAACTCATAGATTTGCAGAAAAAGTAAATTTTAAAATATTTTTATAACCAATTATGATTGCAATAATTGATGAAAAAAAAACATAAAAAATACTATTAATAATATCATGAATTTATCAATATGCTCATCCTCACATTAATTTTAAAAAATAAAATAGATGATAACTTAAGTTATGAAAAAAAAACTTCCCTTTAAGTTTAATCTAGATTAATCCAATAAGATGCATATAAAAAAGTACACGTTAAATTAGATTAAATCAATTAGCTAAGTAACTTTATTTTAGTATTTATTATTTCAAAACACACATATCTACTAAAAATGCTAAGTAAAATTCATATGATGATGAGCATATAGATAAATTTGTGATATTTTTTTATTTTTTAATAAAAACGGGGTAAAAATTTTATTGAAATAACCAGCAAAGTACAGAAAGCAAGGGACACAGGCCACAAAGAGAAAACAACAAGAACATAAAGGACTCATCCATATCTTTCTTGACCAGGTTCTCAAGATCCCGAGCATAATCCAGAGGCAAATGAGCCCATTCTCCTACCCTCCATCCCTCTCCATGATCTGAAGCCCACTTAGCTAGGCAATCCGCAGTCGCATTCCACTCGCGAGGGACATAGCAAAATGAGACAGCAGCCAAAGAAGAACTCAGCCTAAGAATTTGTCTACCCACCACAGCAAGATGCCAATCCACCTCCTCCATCCGTTGCATATTTAACATATCCACCACCACCTGAGAGTCGGACTCGCAAATAATCTTGCTCCACCCCAGAGCACATCCTCTTTCAAGAGCCAAGAGGACTGCAAGCGCCTCCATGTAATTATTGGTCTGTAGCCCCTTATATTCAGAGAAGAAGAAGATAACCTTACCAAAGCTATCCCTGCCAATTCCTCCAACCCCAGCATGCCCAGGATTTCCCCTGGAAGACCCATCAGTATTAATCTTGAGAGTCCCCAGAGGGGGGGAAGACCACTTTCCATCCCTACAAACCTTCCTTTTACCTCGTCGACTTCCAAGATGTTGTTTCGCCCCAAGAGCATCCCTTGAACCAACACACGAAATGTTCAAATTTTTAACCACCCGCATGTCACCAGGATCAATATCCACAGAGAGGTCGCACTTCGCAGCCAGAGTCTCCTGAAGCATACTTATTATTTGCAACCAAACCTGGTGCACCCTCTTCCACTTATCCTGGAAAATCCTACGGTTCCTTTCCAACCACACCTGCCAGATAATAAATCCTGGCCCAATATCCCAAGCAACCTCAAGAAAGGAAGTCTTCGAAGGGGGTCTACCAAGACTATTCCAAAAATCAACCAAAGAATTAGCATGAATGCAAGCACGCTCCCAAGCTTCCCACCACCAGTGCCAAATAACCCTAGTGAAAGAACAGTGGAAAAAGAGGTGTGAACTATTTTCTTCACCTTGCTTGCATAAAGCACAAATAGAAGGTCCATGAAAGCCCCTCTTCTGGAGATTCTCCCAGGTAAGACATCTATTCTGCACCACAAGCCATAAGAAAAAATTACACTTGGGCCAAGCAAATTTATTCCAAACCTGCTTCCACCAAGAGATGTCCATCCTATCAAAATTTTGTCTTTCCAGCTCTTGATACCCAGAAGCAACTGAAAACTTTCCTTTCGGATTGGGTCCCCAGGCAAGGATATCAGCTTCTCTTAAAGAGTTACACGCTCTACTGGCAAGAATCCCAGCAAGAAGCTCCCTATCGCCCTCAGAGCCCCCTGGAGGCCAGTCCTGTGGATCCTTCCATCTAGCTACCTCACCACGACCGGCTCTTAAAATCACCTTAAAATCCTCAACTTTATTCCAGCCTGCTGCCAGAAAGCTATCACCAAGAGGCTTCAAATGGGGGAATTGAGACAAGATAGGAGGGAACCCATCCCATGAATCCTCCCAAAATAGGGCATCAGAACCACTGTTACAAATCCAGAAGAGGCCCATTTTAACTAAATGTGCCCCTTTCTTCAGTGTCTCCCAAATCATGGACCCCTTTCCAGTCAAATTGTACCTCGGCACATCTTTCCCGTTCACCCCGCCAAGATACTTACCATTAAGAATTTTAGCCCATCCTTGATCCTGACTTATACACCATCTCCAAAATAGCTTAGCTGCAAGAGCTCTACCATTCAAGCTTGTTTTCCGTAGACCAAGGCCTCCATCCTGCTTAGATCTACATACACAGTCCCATTTGACCAGACTCCACTTGGAGGATAGCAAATTACCAGTCCATAAAAATTGCCTAGAAAGGGCATCAAAATCCTTAATGAAGCCAGCAGGGGCAGACTGCACAAGACACCTGTAGATAGGAAGCGCTTGAACCACAGACTTCAGAAGAGTCGTTCTACCAGCAGTTGAAAGCCACCTATGGGTCCAATGACTTACCTTGCTCTGAAGTTTGTCCAAGATATCCTGCCACACTGCCCTAGGCAACCTTTGATCAGAAATAGGGATTCCAAGGTACACAAAGGGAAGAGTTCCAACTTGAAACCTTAGGATCTGAGCAATCCGAGCTTGGATAAGAACAGGGGTATTGAAGAAAAAAATATGAGACTTTTCTTCATTAATCTTTTGGCCAGAGGCTTTCACATAAATGTCCAGAGCTCTTCGAAAACTAGTCGCCTCCTGAATTCTTGCAGCCCCCATCAAAGCCGTATCATCCACAAATTGGAGGTGTGAAGAAGGAGGGATACCGTGCCCCCACTTCCAACCTTGAATTAATCCCTGCCTAACTTGAGACGTGAGAAATCTTCCTAGGCCTTCCGCCATCAGGATGAAAAGGTAGGGGGAAAGAGGATCCCCTTGCCTAAGTCCTCTAGTCGCAGCAAACAAGTCAGTAGGCTCTCCATTGATCAGGACCGCAAAAGAGGGTGAAGTAATGCAACTCATAACCCAACTAACCCACTCCTTTCCAAAACCAAAGGCTTGTAGAACTTTTTGAAGAAAGCTCCATCTGACCCTATCATAAGCTTTGGCCATGTCCAACTTTATGAACATGGCTTTCTCCTTAGAGGTAGCCATCGAGTGCACCACTTCTGCTGCTATGATAACCCCATCCATAATTTGTCTTCCTGTAACAAAACCACCCTGCTCCTCAGAGATTAGGTTACTGAGCCATGGCTTTAACCGTTCAGCTATCACTTTTGTAATTATTTTGTACATCACATTGCACAAAGCAATAGGTCTAAAGGAGTTAAGGGAATTAGCCCCCTCCTGAACCACTTCAAAGAGGTCCATCTTGACTATATCCCAAAAATCTTGAAAAAACTCTATAGGAAAGCCATCCAGTCCCGGGGCTTTGCCCTTTTTCATTTGAAACACCACTGCTTCTATCTCAGCTAGAGAAACAGGCTTCATGAGGGCCTCATTCATTTCAGGAGTGACAATAGGGGGAATGCAGTCAAGAACCAAATCCTCCTCAACCCTAGCAGGATCCAAGTCTTCTGAGAATAAATTCCCAAAAAAACTAGTAACCTCCCTAGCAATCTCCCTATGAGAGTAGACCAGTGACCCTTCCGCCGTCATGAGAGAATTGAGTACACTCCCATGTCTTCTATCGTTAACAGTGGAGTGGAAAAACTTAGTATTTTTGTCCCCCTCCTAGAGCCAATCAATCCTAGCTTTTTGTTTCCAAAAAATCTCCTCCCGTAGCTCCCATTCCTCCATGTCTTTTAGCGCCACAGCTTCTTCTCTATATAGCCCATCAGACAAGCCATGCTCTCGGATTTGACGAGTAATATTATCCACCCTCAACTGAGCTTCACGCTTTGCGACAAAGAGGTTGCCAAAGCACTCCCTGTTCCACCTTTTCAACTTGAACTTAACAAACTGCAGTTGCTTGACAAAGGAAAACATAGCTGTGCCAAAAGCAGGTTTCCCTTCCCTCCACCAGGTAAACATATGATCCTGTAGAGACGCATCCCTCAGCCACATTAGCTGAAACTTAAAAGAAGGATTCTTTGTCATTTGGAACTTAGAAGCAGTCAAAAGGATCGGCCAGTGATCTGATCCTCTCCAATCCAGAACCTCCGATATAGTATTCCAACTATCCGCCATCCAGAAGCAGGATACTAGAAATCTATCTAACCTTTCTGCTATCGCCTCCACCCCACATCTCCTATTATTCCAGGTGAACAACCCATTGGAAGGTGTAATATCCACCACCCTCAACCTTTCCATATTACTCCTCAGAAGGCCTGCAGAAGGGTCGAGCCTGGGATTACCTCCCCGTTTCTCCTCTAAGCTTAAAACTGCATTAAAGTCTCCTGCCAGAATCCAAGGGAACAGAGGAGCAAGAGAGTGAACATATCCTATATGTGACCAAAGCAAAGTTTTTCCCACCAAATCAATTGGGGCATAAACATTAGTGAAAAGGAGAATCTCACCAGTTTCACAACATGTGGCCACCAAGGAAATAGAAGATCTACTAGAAACCCACCAAAGTGGGACCAACTTGCGAGGATCCCATAAGAGAGCCAGGCCCCCGGAACATCCTTGCGCACCAATGCATTGACAAAGACATCTAGGCCAAATCTTAGCAGCCGTATACAACATCCTCTCAATAGATAACTTAGTTTCCTGAATAAAAACCACCACAGGCGAATGAGACTTAATCAACTCCCGAATAGCCTTTTGTCTAGGGATGCTATTCAACCCCCTTACATTCCATGAGAGAACAATCATTTCTGAGATAGAGGGAAATGAGAATCAATGGTCTTCACTGAGCCAGACTCCACCAAAGTCTCGCCCACTAACTTCACTTTCTCCTGGTCCTTCTTCCGCCCCACCTTAAGAGGTTTCTCTGAAGCCTCTTTTCTAATGGTCTTTTGATGAATTCCTAAAACAGAAGGGGAACCCCTTCCTTTATTCTCCTCCTGTCGGTCTTTCCCAGTGCTAGACCTGAGACGGGGAGGATCAGAGGCCTCCTGCACATTCTTGTCTCCACTGGCTCCCAAATCCTCCATAGGCCCCACTGAAGTATTTGTGTCCATCTGAACCCCAAGCACTCCCTCCTGTGGACCAACCTGAATGATGTTCGCATCCCCATCAAATTCCCCTGCCTCCAACAGATCTTGGCCCGTAGGCATATTAGCAATGGTTCCGTCAAACTGTTCCAGGTCATCTAGCGCATCAAACCTATTGAAAACCTCATCTGTTTGTCTATCCTTAAAGGTCCTCTTTTGACCCCGACCCTTATTACGGCCTTTGACAGGAATGAAGCCCTCCTTGTCCTCCCTCATGGGGGCTTTCCCTTTATCTTGGTTAGGAGGTGCACTAGCCGACCCCCCTTTTGAATCCTCTGTAGGCTTTGATTTGGGACACATCCTCTGCAAATGTCCATATTCATGACAAAATCGACACCGAAACGGAAGCGTTTCATAATCAAGTTGCTGAATCCATGAACTTGACCCTAGCCGAATTTCTACAGAATCAGGCAAAGGCTTATTCAAGTCAATTTCTACACATACCCGAGCATAGGTGATTACCTTCTTCTCCATAGTTTGTCTTGAAGGACCAACTGGTTTACCCAGGTGGCTTGTAACTAAGCTGAAAATGTCCTCTCTCCAGAATTCCAACGGAAGCCATGGTAACCGAACCCACACCGGAACTCGTGAAGGAAGTTCATCTGTAGGATTGAACCCCACATGCCAAGGCTTAATAAAAAGACCCACTTGATTGTAGAAATAAGGTCCTCCTTCGAATACTTTATTCCTGTCTGACATGCACGAAAAAACTACTTGAAAATACCCATTAGCTGCCAGCATTACATCCATATCACCCTCTGGAGACCAAGTGCGTCGAGCCCACGATTCCAAAAAAGGCAGAGACACCCGAATCCCTATAAACTTACAAATCAAAGCATGATTTGATAGATAGTTGATATCATCGACAACTGCTTCTGGCTGAATCTCAACAATCGGCCGAATGTCGCTCTTAGCAAGACACCCATTCACCTTTGTAGGTCGAAAACCTCCAGACAGATATGAGGCTTCACCCATACCTGCTCCCGTCACACCATAAATTGGGTTCTCATGAAAAAGAACAGACGGACTGCATCCCGCCACCGAGTCCTTATAGGACAAACCAGTCTCGCCCAAAGAGACCCCTCCTGGAGCCATTCAAGATCCCACACCAAGCAACCCCGAAGGGAAGCCACACCCAAAACGTAGCAGAGCAGATACACAGCAAAGAAGGGAAAAAATCCCCACGCCCCAGCTAGGAACACAGATCCCTGAGCAGGCCACGCCCAGACACCCCCAAGCAGGCACACCCCCGCCCCTGCCACTGGTCGTGCGCCCCAAACCTTAGAAGAAAAAAATGCCCCCCAATACCGCAAAGAACAAACCCCCAGGTAGAAGAAAAGGTAGAGAAATCGGATCTGCAGAGACCACAGACATGCACGCCTCCTCCCTAACATGAAGCTCGGGCCTGGAAGGCCTCAAGCGCCTGCGCCACAGCCCGTGCGTTCGCCATCATCCAGAATTTTCCGATGCATGGAGTTGAATGAATAAATTCATTTTTCAATTTGTGATATTATTAATAGTATTGTTTTTATGTTTTATTTTTCGACAATTATTGCAATCATAATTGGTTATAAAAATATCTTAAAATTACTTGAGATTTTATTACTAAATTCAAAAATCAAGGACATAAATAAGTCATAGATAAACACACTTAAATTATTTGATATGGCATAATTATTTTATTTTGAAGAAATATTTTTATTGAGAGCTATTATTTCAAACTATGATTTGAGTTGCCCCTAAGTTAATATTCCATAAATAGTTTATCAATTAACCAATAAATACATTTACTACAATACTAGATAGGCACTTGCTCATATTATATTATATTATATAAATAATATAATATAATCTATCATCAAAAGAATGATTGTCTTTATCATGATTTATTAGTCTCAACTATCATTACATAATATATGTTTATTTGTATTTAATTAATTACATTTATTAAATTAGCTTATATTTGGTGCCCACCTCACACAACCTAATTTATTTTTAAGATTTCTTATCCATATTAAGGTTTTCCACATCAATATATTTATGACATGGGTCTAGGAAAATTCATCGTGACCAATTCACAGAAGGAAAATTCATCGATGAATTTTCCTGTTGCCTTATGACATATACATCTTACCTTTAGAGAAAAGAAAAACTCTTTAAAAATCATTTTGTTTCATTACTATGACATTGTTATTGTCTCTTTTTCAATGGTTTCAAGCTTTATTTTATATCTTTTTTCATATAAAGGTTTGATTTTACATCTAATAATATACCACTAACATTTTTATATTTATAATTTAAATCTAAACTTTTAATCTTTATTTTTTTCAATCTTTTTTATTCATGAGCTACTTGAGATCATAGTCTTCCATTACAAATGAGTGCTCATCTAAACCCTACCACGACTACCACATCAAGTCAAATTGAGATCTATATAAAAATAAATTATATAATATAATATATAATATAATAAATAATATGTTATATATAAATATATAATAATATATAAAATATTGTGATTGTCTTATTATATATTATATTATATATAATAAAACATAATATACTAAATATAATATATAAATAATATAATATAATATAATATATAAATAAGTAGTATATAATAATTCATTTATTATTAATACAAATTTTTATGAACAATTTTTTTATAAAAACATTTGAAATATATATCAATTATTTTAATACAATAGATTTACTTAAATTTGATTTATTAATTCATTACATTATTTAATCCTCTTAAATTTTTTTATATAAATTAAAAAAATTAAAAAAACTTAAATAACCTTAAACATAAATCTAAAATAAATCTATAAGTAATATGTGCTTACGAGCTGAAAAGCATTTAACAAATCTTCAAACTTTCCCCCGCTCGAGCTACCTTGAGAAAATATCGGAGAAGAAATATTTCAATTAATGTAAAATTGACGTGTATAATGTTTGATGAAATATTTTAGTTAATGTTATTCTCAATATGTATAATGTTTGATGCACGTATGAAGCTCAGTGAACGATATGAAGCCCAGCCTGACAGTGCTCAGCATCATTTCTTGGAAAGTTGTAATGTTTGTGCATGCACTAGTATTTATTTAGATGTTCCATATTTCACTAGTATATCCTCTCTCGAGTCTTTGATCCCCGTCTTCACCTAAGTGGATGGTAGTTGACTGTGAATCTGTCTAGGGTAAGTAACCGTATAAAGATTTGTGTACCCACTCTTTTAGTAGGTTTTTTTTATGAGACACATGATACTTTGTGTATAGAGGGTTGGGTTTAGCATAAATCAATGTTAGTGTGTTATGATTGTGTTTAAGGTGGAGTCATCTTTGAAACATAGTGGGTATAACTCGTGTGGGTGAGTCAATTGAGTTGGATCAAACTCAAGTTGTCAAACTATGGTGCCTCTGCGGAATATATATGTAGGAAATGCCATCAATCGATGAGCCTTTGAGGTATTAGGCTAAGCCCCTAGGATTGTTCTTTTGAGTCTTGTTTGGGATTTTCCATTATCTTTCGATGATATAAATACCATTTGATCATTGTTTATTGACTGAAATACTGTAGTATGTCAGTTCCTCCTTAAAAAGAAAATTGAAAATTTAGCAAAGTTGTTGCAGGTTTGTTAGGTTGTTTAGTGTGTAAAATATGGACATGACACATGGTATCAGAGTGTAGGTTTCCACACTGGGAACTCTGGGAAAACATTTTGGTCTTGATTAATTAGTGCTAAGTATTATGATAGTCACTACAAGAAGGTTAGGGAAAAAGTGAAAAGGATTGAATGAATAACATGTAGATAATGTTATTTTCTGCATTTGACTTAAAACCTTGAGGAGTATAATTTTCATTAAGTACAAAAATTGATTTGAGGTGAACCTATGATGATCATTGTCTTTTTTGAGAGATTTGGTCATGTATTGAGAAGAAATTAATGAATTTGGATGTTGGGACAAATTTTCATCATGTTGTGTATTGGGTAGCCTTGCTGAGAAGGTGCCTTATCAAGCTTGCATATGCCACTAGGTAGAATAAAACAAATTGTTGTTTAAATATATGTAAGGAAATTATTATTTTTGATTTAAAAGGGGAAAATGTGAAAGGGAAGTTATTTTGTATTCTTCATGGATGTGAATGCCCTATAACAGTGCTTATGTTTATGAATTGAGGTAAAATTTTGGATAGTAATGTGATTTTTTCTGTGGAAATCACTAAATGTGTTGTGCTTGCAAGTATGAGATATTGAGTATCCTACTTGGGATAAGGGTGAGGAGACATCATGAATGGACCTAATATATACCCTTCATAATGATGTGTATAAGTTAACTAGTTGTGAAATGGTGTATACAATAAATGTGCAAATGTGTACCTTCTAAATGGAGTGTGATGTATTCTCATGTGTGAGTATTGTATATATGTTAAATGTTTTATGTGTACCCCTAGTGGTTGCCTCCCCTTCGGGATTGAGATTCCAGCTAGTGTAAACAAGGGGTTAAGGGACAAATACAACTGCTAGGTGTTGTCCCTAATCTTGATAAAGGATTTGTGTTGAGACGTAATTTTCCATGGATGTTGACTGTGATCAACTCCCCCATGTATGAGAGCCACATTTGTTGGTTCATAGTGCAAACCTAACCCTATAGGATTGAGGATGGACCTAAGAGTTCCCTTGTTCTACAAAAGATTTATCAATTATGGTTCAATTATTATATGATTGTCCCAGGTTGTGTGGGACATGTGACATGTTGATTATCATATAGTTGTCTCTAGTTGTTTGAGATGCATTGCTATTATAATATGATTTATTGATGATCTCTATGTGGTTTGAGACCACCTTATCTTCTCCTTCCCCTTAGGTGACTTGATTGAAGTCACGAGTGACTGTAATGTGAAAATTTGTGTGATTTTGGATTCATATTTGTGATTGCTGATATGATTTTAATTGATTGATGAAACCAACAATTTTGAGTTTCTTTAAGCTATTGATTAAATGCAATGTGGAAATGGTATGTGCATGATCATGATAGGCCAAAAGGTGGAAATATGATGGGTATGTGATTGACAACTTTTTTTTTTACCCAAAATTGATGAAATGAAAAGGGTTTTTAAAGGAGATTATCAACTTTCCACCAATATAAACTATGCCTTACTTTGAATTTAATAAGTAATTATTATTCATTTTCTATTCAAATTATGACTAAAGTCCTGATTGATAGGATGCTTGAAAAAAATCTATAGCTTTCAAAAGGTATCGCATTTTTTTAATCCAAAAAATGCATCACATTCTATGCTTCGTATACTATAGGATTAAAAAAAGAAAAATTGAATTTCATAATGTTTTCACCAAGTTAAGGTGGTTAGACATACAAGCTTATATATTTTTTAAAATTTGCAATAAAAAATTCATAATTAATTATTTACTTGGAAAAAAATTAGAAAAAAATATGCATCACATTGGGACATGAGTCCTACTTATATCTAAAATCCTATAAAAAATATTGTCATTTTTATTGTGGTTAGGGTGGTTAGACAGACACCTACTTCTTATTTTTTCCTTGAAATTTAAGTACTACTGCATTGAAATTTCAAATTTTCACCAAATAGATTTTCTTTTTTTTAAAACAAACCCAATAGTTTAGAAACTACATTCAATTTGCTACAGATTCTATTCTTACATATTTTTGAAATAATATAGGTAACTTATTCAAATTTTTATGTCAAGTTTCCTAACTCTATTTTTTCTAATTTTTTTGCCACTTAAGGCCCCCACCTATTTTTTCCATGATGATCCTGCACATACCCAAAATTGTCCTCTTTGCCTCAAGCACTAGTTATTGAGACTTTGCTTTCAAATTTTGAATTGTGGATTGGTGGCCACTGTTGATAATTTTATCTTTCCTTGTAAATTTTGAATTGTTATTTTATTTGAAATTTGAAATTTCTTGTTTTGAGGCTTTACTAATTTTTTGTTGTTGCTGGCATATGTGTAGCAAAGTGAAATATGTTAGACTCTCATACTCATGTGGAGGCACTGACAGTATGTATGGGGGGAGTAGATGCCTTGGGAATTTAATGTGAAGGGGTAAATAAGACCGCTATGGGATGGTTACTATCCATTTCCCTTTGATTTATCAAATATTTCTATGCAGAGGTTCCTTGGGGAGGACGTGATGGTAATTATTTGTAATATGGATTCTTAGTGGAAGATTTTGGCACTAGATACCCTCATTCCTATGTGTGAGCCTTGTGTTGTGAGTCAAGTGAGCCTCTTATTATGGTAAATTGTGTGTTGGTTATATGTTGATCTGGGTGTACTAATGAGAAAACAAGAGTAAGAGAATAACAGTTAAAGAGGAAAATTTAAATGTTTGCTTAAAATTATGGGTATGTTATGTTGATGGCATGAGGTCTCATGTGACTTCTTGTTCAATCTGATTGAGATACTTTTGATAGCTAGTGCTTTTGGACCAAAAGGAGATATGTCAGTAATAACATAATGATTGTGTAATTAAACCATTTTGGGGTGTATGATGTATTTAATTGTCAGCATGTTCGATCTTTATGACTCTATCTTCAGTGTGGTGTGTATGAAAACCTATGCATGATTTGATGTTACTCTTATGTGAAAGGAAATGGTGTTTATAGATACTCATTATACTTATGCCATACTAGTGGGTCATGATGTGCTACCCATACTTCTTGCTAAGGGTAGAGACTATACCCCCTTATCAACTTCTAGGAGGAAGTTTAGTCTTAGGAGGGAGGATGTGAGTCTTCACCTTTTTGTTGAGCATTGTAACATTTCTTTCATTTTTTTTAGTGGAGGTCGTTTAATAAAATCTTAGGGTTATCATATATTGAATTGTGTAACCCTGATGCTTATTCTATGCTTTGATTAAACATTTGGTTTACCATCAATGTGTGTGTTATTTATGATGTTTATGTTGTCATTTACTATTTAACTATGTATCATGGTTACATACACGAGGATGTTATATATAATTTGGGAATTGTACACCACACTTATAAAATTGTTATAAATGTTCATGGAGGGATATGGTTAATGCACTTTGGATTTGAAAACACATAAATTGCATACATGGAACTATTTTAATTTATTTCAACATCATTATTGTTAATATACTTGTTACATAAATTTAAATATTATTCTCTAGTTAAAGATTATAGTTTTGATAATCATCAATATCTACACTTGTGATTCTATATCACATGGATTTTATGGTGTATTTCATTTGATATAGATATTGGTATTAGTTTCATTAGTATTATTTCCTTATCAAATTATTTTAAAAAGAAATTACTCTAGATTTAAATGTGTAGTGATAATAATATTAGTAATTTTATTAATATTTAGCACTACACTCTATAATGAAAGTGTGACATAAACATGGTTCTGAGAGGGGTATTAGTGGTAATATTATGATCAACATTGATATTAATATTAGTTTTAATCTTTCTGTTAATAATGAATTCAAATAATATTACCAATAATAATGTTAACTTTGATATTAAGGGATTAATATCAATATAAATAATGTACAATAGTACAGTAATAATAAAGAGATATTGGTGATCATAGTAGCGATGTTCAATTATAATAGGTATAGGTGTTTAAGATACCTAATAAAATGGAGAGGAATTTAAATTATACAAATTTATAGAGGATGGGTATTATAAACATAAATTTTAGGGGTAGACATAAAATTAGTAACTATAAATGTATTTTATATGTAATTGTATATTTAGTTAATTTACTAAGGTGTTACTAAGGGAGTGATCATGAGAAGTAAAAAGGGGGAGATACATACATTTAGATAAAATAAATATGGCATTAACATAATATGCAATAAATGGAATAGCGTAGGACATAAAGATGATTGGAATAATTGTAGAGGCGAGAATGAAAATAACATAACATCAATTATAGGTATAATGACATAAGGTAGAAATGAGGAGATAGGTAGTAAGTGGGAGAGTAGAATAAGAGAATAGGAGAAGCAGATATGTATATAAGTAAAGAGTTATGTGAAGATAAGAAAGAAAAGAAGGAGTGGGAGAAAGAATATATAAAATGATAAAAGGATAGTATGAAAATTGAGAGAATAATAAGATATAGCAAAAGCATAAGTAAATATGAAGAGAGGAAAAAAATAGGTTGTGGTAATAGAGTGGATGGAAGATTATTAAGTAAATAATAAAAGTAAAATAACAAAGAGTGTGAAGAAAGTATGAAAAGTATAAGAATAAAAGATAGTGGAAGATAATGTGCAATGGGAAAGTAAAGTATTAATAAAATATAATAAGGGGGTGGTCAAAATGTAAATGCAAGAATCAGAATATACAAAAAACAATAACACCCCTTCTACTTTCTTGTGTAGAATGATCACCTTTCTATTGTTGGTAGTTGAGAACTTAAATTGATGTGACCATCACCAGATTTAGGGAGATTTCATTTGAATTAAGGGGGTGACCATGATGTTCATTTTCTCAAAGCCATATTAATGACAACCAATTTAAATGCAATAATCTACACATTATTGAAGGAAGAAAAGGAAAGAAAAGGGGCGTATGGTGTCCCTTAGATGGTGTGTTAGGCATGAATTCTAGAGGATGACATTAAAAATAAAAATAAAATGATGGGGGTAGTTACAGGATGCCAAGAGGACCTTGCGTACTTTAACTTGGCCATACTTTTTTTGAACCAATTATTTTAAAAAAGCCTTCTCTTCACCAATGGACATTATGTAGATAAAACAAGAAAACCAATAAATAAAATAGGATGGAATGAAGAAATAACTCTTGGGGGAGTTATGCTCATTGGGGGAATGGGCACTACAGGGTGACACGCCTGAGATGAGTTGTGAGGTACCTTGGCTTATGAATTTTCTTTTAATTTCTTGAACAACATAAAAGGGAGAGAAAATTCTACTCTAGGGAAATTGGTGAAAGGAAAGTATTTTTTCTCAATCGCGGGGGGTGATAGCTTCTAGTTAGGAGGAGGAATTGGTCCATAGTTCAATTCCCAATCAAGGGAAAATTTTTAGCTTTATGGATCTCCTTCCACAAGTCACTTCAAGCAATACAATCCCAAAAGAAAACACATCAGTACATGTGACGGTGTGTTGAGAAGAAGATAGAAATTTCACAGAATCTTGAGGTAAGTCACTTGTCATTGTGTAATTAATGTGTTTGGGGGGAGTTTAATCTAGTAAATCTGTAGGCCGTTGGATTATTTCTATTGTTGTTTTGTTCCTTATAAGATAATTTTTTTTTTGGCTATTGAATGGAAGCACTGGTTTATGTTTTATTAATTGGTCTATGCATGCTTGTTTCCACATTTGGCATGGATGTTTGTTGAGACATTGGGAAGTTGGATTTATGTCATCTAAATTGCATTTGCTGAAAATTTATAAAGCCTTTCCAATAAACCTATTTTGGGCATATCCTACAATCCATGCAACCCATGAGACCACAAACCTTTGAGGAATTCCATCAATAGTCCACACGCCTTGTCTATGATCTGCATTTCCTTGTGGGATTCCATCAAATAATTCATGTGCTAGTCTATGCCTCCGCATTTTGCAAACTTGTCCACCTGGGCAGTTGTAACTGTAGCTGCTAAAAAGTCTCTCCATCTTGTATTCTTCAATGGTCATGTGAACCCTACTCCAAGTCTCTCATTTTGGATTACATATCTGGAAAAAGATGCAAAACTTGGTTTCTCACCTGTCAAGTTCATTTGCTTAAAATTTTCTAAAGCCTTTTCAAAAAATATATTTTGTGCATATGCTATGTTCATATTTTCATGAGACCACATCTCTTGAGGCATTCAGTCAAGAAGTTCACATGCCTAATCTATGCTTCTGCATATCACATGCATGTCTAATAGGTGCATTGGTTTTATGACTATAAAAAAATATACGTAAAATTCCCAAGTGGTAGGATATGAGTGTTAATATTTGTAATCATGTGGAATAGTTTGATGTGATAGGTTTTCTTTTGGCCATATTACACACTTGTGAAAATTTAAACCCGGGTGTCAATCTCTATCCAAGGGAAACCCTCCTTCTAGACAATATGGTGGTGCACTGCTATGCCATTTCCCTTACCTATTTCATGTACTATGTGTAACTGTGTGTAACATTATATCATTTCATTTATGATTTCATACTAAGTTATAATTGCAAATATAAAATATCCATTTTATTATACTTACAATCACATTATCTTGATTTAAGATTCAATGTACTAAGGTGTAAACACAAACATCTATGTAATTGTCCATTATATTGTCTTCATTTAAGATTTAATGTAGTAGATTTTGACTGCAAAATTCAAATATCCATCCAATTGTCCATAAAAATATATTTGTTTCATATAAACTTTATGTAGTAGAATATGACCATAAATATTTGTACTATTATTCTTATCACACTCTAATTGGGATTTTATGTATTAGTTTATCACTACAAATATATGTTTTATTACACTTACTATCATGTTGTGTTTGTTGCAGATTTCATGTATTGGTTAATGACCATTGACTGCATACATCTTTGTAAATGTATACAACATTATATTGTCTTTGTTTAAGCTTTCATAGCATATTAAGTTATGACAAACTATATGTAAAATTATTTTTAACAACCAGATTATTTTTGGATATAAGATGTCATGTACTACATTGTATCTATACTCTACAATTATCTATGGGATCATGAGCTAACAATAAATTCTCTTTATCGAGGTCTCATTTCATATATTATGACTGCAAATATCCATGTAATTGTGCCAACATGATGTTGTCTTGATTGAAGATTTCATAATGTACTATTACTTGTAAATTCAAATTTATGTTAATTATGCCTGATGACATTTTGTCTTGATTTAAGATTTCATAATTCAATAACAAGTATAGGAGTTCTCCAGTGTTATGAATTTTGAGCCAACAATCTAAAATTTCAATTGCAATTGGAACACTCTAGATCCATTATAGTGATATTTAATGTTCTTGGCTATTATTTAGCTTATTGGTGGAGTTTCACATTCCAAACTATATAATCCCTTGTCATCTTATAGAAAATAATTCAAACGGGTTATGCCATGGCCTTACCTAAGGTGGCAAGTGGTTATATTTTATTGTTGCAATTTAAGTTTATTTAATATGTAGTACCTGTGAATGGGTGAAAATACTTGTTGGAAAATGAGCAACAAAAAAAAGAGTGCAAACAAAAACTATGAACACCCTACACCTCAATATTGGCCTAGTTGGATTAAAAAACAAAGCAAAAATAACAAATGAAGTTGATTCACCTTGTCTCGAATCAATCGTTTGGTTAGCCCTTCGATCTTTGATGTAGTGTATGCTCCTTTGATGGCAAGAGATGCAATATGAATGC
The DNA here is from genome assembly GCA_007258455.2 of Sequoia sempervirens. Lineage (NCBI taxonomy): Eukaryota > Viridiplantae > Streptophyta > Pinopsida > Cupressales > Cupressaceae > Sequoia > Sequoia sempervirens. Next base: position 436,442,289 of record VDFB02281492.1, on the reverse strand, counting down.
AAGATGAATGGAAAATAGGTGATAATGGATGCAAATGCAAATATTTGGCTAAGTGTGGTTAAAGAGAAAATTTTTCAAGAGTTTGGCTAGTATAATTATCTCCTCCTAAATGAGAGAAAAGAGGGGGTATTTATAAAGAATTTTGAATTCTCTAGAGAAATGGATGGTTGGGATTAAACCAACAAGGCCAAGATGTAGGGATACGATTAGTTGAGAACTCACAGGCCCTCGCATCTTGACATGTGGCATATGAAGTGGCTTGAAAAGGATGATGTGTACATGAGTTGGAAGGAGAGTACATGACAAGGAGGTACAACATAGTACCTTGGGATTGGGACAAGATCTTTTCATAAAAGAGGTCCTTGTCCCCATGTGGGTGAGAGGACATGTGAGGAATGAAAAATTCCTCAAATATCCACATGGGGATGAGAGAGGGAATTTAAAATTCCTTGAAATGCATTGGGCGATTAAATGTGAATTAAAAATTCACATAGGGAATGGAGTGCCTTCTCCAAAAGGAGAAATCCTTTAATAAGGTTTACTTAGGACACATTTCATAAATGACATGGGGATTAGATTAACCTAATTAAGTGATTAAGGTTGTGCAAGTACTTGATTAGATAAATTATTGACATATTAGAGGCGAGTGGGAGATTATGGAGAAGTTCCCATGTGACTTGATGTGGCAAGTCAAAGATCACATGGGGAAGAGAAAAAGGAATTTAATATTCCTTGGAAGGATAAAAGGAATTAAAAATTCCTTGAGATGTTGATTAGGCTAGTTAATGAAGGATTAGAGGAAAGTTAGGTGGCTAAGAGAAATTAGAGGCCAACTTACAAAAGTTGTAGGATGTGACACATCCTAATCAAGGATTAGGCATGTGCACATCCCTAATGATGGGATTAGGAAAATAATTAGAATTAAGAAAGACATGTGACATGTGAGGAATTAAATAAATGTCATATTTATTTAATTTATTTTATGAAAGAAGGATTATATACATAAGGTATTTAATTATTAATTGACTACCTTAGGGATTTAGAGGAACTTAAGAATATTAATTAAATAATAGTGATATTACTTAATTAATGCAAATAAGGGGATGCTTAGATGAAGGGGATAAATTTGGATAAATTGAGTGTCCAAATTTAGGTGTCAACATTTTTCCTCTCTTTGAGATGGTGTTATGAAGTAGCATCATTTAAAAGAATATTAAAATATAGAACCTAGAAGAAGATGGTTAGATTGGGAAAGATGCCCTGGTCATTCAAAGGAGTGACTAGGAAGGGAAAAAATGATGAAAATTAGGGATGAAGGATGCCCCCTCAAGAGGAAATGTGGGTTCAAAAAAACATGGGTGTGCTCTTGAAATGGAGGAGATGATGCAAGGGGTATATGAGGAAGATGATGCGAAGTAATGGGTAAGAAAGGTGCTACGCCCTTAATATTATTGTAAATCAGGTTACGAATAGTCGACTTGTGGCTATCTTAACTCTCTATTAAGTCATATTATCATTAGTATATTGTTATTTAGTTGTTTAGGTTGGCCTAAGTCTTATATAGGTGTGTCTAACTCGGCCTAGGTGATATCCTTGGCATAATTAGCTATATATAGGAGGTTGTGAGTCTTATTGCATCATCAAGTTGTGAAGTGTGTTCTCATTAGAGATATTTGGAGGTTTTCCCCCTCAAAGTGGCTTGTTATTCTCAGTTATTATCAAGTATTTGTAGCATATTTCATATCATATTCTTCTATTGTGCAATTTATTTCATAGCAAGTGGTATCAGAGCATGATCTTGGCACCATAGAGGCAAGGTTTTTCTCAATTTTGGAGGCGATTTTGGGAAGATCATATCTTTCAGATTTTGGTGAATTTTTTTCTGATTTTTAAAGAGTTTTTGAAGAATATATTGAAGAAGCTACAGTCTAGATTTCAGAGGAATTGGAGTAGAATTAAGCGAATTATTGTAGAATTAGAGTTTCTACACTATTTTTTTGGAATCTACATATCTCGAACATCTTATTGAATTGGAGTCTAAATTTTATTGGGTTTTTGAAGACATAATAAAGGATACTACAGTAAAAATTTGAGAGAATTTAAATTTCATTTGTGTGATTTATTTCAAGATTAGTGGTTTCCATCATGATGGGGCCTGCAACAAGGGGTAAAAAGAATGTTGTCACTCTGAGGAAGATTCCTGATAAGGATGGTGAAACAATCAAGGATATTACTCATAATGAGGAAATAAATAAGGTAAAGGAAGAAATTTCCTCAATTAAGATGGATATGTGTGACCTAAGAGGAGATATATCCAACATACAAAACATGTTAAGCACCTACAGGGCTGAAACAAGAAAGGAGTTCTCAAGTGGCCAAGGTGAAAATTCTAGGTCAGCTACTACTGACACAAGCTTTAGTACTCCTATGGGATCTAGGAATTTATTTCCAAAGGTGGATATGCGCAAGTTCGATGGTAAGGATCCTTTTACATGGATAAACCAAATGGAGAATTTTTTTGAAGTACACCAAATCCCAAATGGACAAAAGGTCATGATGGCTTCCTTATATCTAGAACTAGATCAATTCATTTGGTATCATTGGCTTTGCACTCATCGAAGTAAAAAGGGGCTCACCATCTCCTGGTCAATTTTTATAGAGGAACTCCAAGCACATTATAGCAATAGCATCATAGACAACTTCTTCAACTAGCTAGCTAAACTTCAACAAACAGGATCAGTTAAGGATTATATTCAACAATTCCAAAATCTATCCCTAAGGGTGGATACAATTACGGAGGAAAACTTGAATGACTTATTCTTGGGTGGTCTCAAGGATCACATTCAACATAAGGTACGCATGTTTAGCCCTAATTCCATAAATGTGTCTTTTATCTTAGCACGCAGGGTAGAGGAGAAGTATTTGATTCCTAAGCAAGGGGCTAATATGACAAGAGAGAAAGGATATTCAACACAACCTATTAAGTTGAATCTGCAACAAATTGAGGAGAAAAGAGCAAAAGGCTTGTGTTTCAATTGTGATAGAAAATACAGTCGAGGACATAAATGTAGTGAAAAGAAATTGTTTTATATTGAAGGTCCCAATGAGGAAGAAGAGGAGGAACCCATACTAGAAGATGAAAGGGAGTCAAATGAGGAATCACATGATTCTCAACCAATCATTTCTTGTCATGCACTCTCAGGTTTCAGTGCTCCACAAACTCTCAAGGTGGTGGGGTTCCTAAAGAAGTAGAAGGTAACAGTGTTGATCGACTCGGGTAGTACTCATAATTTCATCAACAAAAAGTTAGCTACTCGTCTAAATTGTTTCATATATCTAGCTCTAGAGTTTCAAGTTTTGATTGTAGATGGTGGTACAGTTAGTTGTTCAGGGAAGTGCCATAGCATTAAATTATCCATGGGATATTATCAACTTGTTACCCCAATGTATGTGATATCCATGGGTGCAGTAGATATTGTTTTGGGAGTACAATGGCTTACTACATTAGGAACAATTGAGATGAACTTCCAAGAACTATTCATGAGATTTCAATCAGAAGGAAGGCTAGTAGAGCTAAGGGGGTTGAAGGAAAAATCTCCACAAATGGTAAGCTCTCATCAAATGTAAAAGTTGCTTAAGAAAGGAGTGGATGGATTTGTGGCCCAACTATGTTCATTAGAAGTCTCTCAATCTAATACTCCTACTCATCCAGATTTGCAAGCTATAATTGATCATCACTCAGTTGTTCTTGGAGATATGCCTAAAGGACTTCCTCCCTAAGAGGGATCATGATCATGCCATGCTTAGTCCCGGGAGCCAACCATCAACATCAAGCCTTAGTGTATCCACACTTACAAAAGCGTGAGATAGAAAAATTGTTGAAGAGATGCTAGAGGCGGAATCATCAGCATAGCCAAAGTGCTTACTCCTCACCGTGGTGATGGTAAGTAAGAAGGATGATACTTGGATGTGTCCAGATTATAGAGTGCTCAACATGTACACCATTAAAGATAAGTTTCCAATTCCAGTCATTGATGATTTGCTAGATGAATTAAATGGAGCTATGTTTTTTACCAAGTTAGATCTTAGATTTGGTTATCACCAAATTCAGATTAAGGAGGAAGATATATGTAAGATAGAATTTAGGACTCATGAGGGTCACTATGAATTTTTGGTGATGCCATTTGGTCTTACTAATGCACCATCTACATTCCAAAGTTTGATGAATTCCATTTTTAAGAAGTTATTGAGAAAGTTTGTGTTAGTATTATTTGATGATATATTAATTTATAGCAAGACTTGGGAAGAAAATTTGCAACATGTGGACCAAGCATTACAAATAATTGAAGATCATAGACTTTATGCTAAGCCATCCAAGTGTGCTTTTGGTCTTACAGAGGTGGAGTATTTGGGACACATAGTTTCACATGAAGGAGTAAAGGTGGACCCTAACAAAATTAAGGCTATCATGGAATGGCCTATTCCAAAAACCATTAAGAAATTGAGAGGATTCTTGGGATTGACAGGGTACTATAGAAGATTTGTGAAGAATTATGGTAGTATAGCAGCACCTCTCACCACTCTATTGAAGAAGAATTATTTTCATTGGAAAGAGTCTGCCAATACAGCATTTGAGAGATTGAAGGAGGCTATGTGTACAACTCCAGACTTGCCACTCCTGACTTCACCTAGGAATTCATTGTGGAATGTGATGCTTCTAGAAATGGGATAGGAGCAATGCTCATGCAAGAAGGTCGACCAGTTGCTTTTCAGAGTCATCAATTAAAAGGTAAGAATCAACTAAAACCTATTTATGAGAAGGAAATGCTAGCAATACTCCATGCAGTGAAACAATGGTGGCCTTATCTATTGGGTAGAAATTTCAAGGTTAAGACAGATCATGATAGCCTAAAATATTTTTTGGAACAACGACTATCTTCTGAAGAGCAACAAAAATGGGTCACTAAGATGTTAGGATATGACTTTGAGATTGTATATAAGAAAGGGAAAGAAAATATTGTCGCAAATGCACTGTCAAGGAAGGATGAGAAAGATGAAGCCTTATTGTGTACCCTTTTGATATTACAAGCAAATTGGGTGGAGGAAGCCAAAGCAAAGTGGCAAAATGATGTTGCAACAAGTAATCTCATCGAGCAATTAAAAAGTGATCCTATTAGTTTAGATAAGTTTTGTTGGAAGGGGGATACTCTTTGGTATAAAGAGCATTTGTACCTTTGCAAGAATTCCAACCTTAAAATCAAGATTCTCACAGAGTTGCATGAGTCTCCAGTGGGTGGTCATTTAGGATTTTTGAAAACATATCATCAAGTCAAGGAAGATTTCTTTTGGGAGGGGCTAAAGGGTGATGTTCAAAAATTTGTGGTGAATGTTTGGTGTGTCAAATGCATAAAGGGGAGACAATTAAGACACCAGGTCTCTTGCAACCCTTATCTATTCCTAGCCAATGTTGGGAAGAGGTATCCATGGACTTCATCACAGGGCTTCCCAAATCTAAAGGTCATAATGTCATCATGGTGGTAGTTGATCGGCTCACTAAATATGCACATTTCATTGCATTAGCACATCCTTTTATAGCAAGTATAGTGGCTAAAGCTTTTTTGGAGAATATCCAAAAGCTACATGGTACACCTAAAGTTATTGTTAGTGATCGTGATCCTATCTTCACTAGTCACTTTTGGAAAGATTTATTCTCATGTTTGGGTACTCAATTGGCTCTTAGCTCTTCATACCACCCTCAATCGATGGGCAAACAGAGGTTGTTAATAAGTGTTTGGAAGGATATCTACGTTGTTTCACTTCAGAGAAATAGTCTCAGTGGGTAGATTGGCTACCACTTGCAGAATGGTGGTATAACACTTCTTTTCATAGCTCATAAAAAATGTCTCCATTTTTGGAACTTTATGGATATCATCCTCCTTCCATCACATCATCAATTAAGATGTCCCCAAGAGTTCAAGTAGTAGAAGACCACTTGCTTCATCAACAACAAGTACTTTCAGGACTCAAGGAGAATTTAGCCATGGCACAAAATAGAATGAAACAACAAGCAGACCAACATCGTAGTGAAAGAAGTTTTGAAGTTGGGGATTGGGTCTTCTTGCGATTGCAGCCTTATAAGCAAATCTCACTAAAGCAGCAAAGAAAGAATAATAAGTTGTCTCCAAAGTATTATGGTCCATACCAAATCATGCAGAGGATTGGTAGTGTTGCCGACAAGCTTGAGTTGCCACCAACAACAAAGATACATCTAGTTTTTCATGTTTCTTGTTTGAAGAAGGTAATTGGGCATAATATTCCCACTCAAACAACACTTCCCGAGCTGGATGAAGAAGGAAGAATCATTTTGGAACTAGAGTACATTCATCAAACATGCACAAAGAAGCTGAGGAATAGAACTATCACTGAGTATCTCATCCAATGGAAGAATTTACCAATTGAAGATGCCACATGGGAAGACGAGGAGCTCATTCAAAAGTTTCCAAACTTGATTAGCATTGAGGACAATGCTTCTTTGAAGAAGGGGGCATGCTACACCTATTATTGTAAATCAAGTTATGAATAGTCGGCTTGTGGCTATCTTAACTCTCTATTAAGTCATATTATCATTAGTATATTGTTATTTAGTTGTTTAGGTTGGCCTAAGTCTTATATAGGTGTGTCTAAGTCGGCCTAGGTGATATCCTTGGCATAATTAGGTATATATAGGAGGTTGTGAGTCTTATTTCATCATCAAGTTGTGAAGTGTGTTCTCATTAGAGATATTTGGAGGTTTTCCCCCTAGAAGTGGCTTGTTATTCTCAGTTATTATCAAGTATTTGCAGCATATTTCATATCATATTCTTCTATTGTGCAAGTTATTTCATAGCAAAAGGATGAAAAGGAAGTAAGAGATTGGGAGGGGAGCGTGATCAAGGATGAATGGATGGGAGGGATTTTGATTGATGAGAGGATGGAGATGAAATGAAATCCAAATGTAATTTTCCATCTCTAGGAGTAGTGATTTTTTGCTATCGCAGAAGACACGATACACCAAGGTATAAAGGACCAAGGAAGATTAGTGTCTAATGCATGAAACAAACACATCAAACAAGAAGGCTATCCCAACAGCCCAAAGTCGCGATGACCTTGGTCAAGCCAGGTATTGGGATAACCAAAAGCACACAAGGATTCCCCAACATAACACAAGACCTTAGGGATCTTGGTGAGAAGACAACAACAAAGAAAAGATCAAGATATGCCCCTATGTTGACTAGTCAAAGCATACCATGATATGATGGATCAAGGCAACCATGACAAGTGATGATAGGGAGCTCAAACGATAAAAAATATCCAAAAGCATCAAAATATCACAATAAATTTCACATGTCATTTTCCATAGGATCAAGAGGATGGATGTGATTGATGAGGTCTTGTTAGGAAGGATGCATTCTGTTGAGACCAATGATGGATATTAAACTGAAAGATTGATATGACATAGGATATTTAGAACCGATTGGATCTGATGATACAAGTGGATCTTGTTTGTTAAAAACTGGCTAGATAAGGGCATAGCTTGATGAAAAGACACAAGAGACATGACACAAGATGGAAACACCCTAAAGACCTAGGGGCTCAAAGATCAATCAAAGATTAGCCTTGCCTATGCGAAAGCACAGAGCCCTTGTAGTTCGACTAAAAGGCTGACGACAGACCATGATGGAGACTTCAATAGATGAGAAAGATAGGATGGAGAAAAGGAGAAAAGTGGACAATGAAGATTGATGATAGACAATAAAAGAGCAGATAGAAAAATCCCCGGTGGTGGATCAAATGATCAAACTTGGCTACGTGAAAGCACAGGGGCAACGTAGTTCGGCGAAAGACCAACAATAGACAATGGATGAAGGATGATGAGATAACTCTAGATAAGGGGATAAGATTATGGGACCCAGATGATGAGGCAAGATAGACCCATTGGATTAGATCAAAGGATGGTGACTACACAAAGCTCAAAATGAGAGATGGAGGTTCAAAATATATGAAAGATTACTCGGAACAAGTAAATAGATGATCGAGAGGGATGAACGACTACTCAAAATGATGAAACAACCGCTCACAATGGATGAATGATTCTTGGAATGAGAAGATGAAGGTTTGGAATAGATGAAAGATTACTCAGAACGAGTAAAAATTTGACCACGATTGTTGAATGAGAGTTCGAAATGATAGGAGGTTTGAAATGGATGAATGTTTACTTGGAACAAGTAAACAAATGTTTGAGATGATAGATGAGGGTTCAAAATAGATGAATGTTTACTCGAAATGAGTGATCGGATGACTAGAATGAATGAATAGGAGAAAATTGAAGAAGATGGAGGAAGGGATCTTAAGATTTGTTTCGATATCCAAAGATCTTGACTGCAGATGGGGGTATGTGCAGGATCATCATGGAAAAAATAGGCCCTTAAGTGGCAAAAAGTTTAGAAATATTAGTTTTAGGCAACTTAACGTAAAAATTTGAATGAGTTATCTATATTATTTCAAAAATATGTGAGAATAGAATCTATAGAAAATTGAATGCAGTTTCTAAGCTACTAGGTTTATTTAAAAATAAATAAAATCTATTTGGTGAAAATTTGAAATTTCAATGTAGTAGTACTTAAATTCTAGGGAAAAAATAAGAAGTGGGTATCTGTCTAACCACCCTAACCATAATAAAATGATAACATTTTTTAGAAGATTTTATATATAAGTAGAGGATTCATGTCCAAATGTGATGCATATTTTTTTGATATTTTTTTTCCAAGTAAATAATTAGTTATGATTTTTTTATTACGACTTTTAAAAAATATAAAAACTCATATGTCTGACCACCTTAACTTGGTCAAAAATTCATGAAATTTAAGTTTTCTTTTTTTAATCCTATAGTATGTGAAGCATAGAATGTGATGCATGTTTCAGATTCAAAAAATGTGATACCGTTTGAAAGTTATAGATGTTTTTCAATTAGCCTATCGATTAGGACTTTAGTCATAATTCTAATAGAAATTAAATAATAATTATTTATTAAGTTCAAATTAAAACATAATTTATATTGGTGGAAAGCTGAGAATCTCCTCTAGAAACCCTTTTTGTTTCATCAATTTTGGGTAAAAAAGAAGTCGTCAGCCACATACCCTACAAATACCCATAATATTGCCACTTTTTGGCCCATCATGATCCTGCACATACCCATGGACTAAAGCTTAGATTATGGTTTCAGTTAAGCTCAGATTGGGATTAGATTAAAGCTCATATTAGGGTTGGATTGAAGCCTAGATTAGAATGATTGGAGGATGTGATGGGATTGATTCTACACCAAGTTCAAGAGTTTAAAGGACGTAAGGTGTTGACAATCAGATTTTTCTAGATTTGGCAATTTTAAAAAATTGTTAAATTTTTCCATTTTAGGAAACTTCACGGTCATATATTTGAGAGTTCAGTTTTTTTTCTAAAAAATACCCAAAACTAAGATAAGATGAATTCCCAAATAACATCCCAAATTTGAGATGTGCATTCCAAGTTATTGACAAAAATGATTTTTCAAAAATTGAAAAAAAACACTAAATTGCGATTTTGAGGGTCAAGATGAAAGTTTGAGGCCCTGAAAATGTGCCAAAATGGGGTGCAACCGATGCAAGGTCAATTGGGAATCCACATGCCACCTCATAACTCAACCACCCATAAAATTTTAGCTCAATCAAACCCCTAAGTCAAAATTTATGGCCTTCAGAAGTTTTAACATAAAAATCAATCAGCAAAGATGAAGTGGGAGGATGAGAAGATGGATAAATTAGTTGGGTACGCCCCCAAAAGAGGGCTAAATAGTGGATGGGAAAAAGAACTAGAGGATTGGGGGACCTTTGCTTGGGTCCCATGGAAGAGCGGATCCATCCACGCTAGGGTAGGTCTTCCCACGTACAGGGCGAGTCCACCCATGCCTGGGTGGGCTCGCCCACAGACAGGGGCAGGTCTACTCGGGAGGTCAAGTGGATCTGCCTACGGACCTAGGCAGGTGTGTCTATGGCCGGGTGGGAGCCCGCTCGGGAGCTCGGGCAGATCCACCCACGGACCTGGGCAGGTCCATTTGCGGCCAGGAGGGAGCCCACCCAGGAGCTCAATTGGGTCCGCCTAGGGACCCAGGTGGGTCCGCTTGTGGCTCGAGCGTGTCTGCCCGAGCTCGAGTAGGTCTGCCCATGGACCAGGGTGGGTCTGACCAAGCTAGGACGAGTCTGCCCATGGACCAAGGTGGGTATGGGCTAGTCCACCCGTACCCAAGGCACGGTTGGGGATTCAGGTGGATAGACAAAAAAAAGGGGAAAGATGAATGATGAGAAAGGATAGGAGATTGATTTAAGATGTGTAAATTAAGCTGAAGTGATGATGATAAGATAGACGACATTTGATTGTGTGGGGAGTAGCCTATAGCTAGAGACCAATGACAAGGGATTATTAGATGGGATGAGGAGAAGGGGATGAGGATTGGGAGATGAAAAGGATTGGTTGGATTGATGGATAGGAAGATAAGGATTTGGATGAGGAAAAGGTGACTAGAAGGATAGATGAAAAGGGATGCTATGATGGACGGATAGGAAGATAGGGATGGGGAGATGGATATAAGGATTGTTTGGAGGGATAAAAGATAAGGATCATGAGATGGATATATTGATAAGGAGATGAGGATAGGGAAATGGAAGGGATTTCTTTGATGGAATGAATGATGTCTCCAATGACTATATCACCAAGGAAGATAAGTGCCCCACTCTAGATATGTCATGTGTGAGGAGGCATGAAGGATGTAATAGAGAAGGATAGGAAAATAAAGGAGTGAGTTGGATGAAGATAGGATGCATGGATAAGAAAGGGAGATTGAAGGTAGCATGACAGGTGGATAAGGAAGGTAGATGAGTGCGAATGAGGATTAGGATATTGTGCAGAAGAGGGGAATGTATGCTAAGAGCTTCCCAAAGCATGTTTATATGTTTGCCCCTATCATTATCAAGATCAAAAAGAGGATTGAAGGATTGGGATAAATGAGATATACCAAGCAGGATGTGTAAGATAGGTAGAATGGAGGGGATGAATGAAAAGAACGTATAAGAGGAAGATGGGTGCATAGCTGGAAGAATAGTAGGAAGCATAGCGGATGGAGAGAATGCATATCAGGAAGCTTCCCCCAAGTGTAGATGGGGATTTATGCATGATGCCTATTTGATAGGTTTTCATCATGGTACTTATCCAAGGTTCTTGTTTTCCAAGTTTTCACCATTGGACGAATTATTTCTCTTTACTATTTTTTATTTTATTTTGATTTTTTTGATTTTTTTAATTTTTTGAATTTGTTTACTTTTTAAGATTTTTTTGACTTTTTGGATAGCACGCAAAAGGAAATGAATAAGCATAGGGAGGTGAATAAGTGGATTTAGAAGACATGCGATAAGGATATGGATGAACGACTCAAACATCAAGTTCTATCTTAAGCATTAAGAGCCCCTGCTCGAACCGACTGTTGGATGTTGGTACAACCTTATTAGGATAAATGGATTATGCAAGAGGATGAATTAGAGGGATTTGATGGGGGAGATCTAAATGGGGTAATGGGTGGGATGTTAGAAAGTGTATGGATGGAATGATGGGGTGGATATGTGATGGGGAGATGTGTTTAGGACCAACATTGGCACATGTGGTGGTGGATGTCAAAAGATAAGAGGATTAATGGATGGAGAATGTGCGGATAATGGTGGAGATGGGATGGTGAATTTTGGAACGTAAGGACCCAAATCAGATTTAGGATATGAAGGGGGTGTATGATTAGCTTTCAGATTAGCAACTTTGGATGTTGTTACAAATTTTTCTTTTGAAGTTATTGCACCTTTTTTCTTTGGGATCCACATGGTTTTGATCTTTGCTTTGGTGGGCCTTCGTGGTCGATGGATTTGATTTGGACTGTGGATTTGATTTTTCTTTTCTTCACCATGTCTTTTAGAGGGGACATGGGGAGTTTTATATTTATGCAGATGTTTAGATTCATGCATTTTTTCTTTAGCATCCAAAGTGATTTTGATAGTGATGGGATGGGTGCGAGGAGATGGATGATGTGGAATGATGGAGGTAGGATTTTGAGGATTATATGTGGATGGTGTATGTATAGATATGTGCCTTTGTTGATCCTGACTATGGGATATGAAAGTGGGATGCTTATGATGGGTGACATGGATGGGTGATCAATGGATGAAGGGATGAATAGGACGAGATGGAGGATGTCATTTTAGGATATAGGGGCCCGAAATAGATGTAGGACCTAGAGGAAACATGGAAATAGTAGATGGAGGGATGTAAGGACCCAAAATGGATGGAGCAGATGAAAGAGGAATATGGACGGTTGTTTTGAGGTGATAGGATTGAGGAGGGATGGCAGTATATGATCTGGTGGAGTGATGGGAAGAGCCAACATTTCTTTTGGAAAAGGCTCATTGGGGATGTCTAGAGGTTGTACCAACATCTTTAGATTGTGAGTCTTGGGAAATAGGTCCAAGACCTTGCATGTAGATTTGTTCTTTGACTTGGATGGGCTCTAAAATACCTTACTCATGAAGGCCTAGACCTTTTCCTTGATAGTTCATTTTCTTGAGCATGCGATCCATGATAGAATTTGTGTTATTTTGAAAACATGATGCGAGTCCATTATTAGGTGGAGGATGATGGGTGGTATATATGTTGTATTTTTCTTCTGCAAGGAGGCCACCATGGAAGAATGTGAGAGTACCAAGGGGATATGCAAGCGATGTGGGGATAGAAATATTAGGTAATGATGGGGGATCATCAGAGGGAGATGATGGGATAGTAGCATTTGGATGGGTGGTATTAGGAGAGGGATTAGGGGATATGATAGGATCTAGATTTGTAGTAGTGGCATCATGCAATGGAGATGGAGATGGAGCAGTGGAATATTGAATGACAAGGGGATCATGGGATGGAATGGATGGGGGACTGTGATATTGAGGAGGACTAGATGGGATGGTAGGATCTTGATCTAGAGAAGGGGATATGTTGGCATGCTTTGGATTAGGCTCTTGGCATGACTCATCGTGTGCAAGAGGCATGATAATGGAGTCTTGGTGGGACTCTTCAAGTGGGGAAGATGGAGGGATGGAGGATTCAAAACATTCATGGGAATGCATTTTAGTGACACTAGGAGTGGAAGAAGTGGATTGGATTTGGGTTTCATTAATGGGTTCGACAGCTCTCAGAGTAGGAGGTGGGTGTTCAATGGACTCGGTAGATGTGATGGTAGGAGAGGGGGATTAGTGGATTCAGAGGATGTGGTGGTTTTGATGGTTTGAGTGGTGCTATACGTGGAATAATCAATGATAGGTGTTGTGTGGAGAAGAGTCTCGTTACTAATGCCCATGGATGATGGGTTGGGATGGCATGATTCCATGACTTCAAGGTGTGGAGTGGGAGATGTCTTCTTTATTATAAGTCCTTGGAGAACTTTTGGAGTGAGAAACTTGAGTATTGTAAGTTGAGATGGTGTGCTAGGAGTGGATGAAGGATTATGGATTGGTGGGGGATTAGGACTAGGGATTAGGGGACTAGGATTAGATGGGGGAACAGTATTGGATGCAAGACTAGGAATAGATGAGGGATTAAGATTAGACAAAGGGTTAAGATAGGGGTATTAGAATGGTGAATTAGGACATGAGGATGCAGGTGGTGGATTATAGAAAGGGTATGGGGATGGTGGATTAGGATGGGCAGATTGAGGTGGTGAATTGAGATAGGTTGGTAGGGATGTTGGATTAGGATAGGAAGGTGTGATTGTAGGATTAGGGTGAGAAGATTGGTATGGAGGATTAGGGTAGTGGGTATATGTGGATGAAGGATTGAGATAGGAGGATGTGGATGGGGGATTAGGATAGGGGTATTGTGATGACATACTAGGATAAGAGGATGCAGGTGTTGGATAAGAGGATTATGTAGATGAAGGATATGATGGATATGATGGATATTACGTGTATCCCTTGTCAATGGTAGCATAAGGAGCATGATTAGGCATGGATGAAGACATAACATGATAACTTGAATGGGTGATTATATTTTGGAAAGCGAGTGGAGAAAACTTACAAGCAATGATAGTGTCAAGGGGATCTATGTCATATTCTTGTTGATCGACAAGACTTTTGTTATCATTGTTGACGTAATTAGGGTTTCCCTTGACCACTATTGATGGAGGATAAGGATTCATGATGATGAACGGATAAAGAGGATGGATTAAATATTTTGGATGGGAACAAACTAAGGCTCAAATTGGGATTTAGGTTAAGCTTAGATTAGGATTGGATTAATGCTCAGATTACGATGATTGGATGATGCAATGGAATGGATTCCAACAATCAGATTTGATTATCAAAGGATGATTATGACACCAAATCTGCTTCAAGATGTAAGTAGATTGATTTAGTTGAAGGTGATTGGATAGGGATGCGATTAGATTGGATTGGATAAGATCGACTGATGGATTGAATAGGATGATGGAAGGGATTCTAAACCTCATTCAAAGATTATCCTAGGTGAATTTGAATGATTATATTAAAGGATAAAAGGATGATTGCGACACCGAATCCACTTTAAGATTGAAAATTAATTGATTGGGATGACAATGATGAGTAACTTAGGATGGATGAAAATCTTAAGTGGATGTTGATGATGATGATCAAATCAAACACTTAGGTCAATTTGGAAGGCTGCTTTAATGAAGTTTAACAAAATATCGATGATATGAAATGGGGAAATGATAACCAAAGCATGGGTTTGTAATGGGTAAATGAGGACTTTGGATGAGTGAATGGATGTCCAGATTAAGGGGATGAACATTTAGGATGGTGAATGGACTCTCGAAATGGGTGTATGAGTGTTCAGAATGAGGAGAAAAATGATCAAAACGATGAAACATGCATGCGAAACAATGAAACAGGTGTCCTGAATGATGAAAAGGATGAAAAAATTGATTGGTGAAGGGTCAGGTCTACCCCTGGGATGGGTTAGGTAAGCTTGTGGAGAGTAGGTCCCCCTGTTAGGAGGGCAAGTCCACCTGTTAGACAAAACTTGGTCAAAAATGGCTAAAACAGGCTTAAAAAGGTTGATTCAAAGGTCAAGTCTGCCCTTGGATAGGTCAGGTTTGTCCCTAGAGGTCAGGTCCGCCTGTCAGACAAAACTTGGTCAAAAATGGCTAAAATAAGCTTAAAAAGGTTGGTTCAAAGGTTAGGTCTGCCCTTGGATGGGTCAGGTCCACCCCTAGACAGGTTTAAACTTGACTTTTTCAAAAAATGACTAAGGCAAAGGACCCAAAACACAACAAACATCAATCAAAAGGATATGGATGAAGAGAAAATTATTGGTTTTGCATAAAGAAGACAATTTAGACAACACAATCCTAAGATTAGTAGAAAGGGGTATGGATGACAAAGTCTTCTTATTGTAGGATGAACATGGTTACTAAGGAGTCCTTGATATATACCCAGTAAGTGAAGCCCAAACTGTGAACACCAACTTGTTACAAGCATGAGTTAGGAACCTTAACGAGATACTAGAGGCTCAAACCAACTCTTCACATCATCCCAATGCTTCACTAATTACAACGTGGTTGGATTAAGGTAAAAATTTTGCTCTTCCTCCTTTATATACCTTGCCAATATGCGTGGTTGGAATCGTCCCTTGGGGTGATGAAATCCCCAAGTAGGTCCCGCTAAGAAAAAGAAAAAGAGGGTGACTCAAAAGGATTTGGTAAGCTACGATTTCTTGTCACCTAGGATTGTCAAATGGCACAAGGGGATTGGATAAATCAAATAGCTTACCAAAAAGCACAACAAACAAGATTAATTGACACCCCTAGTTAGACTATGTGCCTAAGTTATGCAAAACAACAAGTAAAGGTTGATAAGTAACTAACCCTGCAAGAAAAAATGTTACTGAATCTTTTCCTTATTCCTCACCAAATGTCAATTAGATGCTTGCACAGACTCAAACAAGACATGTTAGGGGGTTATAAACACTTAAAACAACCAAAATGAGTGCTAAAAACTTAAATTTCACCTTCTGGAAAAAGCTATCCAAGTCAGGTCCACCTGTGTAGAGGGCAGGTCTCGCTGTCTATCAGGTCAGGTCCACCTGTTTGGAGGGAAGGTCCACCCCTCTGTGAAAAATCTACAAAAATCAACTATTGGAATCTGTGGAGGGCAGGTCCACCCTTGGGCAAGGCCAAGTTTGCCCTGGGAGGTAAAGTTTGCTTGCCTGTCAGGTCAGGTCCATCCCTGGATGGTCAGGTCCACCCCTGGCATGTCATTTATGCCCCTCTACAGGTTGGGTCTGCCCCTTTGCAACCTGCACCTACAAAAATGAAAAAATAGCAAACGTGAAAGATACAGATCCGTTTGTGGGTCCCACTGAGCCTGCCAAAAATGTGAACAAGTGAAAATACTTGTTGGAAAATGAGCATCAAACAAAATAGTGGAAACAACAACTATGAACACCCTACACCTCAATATTGGCCTGGTTGGATTAAAAAACAAAGCAAAGATAACAAATGAAGTTGATTCACCTTGTCTCGAATTGATCATTTGGTTGGCCCTTCAATCTTTGATGTAGTGTATTCTCCTTTGATGGCAACAGATGCAAGATGAATGAAGGATGAATAGAAAATAGGTGATAATGGATGCAAATGCAAATATTTGGCTAATTGTGGCTCAAAGGAAAACTCTGCAAGAGTTTGGCTAGCATAATGATCTCCTAAATGAGAGAAAAGAATGGGCATTTATAGAGAATTTTGAATTCTCTAGAGAAATGGATGGTTGGGATTAAACCAACAAGGCCAAGATGTAGGACTATGGTGAGTTAAGAACTCACAATCCCTCACATCTTGACATGTGGCATTTGGAGTGGCTTGAAAAGGATGATGTGGACATGAGTTGGAAGGAGAGTACATGATATGGAAGTACTACATAATACCTTGGAATTGGGACAAGTTATCCTCATAAAGGAGGTCCTTGTCCCCATATGGGTGAGAGGACATGTGAGGAATTAAAAACTCCTCAAATATCCACATGGGGATGAGAGAGGGAATTGAAAATTCCTTGAAATGCATTGGGCGATTAAATGTGAATTAAAAATTCACATGGGGAATCGAGTGCCTTCTCCAAAAGGAGAAAGCATTTAATAAGGTTAACGTAGGACACATTACATAAATGACATGAGGATTAGATTAACCTAATTAAGTGATTAAGGTTGTGCAAGTACTTGATTTGACAAATTAATGACATGTTAGAGGCAAGCGAGAGATTATGGAGTTCACATGTGATTTTATGTGACAAGTCAAAGATTACATGGGGAAGAGAAAAAGAAATTTAATATTCCTTGGAAGGATAAAAAGAATTAAAAATTTCTTGAGAGGTTGATTAGGCTAGTTAATGAAGGATTAAAGGAGGGTTAGGTGGCTAAAAGAGATTAGAGGCCAACTTGCAAAAGTTGGAGGATGTGACACATCTTAATCAAGGATTAGGCATGTGCACATCCCTAATGATGAGATTAGGAGAATAATTAGAATTAAGAAAGAGATGTGACATGTGAGGAATTAAATAAATGTCATATTTATTTAGTTCATTTGATGAAAGAAGGATTAAAGACATAAGGTATTTAATTATTAATTGAATACCTTAGGGATTTAGAGGAACTAAAGGATATTAATTAAATAATAGCGATATTACTTAATTAATGCAAATAAGGGGATGCTTAGACGAAAGAGGATAAATTTGGATAAATTAAGTGTCAAAATTTAGGTGTCTGCAGTATTGTATTCTTATAAGGAATTTTCATATTAGGGTGTATCTAATTACTCCTAGTGATTGAATAGTTTGGGCGAGAAGAATTGACTCATGTTAGTTGTTCTCATAAATGCAATGTATAGAGATTGCTATTTTGATAATAATTCAACGAATGTGGAATCCTATAGTTCTATGAATTTTTAATAAAGCCCAACATGTCCCATAATTGAAATGTGATTAAATTTATTGTACTCAAATTGGATCTCTGTATATTGAGAAGATCTGTTTTACTATAGATAACTAACAAATGTCTTGAATCTCTTACACATTTATGTCTTCTTGGGAACTTAGAGAAGGTTCTTGTAGATGTTTTGGAAATTCATTTTTATCCTTTTTGCTTGATAGTTTAAAAAAAAAAAATGGTCAAATAGAGGGGGATTTTGACTATTAGGTAAGGTTGGGGAAAAATTCTTTTAAATCAAGTGTACACATTTATTGCATTGGGTTTCGGTTTCCCTAAATGTTGAGGTGTTTTAATTTGATTTCCTTGGGATTATTCATTCTGTAAGCTTGTAGTACTATAGTTATATTTTTTGTTTAAATGACAAGTTGAGACTCGATAAAAGAAAATTTACTAAGTGTCGAACCCCAATCCAAATACCTGCAAAACAAAACAAAAGAAACACATTTGGAGACCATATGCAAGTAAGAACAAGGATTCCCCATGAAATCCATTAGCATGGTTTTAAATAGGAAATAAGGCAAGAATGAGATGAAAGAACAAGAAAACAAGCTAAATCCTATTGAAGACAATGCAAACTATCAATCCCATGGGGGAATTGGTGCCAATTTGATGGGGGAATTTGTGCCAATTTGATGTGAAAATTGGCCCTTTCCCAACTCCAATGCTAGCTTTGATGTGTGTTGAAGAATGAAATCCACTTTCATGAAGAGTGATGGATGCTTCAAGAAAAAAATCTGCATAACCTAGCTACAAATTCAAAAATATGGATAAAGATTGCTAAATATTTGAGCATAGTAAGTTTATTCAAAGTGTGGATGTTTAATATGAAGGATGAGTTCTCTATTTATAGAATGTCAAATTGAAGAGATGTCCAAAGTAGAGAAATGTGGGACTAAATTTCATCCAATGGAAAAGTGCCACTTGTCAACTTGTGAGAGGATGAAGGATGAGCAAGTTTTGAAGATTGTGTCAATAAATGCATATATTTGAATTTTTAATTTGTTGAAATGACATGTAAGAGGGAAAGAAGGTGCATTGAATGCCACTTGGCTCAAGGAAAAAGGACTTTGTAGGTGGAGTAAATGCCTTGTTGAAAGGACAAAGTCCACTTGGATTTTGAATTCAAACTTGAGGAATATTCCTTAAAAGATGCCTTGTTGAAGAAAATAGAAATTTAATAAATCAAATAACTCTATTTTCATGTGAAGGTGGAAAAAGATGGAGGATGGGACATGAGAAGAGATTAAATTAATCAAGGTTAATTAATTTAATGAAGGGGTTAAATGATGTGACCTATTTGATTTAAATTTGTGGATTTATTTAAATCAAATATGAGAAGAATGTGATAAAGGATGAATTAAATAAAGATTTTTGATTTATTTAATTAAAAGAGATGACGTTAGATTAAACTAAATGAGGTTTTAATTTATTTAATTTAATAGATAGACTCCAGAGTTTTGATCAAATAAAATTAATTATTTAAGTAAATATGATAATTAGATCATAATGGTTAATTTAATTATCGAGAAAGGATGACTTAATTAGGTAACTGATTTATTTAATTAAGAGAGGAATATTGATGAATTTAATCATATAAAGGCATTTGATTAAATGGTTAGACTGAAGGATGATTCAGGATGAAACGATGTTAGTGGTGGGGATCAGATGTCCAATGTTAATCAGTACATTTTATGTGTCTACATTTTTCCCCTCTTTGAAGCAATGTACTCGTTGCATTGGTTCAAAGAATAAACGGTCTCGATTAAAGCCAAAAAAAATTATTTTCAAAATCTTGCCCCACTGCTACCCAGTGAGAGAAAACATGCCAATATATTTCCCCTAGAGAGATTGGACGAAAATTTTGATTTTTGGGTGATCTCGCAAAAAAAAGAGGACAAGGTGCTTGACAAGTCCAAAAATGCTCCTAGAGGCCAAAAATGTGTATAAACACAATAAAACGATGTAAAACAGGCCTCAACTGGAAAAAAAATAGGTTAAAAAGTTCAAAACCCTAGGAGGATAGCTAAACAGGGTGTAAAAACCCTAACTTTCAGGCTTAAAAAGGCTCCGAGGGGTCACTTTCAATTCATTTTCACACAACCTTCTGACAAATTTGCGATTTGAGCTCTAACACTCTGACGAGATGGTGCAATAAAAGCTCCCGATGCACATTTCTGACTAAGTTCGGACATACCAGTGACCACCCGACATTGGGGCATTGGTAAGTGATCCTTACTTGAGCTTTGTTTTTCATTTTTTGTGTTCATTAATGCTTTCAAACATAGTTCTTCTACAACAGTGCTATACAACACCGCTCAAAAAACAAACTACACTGCTCGGTAGGTCAAACTGACCTACCACTATAGAGTGCACTACGGCGGTGGAGTTTGGAGTTTGGAAACAAAATTCAAACTCTGACACTCATACCACTACCAGCGGGGTCATTTTAAAGTGCAACACAATAGTTCTCTTTTAAACTAGAATCTTCCCAAACTGCGTCGCTCGATAGAAAAATGCACTACGATGGTGCTCTTTTAGAGTTTATCCCTCTAGTGCTGCAGTTTGGACTTTTCAAACTATGACACCTTCACAGATAGTGACATTGGGATGGTTTTTTGGACGCTCGGAATGAAATTTCTTAAAAAAATTAACATGGTGACACTTCTTGATGCAGGACATGATGAGGGAGCTCTATTCTCAGGAGCACAGATCATGGGAGATCTTTGATTACCTGCGAGACCTTAGTGACAGGGATCAAGATCAGTTGCGGGACATCTAACTGTGGTTCATTGCATATGCAACACCTTTGCGTACCCACCTCAGGATGATGTCAATGCTTGTCGAGAGATGGCACAGTGAGACCTCATCCTTCCATATTCCTACTGGGGAGGCTACCATCACCCTGGAGGACGTGTGGCAGATCCTTAGATTTCTGATTCACAAGTGGCATGTTATTCATGACATGGATGCTGGATGCGATGCTTGTCATAGAGTCCTCGCTATAGAGGATGCTATCTACTGTGAGGGTTAGATTGAGCTAGAGCATCATAGGGATCTGACTACTCCATTCCACCTAGTGGTTGCAGCTATTATTTTAGGTCATGTTGCCCCAGATCAGTAGGGCCGGTATTTTATGCTTGGTTGGGGACTCTGTTGGGAGCATATGGTTATGTGCAACAAGCCAATTTTTTTTGCTTGGGGGCCTATTCTTCTTGCTTCTCTCTACAAGGATTGACACGAGTATGTCTACCTCGACGATAGAGCACTCAGGGCAAGTGTTACACTCCTTCACATCTAGGCATGGGAGCACATCGTTGTTCTTCAGCCATGACTCGTTGCAGTATTGATGGGGCCTGATGATCCCCTAGTGTGGAATTATAGCAGTGGTGTGTCCTTTACACACACAAGAGAGCATGAGATTCCTCACTGGAGGAGGGTCCTAGGTGAGATGCAATTTTTCACATAGTTCCCATACCTTGGTCGCACTGGATGGGCTGACAATGCCCAAAAAATATTCTTTACCCACTAGGACCACTTCATGTAGGGGCGAGAGCATATGATGGTGGAGTGATACCTGCTTGGGTGCATCTAGTGTCAGTTTGGTAAGGCACAGGACCAACCACATGATGCCTACATGGCCATGTTTTCCCATACTATTTCACAGGGTTTGTGAGGGTGATACATTCTTTCCTCAGAGGCTATAGACAACTTAAAATAGTTGGTGGCCTAGCCTTGGGTATATGATCAGGGACCTGTGAATCCAAGGGTTACTCACACCTACATAGATTGGTTTTAGCCACCCATGCGGTTGACAATTCTAGGAGCACCCTCTGCTCTATCGAGGTCGAGCGGTAGAGGGGGAGGATGAGGATGGAGAGATGGTGATCAACAGGGTCAACAGTTTAGGGTCCCATCTTAGCCAGGCCAGGCTGATGTTCGGATGCAAGACCAGGAGTAGGTACTAGCCAGGCAATAGGAGTAGGCAGATGCACCACCACGAACTGAGGGTGAGGGTCAACCTCACGTGCAACCCACATGAGCACAACTAGTAGGGAAGCCAAATCCCCATGATGCACTAATTGTATAGCTACAGACCTAGGTTTAGACCTTGATGATGGAGAGGGATCAGGCTAGGGCCGAGAGAGACCAGGCCATTTTGCAGAGGCAAGCCACAAAGCTACAAGCATCTGAAAAGATGGGCCGAAGACTATAGCCAGAGAGCAATGCAGCCTCCTCCTCTTAGAGCACAGTGTCCCTTTGGTCTTATAGGGAGGATGTCAGGGAGGTAGACTATTATCATATGCATTATCATCAGTTTGTACCTGGAGCAAAGTGGGCCCCAGATTACTCACAGGGGACTAGCTACAAACCAGCAGAGGGTCATGGTGATAGAGGTGAGGGTAGCAGATAGGAGGGATAGGCCTCATTTTGATCAAGATGATATACTTTTGTGCCATATGGGCTCATTTTTTATAGCCCGATGGGCCTTTTTGTACTTATTGACAGACATGTACAGTGATCCAATTATTTTGTATTATGATAGTTACCCGATGATGATATATATATGAGATGATGATGTTGATATGATGTGATGTGTTATCATTTATTTATGCATGAATGTATGGTTTTATTTCTATATGCTATGCAATCATGTTATGGTGTTATGTGATGCATTCCTTTTCTGATGATTCTATATTATGTTGTTTAATACATGATATGCAAATGGATTTATATGATATGTGATGTGGATGGATGATGATGTAAATGATGATGTAATCTATTTGATGATTTGTGTATGTTGATGCAAATGATATGATATGTGATATGAAATGGACGATGTCATATGCAAAATGATATGTAGATGATTTATGGTGTATACGCGAAATGATATGTACAAAATGATTATGGATGGATGTACGCTTTTAATGTTCCCATTATGCTTTGAATTCTTATAATGATATGGAATGATTTATGCAATGAAATGCAAAAATGATTGTGATGTGGTTATTTATGAGGTGTTCTATATGATATGGATGACTGATGGACAATATGTATGTTTTTATGATTATGTGAATGCAATGGTCATATTTTATATGATATGTGTTGATGATGTAAATGATATGCTTTTAAGATGCTTATAATAACAAATATATGTTATCCTAAACATGTTTAAATGATAATGTAATGTATGTGATGCATTTATTGTGATGTGATATAATACATGAAATGATATGTTAATGCAAAGTGGTATGGTGATGCTTGATGTTATGCAAAATGAATGTAATATGAGAGATGACTTTATGTTGCTCATGTGATGTGGATATGTATGCTTATAATGCAATGGATTATCTATAATGCTCTCGTACCTATTATGTTTATGCAGTAGGTGGTAATATGAAATGGTTATGGAACGTTTCATGTAAATGAATGTTATGCGATGGTTTACGTGATGGTACAATGTGATGGAAAATAAATGTAATGTGATGAAAAAATTGACGTGCCTATTTATAAAAAATGCTTATAATAACATATTTATATGATGATGAAGATGCAATGCATATGTTTCCTATATGATGTGTTTATGCAATATGCTAATGATTTGTGGATGCAGGATCGATGATGATGATGATGATGATGACTAACTGTCATAGTACCTTGTTAGTGTGAAGAGCAAGAAGGGATAAAAGAGAAGAAGAAATTACAACAAGACAAAAGATGATGAATATGCAAATGATGATGACTACTTATGGAGTTAGGATTTTCAAAAGGCCAATTTCCTTATGTTTGATAACACACGTGGTACGATGCATCAAGGTATAGAGAACTGGGATGGTGTTGTACCTAGTGTGATAGAATTTGAATTGATAAATAGATAGGAGTATTCTTGTTCACAACTAATATATGGAAACCTTGCTAGGATGCACTTTAGAAGTTTTAAACATCTCAGACCAAAACATGGAAAGGTATAACTTATCAATGAAATAGTCAACAAGCTATCCAAAACACCCTCCATACATACCTAACAGAGCAAGTATTTTGCAAGGTTATTTTACAAGAATATCCAACAAGCACAACAGACAAAAGATAATGATCATTGCCCCATTCCTATTTTTGTAAATCCTTAGTTCAAATATCATCGAGAGGTCCTTGGAATGAGCGCAATAATGTAAGTTAAAAGAAAAAGATAAAGTAAACAAACAAGTTGATGTTCGTCAATACCACTAACCAAAAGGAAATGTGTTTTCAAGGATAAGAACCGAAACTATTGCCAAAAGATAATGCCCATTGTAGGAAGGATACATCCTAGGACATGTTAGTGGATGGCGGCGCATCATTTTGTTTATCCAAAGTGCTCTTTCTGATAAATAATGACCATTGGTGGAAAGATACATCCTAGGACATGATTTTATCAGATTTTTGAAATGGGATTGATTGAATGATGGGCTATTGACACAAAGAGTTGACCAACTTGTTTACATATTGACTTAGACCTGAAACTTGACATTTTTTAGTTTTTATGTTTAACCTGCTATATTTGGTTCCGATTGTTTCACCAAAGGCTGAGGATGATAGTCATTTATTATGAATGATGTTATTGTGGGTGTAAGTGAGATGAGGTGGATGAATTTTTTCAAATATTTTGATGTTTTTAGAGTTTTGCAATGTTTTGAGGCTGTTTTTGGTATTTTTTGATATTTTCAGATGTTTTGATTTTTGATTTTCCAATGTTTTTGGGGTTTTTTGAGATTTTGACCAAGAGACTAACCTAAGGACCTATCCTAGGGGCCTCGGGGACTGATCAATAGATGAGCCTTGCCTACATTATACATGCAGAGACCACATAGTTTGACTGATGACTTGATCGATTTACATATGATGATATACATGATGAAATGTTGGTTTATTATGACAGACTCCTAAAGGACTGACCTAAGTGTCTCGGGGGATGATCAAAGATCAACCTTCCCTATGTTCAAGGCTTAAATACCCATAGTTCAACAAGACGACTCTATTTTTAACTTTTTGAGTAACTTTTTGACTTGTTTTTGGATTTTGATATGTTTTGAATGTTTTTGGATTTTCTAATGTTTTGATGTTTTTGGATGTTCTAATTTTAGGACCTCAAGAATATACATTATTTTGATCTGATGAGAATTTTCCCCTAGCATGATGCAATAGACTACTCTGATAAAGGCAGGAAAAACTAACCTTTGGAATGGGCCGAGTAGTACTATGAGGGATCTCACGATATGAACAACAGACCAAGCTATAGTACGGATGCAGATGGATGAGTGATGGATGGAGATCTGAATTTGATGATGGAAATGTAATGGATGGATGATGCATAACAAGCCATGAAGATCTTGATGGATGGAAAGTGCTTATTTACACAAGGCGCCTGTTTTCCAAGTTTTCACCAAGGTACTTATCCAAAGTGCCACTGAAGTGGTTTTCACTAGAGGATGGTTTTTCTCTTTACTGTTTTTAGTCTTTTTTCTAAATTTTTTGGATTTTTGGGTTTTTTGATTTTTTTGTTGTCACTAAGATGCCTGTTTGCTAGGCTTTCGCCAAGGTAACTATTTCTTTAGGAATTTTTTTGGTTCTATACCCTGAAAAATTAGGCATAAATTTTTTTGAGATGAGAGCTATTCCTGGGCTCTTACAGAGGTTCCCCTTTGGGTGTTGATAAGTGATATGCCCCTGAATTATAGCTTGTTGTGATAACAAATGGTCCCAACCAATTGGGTTCAAATTTTTCTTTATTGTTTGGGTTTGGGACATTCTTTTGATTCTCCTTTAATACCAATTCTCTGACTTGGAAAGTCCTACTTCTTATTTTCTTATTATAGCTCCTCTTAAGTCTATTCTGATAGAATTACAAATGATTTAAAGCATCTATATGCTACTCATCTAGTAGCTCTAGCTCATTTAGTCTTGATACTCGATACTCTTCATCTGTGATGAGGTTTTGTAGTGATATTCTTAGTGACAGGAGCTTGATCTCGATGGGGAGTACAACTTCTAATCCATAGACAAGGGAGAAAGGGTGGTGCCAGTGGGTGTGTGGATACTGGTTCAGTAGGCCTAGAGGGCGGCATTAAGTTGCAAATGCCAGTCACGACCTGCGTCATTGACTATTTTCTTGAGGATCTTTGAAATGGTTTTATTTGTGGCTTTTGCTTGGCCATTTCCTTGGGAATAGTGTGGGGTGGAGAAGCGGTGATGGATTTTGAATTTTTCACACAAGTTGTAGACATCCTAATTTTTGAATGGTATCCCATTATCTGAGATAATGGCTTGTGGGACACCATAGCGAAAAATGAGATAGTTCAGGATGAACTTTGATATCTGCTTCCTAGTTATATACATCATGGGTATGGCTTCCTCCCACTTGGTAAAGTAATCAGTGGCTGTTATGATGAACATGTGGCCATTAGATGAAGTGGGAGTGATTTTTCCAATGAGATTGAGTCCCCATTGCGAAAAGGGCCATGGTGTGATGATGGGATGAAGTTCTTGAGCTAGAGCATGGATGAGGTCCCCATGATATTGACATTGTAGACACCTTCTAACATATTCATGTGCCTCTATTTCCATTGTAGGCCAATAATACCCCATGCTCAACAATTTCTTGGCTAGAATCATACCACTCGAGTGCGAACCACATATGTCATTATGTACCTTAGTTAAAGCGGTCAATTCCTCCTCAATGTTTAAACAACATAATAAGGTTCCTTCTATGCTCCTACAATATAAGGTATCTCCTAGGATGATGAATCAGGATTCCTTTTTGACAAAGGTTCATTTTAAAGTTGAGGGTAAATCGGCAGGTATGACCCCTATTCACAAGTAGGTATAAATTTCATGGTAGCAGGGATCACCAGGACCAATGATTTCACACACAAATTCTGATTGTAGTACCTCGAATGCAGGCACAAGAAGTTGCTCTACCAAGAATTCATGTTTTAGAACATTGTGAGGAATGTCCAGTAGGGATCCAATTGTTGCCATGGCATCTATTGCTCTATTGTTGGCTCTAGGTATCTGCTCAAATGTGATCTCAATAAAGGATTCCTTGAGCATCTCCACCAGTTTTTTGTATGGAGTGAGCTTATCATCCTTAGTCTCTATTCACCATTCACTTGGTTTATTATTAGTTGAGAGTCTTCGTATACTCTAAGGGCCATGATGTGCTACCGCACTACTATTTTGAGACCTATGGTTAAAGCCTCGTATTCTACAATGTTGTTGGTGTAGGAGAATGCTAATTTATAAGACCTTGGTATGTAGTCCCCTTCTGGGGTGATAAAGAAGACACCAACTCCTGATCCATGTTGTATGTATAAGTCATCAAAGTAAAGTTTCCAGTGGTCATCTATGTTGAGATTGAAGATGGATTCATCTAGAAACTCTAATATGATAGGATTGTCTGAATAGATTGGTGCTTCTGCAAGCTGATCTGTGATGACTTGGCCTTTAATTGCTTTCCGATCCACATATTCAATGACATACTTTGATAGTATCATGACCCATTTAGCCATCCTTCCAGTCAGCATTGCTTTTGATAGTAAGTACCTGAGGGGATCAATTTTGGCAATGAGTTTTATTTTGTGTGCTAACATGTAATGTCTAAATTTATATGAAGCGAACACTATTGCTAAACATGCTTTCTCAATGATTGAGTAGTTTAGCTCATGACTGACCATTGTCGTGCTGATATACTATATGGCCCTTTTTGTTCCATTTTTTTTGTGTTGAGCTAGAAGAGCTCCAAGGGCTGTTGTTGTTGACATAGAGAATTAATGGATTTCTTGGGATTGGTGGCATTAGGACTAGTGGTGTAAGCATATATTCTTTGATCTTATTGAAGGCTTCTTCACACTTGTTATCCCACTTGTATGCTACTTCCTTGTGAAGTAGGTGAGAATATGGATTTTTTTTATTTGCCAGTTGTGCTATGAACCTTCGGATGGACTAAATCTTACCTTGGAGACCTTTCAATTGTTTCAATGTTTTGGGTGTCTCCATCTCAAGGATTTCTTTTAATTTTGTTGGATCTACCTCAATACCTCATTGATACTATGTATCCTAGTAACTTTTCTGATTGTACATTGAATACACACTTCTTTAGATTTAATCGGACCTTGTATTCCTCCAACTTGTCAAAAATAGTGCTCAAGGTTGCTATGTGAGCCTTCCTCTTTTTAGATTTGGCTAGTATGTCATTGACATAATCTTTTTCAGTTTTATGGGTCATGTCATGGAAGATTAAGGTCATGGCTCTTTGGTATGTTGCTCCTACATTCTTAAAGCCGAATGGCATCATATTCTAGTAGTAAGTCTGCCATGGACAAGTGAAAGTCATTTTATGTTGTTCTTCTTTCGCAATCATTATTTGGTTGTATCCTAAGAAATTGTCCATCAAGGAAAGCATTTTGTCTCCCGCCATCATGTCTACGATCATGTCAATGTTGGGAAATGGGAAGTCATCTTTTGAACATGCTTTGTTTAAATCCCTGAAATCCGTGCAGATTCTGATGCCCCCATTGGGTTTTGAGATAGGCACCAGGTTTGACACCCATTCTAGATAATCTATTGGTCAAATGAATCCTGCATCTAATAGCTTCTTTAGTTCCATTTTGACTACTAGGGCGATCCGAGGGTGCATTTTCTTGAGCTTTTGTCTAACGGGCTTTGCTTCAGAGTATACTGCTAGGTGATGAACTACAATTTCTAGATCGAGCCCTAGCATGTCTGCATAGCTCCATGCAAAGTTAACTTGTCTCTCTCTTAAGAAGGCTGCTAGGAGTTCCTATTCTTCTGATAGTAACAATTCCATATAGAATGTGATGTGCAAGGTCTCCTTTGTTCCTAGATTAACTAGATTGCACTTTTCTGCTAGGACTGCTAATTTTTCTTGATGAAGAACTGTGAAAGGAATATTGAATCCCCCATCCTCAGGTGCCTTAGAGAGGTTTTCACCATTGGATGCATCCTTTATTTTTACTTTTTTCATGTCGGAGAGTTCCATAGTGTGGTTTTCACTCAAGGACTTAGATATGGTTCTTAATTTCTCACTTTTGCAACTGAGGGATTCAATCATTTCCCCATAATAGGTCTGTGTATCTAGATCAATGATGAATCCTACTTTGTGATCCCCACATGGAATGTTATCCTATAGTCCCATGAATTCTTAAAGTGCCTCTTTTTTTTGAATGTATCAAGAACTACTAGTCCTTGTTGGTCATAATTGATGAGTTAGGGGTAAACTATACAAATTTCATGATTTTGATGGTCTAACTCAAACGATAAGGTGCTAATAATGAGAAGAGTGGTATCCTAGAAGAGCCTAGGTAGGTTGGTTATGGTATCCTCATCATTACTACTACTACAGATGTTAGTTATGTCAAATGTGAAGTTGTCTATGACACGACCTATAGATACGGGTAAGAGAAGTTCGGCTATGGATAGTTGAGGAGGATTATTCACCTTTCTAACTAGAGGACTTCAGCCACATATGGTTATACTCAGATGGGTACATCTGAGGCCAATATTTCTCATTCACATTTCTAGAATGATAGGTATTTTAAGCCCATTTTCTTTTTTTCCAAGTCTCTAGTTTCTATCATAGCCCATTGTCAGTATCATTTGCAAACCTTTGCTTCTGTCATCCATTGGTAGATTGGTTGCTGGTCTATCATCTTGGTATAGGAGATGAGATGGGTCCTCCTTTATGACTTCTCATCCAAGATCTCCCCAACTTATGAAGTTGGGATATTCTTTAGGGGATTTTTGAGATATGGAGGCTTCATTTGATTGTGGATGTCCTCATGATCTGGGGCATTGTGGTAACTCTCCTACCACAAAAGAATTTGAGGGAATTGTGTAGTTTCCACAACCATTATCTTGGAAGATGATTTTGATATCAGAGATCGTGGGAATGGCAGGAGTGGTGGGTGTCTCTATCACAGAAGTGGATGCGAGAGTGGTTGGATCAATGGACGATGTTGATGGGCCTCCATCATTTTTAGGCACTTGAGGAATTTTGTAGTATTTTTCCTCAAGGTTCTTGTAGTAGGATAATGGCTCAGGGTTTCCATGGACGGTGACCTCTTGTTCATCATATGTGAATTTGACATATTGATGGAAAGTTGATGCTACTACTTGCATTGCATGAATCAATTGGTCGTACTAGGAGAATGTTATAAGGTAAGTCGAGGTCCAGGACCTGACATGTGGTTTTCATGATAGCTGGCCCTACTGGAATAGGGATTTTGATTGTGCCTTGGGAAACTCTTTCTTGATCATCATATGCTCTGATTGTGATACATTTTCCTTTGTTGATGGAATCCTCTAAGATTTTTAATTATTTAATGAGCTTGAGGGAATAAATATTTAAGCCTGCACCTCCATCCACCAAGACTCGCTTGACTTTACTTGTTTGCACTAGGAATTCTAAGTGGAGTGCATGGTTATGAGATGGTTGAGCGAGAAAGTATTGGTCAAAGAATGTAAGGAGGTTCAAGGTAATAATATTGTTGACCATAGCTTGGAATTTTTCCACATCAATATCTGCAAGGATGGTGGATGAAGCCAACACTTCCTCAAGGATTTTCTTGTGGGTGGATGAGATTTTTAGTAACTTCATGATGGAGATTTCTGTTAGGGTTCTATTTAGTTGATCAAGGACATTGTAACCATCGAGAACAAATCTTGAATTAGACATGAAATTTTTGTTTGGTTGGGATGATCATGTGATAGTAACTTTGCTGCCTCTTGTGGTGACTCCACAATCAGTAAAGGCTCCTTGGATAGTGATTACTACATAGTATTCATCTAGGGTAGCAACGAGATTTTCATATACATGATTTATGTTTTTGTAGGTGCCTTTCCCCTTATTAGTGTTATTATTACCTTTATTGTTATAGTTTAACATCGAATTCGTATATATTTTGACATTCTGATTTCCTATTGGCTATTCCACATTTATGATTCTTTGATCAATGAGGTCTTGGAATAGGTTTTTTAACCTCATGCAACTGTTCATGGTGTGCCCTTTGATTTTGTGGAAATCACAAAGTTAATTTTCATTATACCAAGGAGGTTTAAAATCTGGTTCTTGGTAGTTCTCATAGGTGGGATTCTTGATGAGGTTTTTGTTTATTAGTTTCTTCATGATGTCCTCAAGTGGTTCCCCAAGGATGGTGTATTTTCACTTGGTGAAGTTCTTATTTTGCTAGGGAGGTCCCATTTGATTATTAACATTATTGATCACTTGATTATTTGGTTGTTGTGTTGTTGTGTTAGCTTGATTGTTTTGATGATGGTTTTGGATTTGTTGTTGACATGTGAGTGTGTTTTTCTGAGGAGCACTGATGACAACTTTGGCATCGACGATACCATCATTGGTAACATTTTTGTTTTGTACCCATGTGTGAGGTTTTTCATTGTAATTGGTAGGTGGGCAATTGTTTTGTTGTTCAGGATATGAAGTTGATCCTCCAAGTTGTGTCATAACAGATCATTTGATGTTGAATTCCTTGGAAATCAACTGGTCATACGTGGTGATCCCTTGAACCTTGAGATGGAATTACAAGAGGCCGTCAAGGTTGGATATGATGGTGCATACTTGTTGTTCCTCAGGCATGACCCATTTGCTTTGATTGGCCTTAGATCGCCATCGTTGTAGGAATGAAGTGAATGATTCATTCTTACCTTGTTTCAGAGTTGAGAGTTCTTCTAGACTAACATCCATGGCAATATTACATGTGTAGTTTTTATGAATGTATCTATGATTTCTTGGAATGTCTTGATTCCTGTGGGTAGGTGAGAGAACCATTCCATAGTGTGGCCCACAAATCTCCTAGGAAATAGCTGCATACGATAGGTATCGTCATATGCAACTTCCATGCAATGAACCTTGAATTCCATGATGTGATCTTCAGGGTTTTCTGTCCCATGGTACTTGTCAAACTTGGGGGTCTAAAATTCCTCTGTGAATGGTTTCATCACAAGGCTCCTGTCAAATGGATAAGGACAAAAGTTACTAGATTTTCTTGTGGTTGGCCCTAATTGAAGGTCGAGCACATTTTGTGAAAGCAACTTAATTTGTGTTGTCACATCATTTTGCGGATTAGGTGGGATGAAAGTGTTTTGATGTGGTTCACTTGTGTATGTGATGGGTGGATTGGTTGATGTGTTGATTGGTGGTATCTGTACATTCTGCTAAGCCAAGTATGCTTGCACTTGCTGATGTATAAACAATGCTTGTTGTTGGTCTTGTTGTTGTTGTGCTAAGATTTCTTGTTACTGAGCTTGCTATTGTGCTTGTTGTTGCACCAACAATGCTTGTTGTTGGGCTGCTAATTAGGTTGCTTCTTGCTAGTCTTGGTATTATTTTATTGCTTGTTGATATGCTTGTAGTTGTACTGCTTGTTTTTGTGCAAGAAACTTTCACTAATACATTTGACTACAAAATACGACAAAATTGTCTAACAAAATATGTAAAATAGGATGCTCGTCGGGTGCTTGTAAAATTTGATGTGAGAATTTCCAATTTTTTGAAAGTTTATCCTTGACATTCATTGAACTTTCGACGAACATGGGGTTCATCGAAATGTCGGCTATCATTTTCGTCGAATTTTCAACAAACATGAAAAATTAAAAAAAAAACAAATTGTGGCCGACATAAAGAAAAGTGAGTTCGTGCCTAATTTATTGCGACAATGTTTTTCTCTACTTGAGACAGTTTGTGGAGAACCAAGGATGATTTTCTTGGGAAAAATTTAAAAAAATTCAAGAAGATATCGCCAGGTTGAGGGTAGTCATTGTCTTTTTGCAGAATTCAGTTGTGAAGTTAGATTTGTAGTTCTAGGTTTGAAAATCATATTTTAAAGCAACATCTCATCAGATTTAATTTTTAGAGGCTAAGGGTTTTGAGAATTTCATGTCTAGATTTTGTTGTGTGGAATCACTATAAGATCACAACCGAGGAACAGATTCTTGTGACTGTAATTATGTGATCCATAACTGTATTGGTCATGTGGCACAATTGTGCTATAGCAAAAACATGATGCATTCATGTGTGACCCAAGTTTAATGTGGCTATGTTGTGATAGAAATGGAGGCACTCATATAATGTAGTTAATTCAGGTTGTATAATGTAGGTTTCAATCATCATTGGGTGCATTCAGGTTGTCTCAAGTTTAATAGGTTAGGATGTAACTATAGCATGATCGAAGAGTGATTACCTCTTGCTACAATAAAGAGCCTATAACTCTGGTTGATATGTAGAGTGGCTATGTTATATCAATTATGTAGTGCATTCAAGCACAACCCATGTTTAATGGGCTATTCTAGAGAGTGATCAAGAATTTCTAAACCTTATGAATGTTACTTGACATATATTTGCATAATCTCAAATTCCTTCAAAGGCTTTTGAAGTATCAATGTATCCTATATAGGGTTTATAATGATTTCTTTTAATTAAAAAAATAAATAAATGATGTATTTCCCTATAATTAGATAATGTGGAGATCTCCTAAATCTGCCCCAACACACTATCCTCTTTGGCATAGTATTCACTACTCTAGCTACTAGGTTTTTGCATGTGACATCTTTAATATCTTCATGACCATGGATTTTAAATAGATCTTAGTCTTTGCTTTAATCATTTTCATGGTAACCCTTGAGTTCCATAATCCGCCTTCAATATTTTCTAAGAATGCTGTCTTAAGCTAGATTGCATAGTATGCATATAAAGCAAGTCTTTCATACCTGCCATTGTTCCAAACCACCACTCACTGCCTTGCTTAAAATGTTGCCTCCATAAGCACAATAGCATGTTTTAAAATCATGGTTGCCAGTGATTGACCATTAAGCTCACTTTCATCATGAAGATACAATGAGATTTTTGTCTTCAAACTCAAGGCATTATGGAAGATAACATTATGAATTGTTTGTTGTGTACAATTCAATTTTCTTGCACATTTACTGCTTTGCTAACTTCCTTTAAGACTGGGCATTGCACCCTCGGCTGCAATCTCAAACAACTCACTCACTATCACTTGAAGATTCTTTTCATGAGTATCCTTCTATAAAATCAAACTATGCCCTATAGACTGCCTACTTACTACAGGGGACTCATTGTTTCATGGTATTGTAGTTCTTAAGATCCTTCAACCTTATTGACACTACTTCATAGTCCACAAGGTATTATTCACTATTTTTCCATCTTTAGTGAGTCTCAAAACACTACTTAAACATGCAATCCACTACCTCCATTATACAATATTAATGGTTAAGAAGAAATATTGATCCTATGATTACCACTGTTACTTCATTTGGACAGTTATTCCCTGATTGCATTTGCCTTGTTTAACAGTACCAAAAACATTTGAAAAACCCTTAAGGTTAGCAAGGGGGTAAGGAAACTCACTGTTAAAATCTCCAGTTTACTATACAAGGTTTGAGCTTTATTATCTTGTCATTGCTTAGCCTATTTTTGACTGTCACATCTCAAGTGATTGTCATTCTTCTTACCATATATTCCATTTACAAATATCACTAAGCTACATAGTGTGCTTGTTATTGGCTATAATCTTTAGATTACAAGATTTTGTTATTACCTACAATGTCCCAATCTTTCAGGTATTGCAACCTCACTAATCCGCTATAGTTATTGTTTATGTTTTTACGGAGGTCTAGGGTTTGTACCCTAATCGTGCTCTTACCAATGCTTCTGTTATTTTTATTAGGGCTCTCTCAATGGTGAGGGCCCTAGGGATAAGCTTGTCATAAGAAGTGACACATTTCATCTTTAACTAAAAGGATAAATCCGTATTGACATTAGCAATGATGATTCCGACTCATTGCTCCTTAGGAATGAGTCACTTGATCTTACTAGCTCACTACCTCCATTGTTGTAGGAATTTTGTGATCAAGTTCAATATTCTAATTTTAGGAGTCTTAATGGTTTGAAATCATAGTAAAATCAGAATTTAATAAGTTTTGGGTTTAGCATTATAAAGTGTTTTTTGGGGTCATTAACTTCAGACTATCTTCTCTTTTGCAAGGGTGGTTGCATGCCAAATTTTTTTGGTGTAAAATATCAGAATTATTAGATTATGTTACATGTCTATGAATAAAAATTATTGCAGTGTGAGTTTGATATTTTTTGAAGATCTAAATAGTCAAGCTTGGTAAAGAAAAATCATGTCAGATAATATTAGTCCAGAACAAAATGAAGAGACACTTGATAGATTGTGGGCTAGATTGAAAGAAAGGGTGATGGGAAATGTTATTGTCCTTGCAATAATTGCAAGGGCTTAAAGATAATGAATTTTAATCATAACCGAGAAAATTGTAGGCGCATGGTCACGTTGTGGGGGCATGATTATCATCCATTGGTAAGTTGTTCATTATATGTGTTTATATTGATTGAATTTGTAAATGTTTATATTGTTTTAACATTTTATATATATATATATAATCACTTGATCATGATCATGGTTTATTTGTGTCTATCATTATTATAAAGGTGGGGCGCCCTAGGGCAGATGATATGGATTATCACGGCCCGGAGAATGTGGTTTTGCAAGTGGACAAACATGGAGCTGTGAATATCAAAGATGAAGTTAATGATCCTATGGAAGAAGATGATCATCCACCAGAAAACATAGTTGAAGATGATGGTACAAATACATTGATCCATGCCACATTTAGTGGTAGAGCTGATCATGATGATCAAGATGACTTTGATGATGTTCATGATTTACCTATACTTGACAAGGCATACAAGCCCCTTTATGAAGGCTTTGAAACAACTCTTCTCAATAGTGATGTTAACAACCTTGAAATTAGTGTGTTTTTTGTTTCATGTGATCATAAAAGATTAAAAAGATAGTTGTAGAGGTGGTTGTTCAGTGGTTGACATGTATGTTGGTTCTTTTTACAATGTAACTAGGTTTTTCTTCTAATATACCTATGGAATTGCCAATTCCAATCGAGGGAAACACGAAGGACCTGGACCAACTAATGAGGACTTTAAAATCCTCGTACACTTTGGGCTCTATAAGACCCAAGAGGGTGATCCCTTAATGTTTTTACAACCTCTGCACCATTATTATAAACAACAATAACAATAGCAGATGATCTCACTTAATAGCTCAACACGATAAGATAATATCAACTACAATTGGCTGTTCATAGACAATATCAACTATTTGGAGCATGAGATAACTAAACACAATCCATTGTATAAGATAGTCAATGATTTACAATTTGTAGCAAGCTCTAGGCAAAGACAAACAAATATTGAACTACATGAATAATTACAACTTCGATTAGTGCCATATATCCATTGTAGGAGTCAAATTCATAAGAATTTAGAGGTTTATAACAGATTTAATACATCACATATAAGATCACTGACAATATTGCAGTACAATTTGAACATCAGTGTGCATTCTAACCTAGGACTACTTATCAAATCCTTATACAACACATATCCACCTATAATCCCATTCAAGTATTTTGATTAATTCCTTGAATTAAAGCTAAAATAGAATCATACACACCCCAACAGTGAGATGGATAAAACAACCCTTAGTTATTTCATTGAAAGTTTAGATATGCATGTACAATGGAGAGACATGAGCTTGAATTTTCATTTCAACTCAAATGCTAGTACTTTTATACAACATTAAATCTCTATGAACTCAAAACCTATTACATAATGACTCAAAACCTAAATTTCATTTGTCTAAAACCATTAGACTTTACAATTCGCTCTACAACTTCACCTAGACTTGACAAAAATTATCTAACTTGCTAACCCGTACTTTTGGCTTTGAAATTATTCTTATAGAAAATGAAGGAGCAAACAAGCAGTGGGCCGGAAAGTAAACCTGTCACCAGTCAATTGGAGCACCTGGTGATATTCCAAAATTTGTTACAACAGCCACCACCTTGAAAAATATTCTTGTTCAAAAATCATTACAACAACAATCATCTTGGAGCATATTCTCGTTCATCATGTCAGCGGAGGAAGGTTGATGCAATAACAAAAAACCACGCGAAACCCACGCCAAGAAAGTCATCCATACAAAACTAGAAACACTATAACTACAACATCTGATTTGCCACCTATTGGTAGCCCACTCTTTTTACTCATCATCATTCAAATACTTATTCACCCACGTCTGGTATTCTTCGCCAGTTGGCCAATCAAAATTAATCACCTCTTTTACCTTTGTACTATACGAAAAATACTTTACCACTACCTGATTAGCATCTCTTTCAAAAGATTCCAAAAATGAGCCGATACCAGTAATCTTATCCATACAATTTACCAACAAATCATCATCTGAGTCATCACAAATTATTTTAATTTGATTATTGATGACTTCACTTGCTTGATCCTGCCATTGTTGGAGTGTTCTAATTCCCCTCTGCTCATTAGTTATATCAGGTAATAGTGTGTTACCCCAATTATTGAAGTTCTTTACCAATTCCCTAATCTTCCTACTTAGATCATCTGGTAAGGTCTGAAAACCTTGCAATTATTTAACTAATATATAAGTAGGCTTCAATGATTGGGGCCTATTATTTACATCAAAGCTTGAGGCTTTATTCATAACATCTAGATTATTTGCCCTAGGGATCCAATTTT
Organism: Sequoia sempervirens; assembly: GCA_007258455.2. NCBI lineage: Eukaryota > Viridiplantae > Streptophyta > Pinopsida > Cupressales > Cupressaceae > Sequoia > Sequoia sempervirens. The sequence continues at coordinate 436,404,515 of VDFB02281492.1, read as the reverse complement.
GAATTATTGGAATCACTATCCCTTGATCCCTATCAATATTATTTATTGCTTCAAATAGCAAAGACTACAAAGAATGTATAGAGGGTAGTTTATTATCCACCTTTTCATTTAAATGCTCTAGAACAAGAGTAACAATTTCTTTTTTTTTTGAAATAAAACCATCCTCTTTTACCCTTAGTGATGTCTGTAATTGATCAATTTTCTGCATGAGTTGCCTCTTTGTTGGAGAGCACTTTGTTTCTTCATCAACTTGTTCTAGAGGAGGGGTAAGAGTAGGATTTTGAATGGGAGACCTTGGTGTAGAAACATTTGGAGAAGCAGGAGGCATTGACCCTGCTGTGGGAGGTGATGTGCTAGTTCCTGGAGCATTGGATGTTTCCCCAGTATGTCTATACTTGAACCTTTCTACTTTAGTTTGTAGCTCAAAATTCCTCTATTAAATTTTACTATATTCTTCAATTAAAATGGTATACTTCTCCATTAGGCTCTTTCTTTCAGCCTCCTCCCTTTCAGCAGTCTTTTGGGCCAACTTGGCCACATTCATAGTTAAACTAGTGTCTTCGGTTGTTGTAGTCTCTGAAGCCCTCTTTATTATTAATCCTCCTTTGAAATTTAGATTAATATCAGCAATTTCTAGCTTTCTTCCTTGTGGAGCCAATGCCCAAATTGCCAAGGTCTTATATTCTTCAATGAATGTAGAGTTTTGTAATGCTTCCTTAACTTCTTCTTCAAAATCCTAAAAAGGATTCTTGGACTTCATAATGGCATTGAAAGCCACTGTATCTACAATGTCCCATTCAAGAAAAATCAAAACACCAACCTGATTCACTAGTTGTCTTCCTTCTTCAGGAGTGATGTTTTTGAACTCTTCCATTAGTTTAGTTTTCACTTCATCATTCTCCTTATTTGACCTGTCAGGCCTTAGTTCTCTTCTCTCCTTGCATTTATTTTGATATTCCTCAAATTTCATCCTCCATGCTAATTTCAAGAATACAGGAGTCTTTACAAATGCATTGTCATCTAAGAACTCCTTGCAAGCCTCCATTTTTGCATCCTGCACACTCTTACCCTTCATATCCAAATCAGATAGAACCAATTCAGCTAACCTAAGAGGGGACGGCATACCAACCTGCATGTCTTGATCAGTAACAATAATTTCATCTGTGAGATCCTCAGGTAGGTGATCAGTTCTTTGCCTCTTAGGGCTTGGCTCAGGTGGTAGTGATGGGGGATTGCGCTCTGGTGAAGATTTTAATTCAATGATTTTGACAGCCCCAAGTATTTTAAATTTTGGGCCTGGTTGTGAAGGCGCCTTCATTATTTTCTTCCGTTTTCTGTCTACTTCCTCATCACTGCCAGTATCCCTTTTCCTCCTATAGATGGGTCACCTTTCTGTAGGCTGACATACTGACCTTGTTTCAATTGGCATATCACTTTGTCCTTGCATATCCAGACTTAGCCTTAAATCTATCTTTTTGGTTGTCAAGGTGTCCATTATCTCCTTCAAATTCTTCATTAAAAAATCAATTTTCTTGTGGTATGGAGTGAATTCCATTAATGGATCATATGTCAAATCCATTTCATGCACAATATCTAGTAGCTTACTAAAAGCTATCCACTTTTACTTGTTCATTTTCTGTCTATTTAAATCAAATTCATTCTTGATCAAGTCCTTAGGGAAATTGAACTCATGTGCAAATTTTTTACATTTTATTCTTTGTCTGAAAAAGAGAAAAGAAACCTTCAGGATCATGTTGTCACTTTGGACCAAATCTCAAATGGTAATCAACAAAGAATTTGTCAAAATGTGTCTAGCCTCCCTTTGAAAATGTAAAGTCAGTCAGTACTGTATAATCAGGGAATAATGTTCCCTTCCCCTTTCCAGTTAGGTTATCTTCATGAATACCCCCCATCTGCCACATAAATTCTGCAAACCTTAGTCTTGGTGGCACATTGTATGGCAGTATGTGAGGGGTTCCTTGAAATTCATATATTCTCAAGACAGTGCTAACTGGATATGGGATAATGGCACCCCAGTTATGTAAAACCCTCAATTATGGTTTCCTCTCCTTCAGCCTAAGGAAATCATGCACTTCTTAAGGGATCCTAGGTACATTTACCATCAATCTAGCCCTTAATCTTGCAGCAAAATAATTATCAAATTGCACATAATTGGTACTTTCCTTATTACAGGACAAATTTGCAGCCCATATCTATACTGGCAATCTTTCTCCATTAACTAATTGTCTTAAGTTCATCTTCTCAGAAAAGAAATCAACATTCCTAAATAAGAACATATGCATCAACATGGAATACCAAAATAATTGAGTACCAGTATCACCTTTCTTTAGCTTCGACAGTCCTTCATCTATCCTCTCCACCAAAAAGAAGCAAAGTGATATGTTACAGAGAAGTTAGGGTGTTGTATTTGCACTCCCATGAACATGTATGCAATTGGCATTACTGCACTAGGGCTGAAACCCAAAATTTGACATAGTGAATAGAAAGTAGCCAGGAAAGGCTTTCCAAAACAATTCAATCTGAAGGGTTCCTAGTCACTAGGGCTGATGTGAAATTGTGAACCCCTTGCCTTAACCAGATGAGGTGGAAGCAGCTTAACCCTAAAAAAAGATTGGAATTTTCTCTACTCCTACTTCATTTCTTCAAGATTAATAAGAACCAAGTCATCACTTGGCTCACTCAAATCAAAAGTCTGTTGGATAACATCTCTGTTAATTTCTAATAGAACCCCTCCATAATTATCTCTGATTACCTGTGTGATAGGGTCATATCTTTTGGCCACTGCTCTATGTAAGTCCACATCAGGGAACACATTTGGAACAACTAGCTTTCCCATGTTGTACATCCATCCATTTGAAAAAGGATGAGAAAAATTCCTCTGTCGATACCATAATTTGAACATTTCTAAGCTTGTGAGTTGAACCCTAGCATTAGCAATGTTGGAATTCTTACACACCAATCCCTCTCCTAGGATTTTCCCTTGCATCAACACCAAACCTTTCCTTCTCTCATTTGTTGATAATGGAAATTGATCTAGGAAATCATAGTACAAGTTTCTTTTCAAATACTCAATGTGGACAGAGTGCTCCTTAGTTGGCACCATTTTAGACAAAATAGGGCCTCACTACAATGTTACACTTCAAGTGGCTATGACTAAGTAGAGATAGGAAATTACATAGTAAAAATACCACAATTCCTCACAATTTATGATTAAATAATAGCCCTAACAAAATATTTTAATGAACTCAGTGACAAGCATAGTAGACCCCCCCTTTCCCAAATTTAGGTGCAGAATGACTGGGAAACAGAGAAAATTAACTCATGGATTTTTTTGCACAAACTCCAATTTCTGGCTGCAGCTGCTCGTAATTTCACCTTTGGCTCTGAAACTATTTTCATGAAATACTTGGATGCTTTGTGATAGAAATGAGGTGAATAAATTAATTTTATGTCGATCAAATCCTGCCAGTAGATGTCTCATCCACCATTAAAGCCCACTTGTTAGCTGCACGAAAGGCTCCAACCATAATTTGATACATATTTAAATTTGAGCCGTTGATCCTTCAGTTTGATCAAATTGTCGACGACCATCTTCAAAACAGGGTGACATAATTTCCAACACGACAATAAAGGGGCCCACTATTTCATACACCGAGAAGGAATGCCATGTGGCAGTTGCCCGCGATATCGCAATCCTTTGATTTACCATCATAGGATGGCGGGCACCGTCGATCTTTTTACCATAAATCCTGCTCCTTCAAAAATGGTCACCATCCTTTCCTTTAATTGTCGAGCAGCTTTTCCCTTAAAATCATAACATTTGCATTGAAATAAAACACGTGCATCTTACAAGCGCATTAGTAATTTTCCCCGTAATACATTTAAAACTGGTGAACACTTTCTTCACTCCTTAGGCTTCATTGGATGAGACACGTGGCAAGCACCCGCGACATCGCGATCCCAAAATTCCTAATCGTGGGATGGTGAGCACCGTCAATCTTGAAGAGACAACTCATCAATGGTCACACAGATTTCATCCTTTAGGAAGGGCACATGGCACCCGCCCGTGATATTGTGATCCCTGTAATCCCTGATCGCGGGAAAGCGGACGTCATTGATCTCATTCCTTTAACACAGTCGTCAACCATATCGTTAACCTTTGAGCAGCTTTTCCAATGAGATTATGACATATCTGTCAATTTAGAACATGTGCGTCTGGAGAAAACTTTAGTAATCCGCCCTTTAATACATTTAAAGCCAGCTAGTGTTTCCTTTACTCTTTAGGCTTCATTGGATGAGACACATGGCGCCTGCCCGTGATTTTGCAATCAACCCAAGCACCATCGCGGGATGGCGGGGAACGACTCAAATCAAATGGTAGTTGGTCAATGATAGCTCAAATTTGATCCCTCGGTTAGGACACATGGCACCTGCCCGTGATTTCATGATCCTTCATTTCCCAATCACGGGATGGTAGGCACCATTGATATCTGTAGGAAATAGATCAACGGCAGCACTAAATCAACCCTTGCAAAATAAAACATTCATTAAAAGGAGAAGTGGGCATTACTAATGAGATGACAAATAAAAAAATTATATTTATAGAAGAAAAATAAAATAAATTTACAATTTGTTTTATAATTTTCACTTTTAACTTTAAATGTATGTTCACTCATTAAGTTGTATTTTTTTTACAATCACATTTTTAGTTCCTGCCAAGGAATTATAGGCGACCCCATTTCCTTAACAAGTTATTAATAACTTTGATTTTAACAAATGAGAACTCAATTTTTTTTTCTATTTGACAAATATTTGTATATAGTTAAACTAAACATGCAAGATTTTTAACTTTTCAAATTTCAAAAATTAATTGTCCTCAATTTTATTGGCTAATAAACTTTGAGCGATAAAGGCGGATTTTCAGGAAGCATAAAATTATTATCGCAGCTTTTCAAGGTTTTTTTTGAACTCTTCAAAATTGTATACTTGTTATGTTTTCCATTCTATTCATTTATTTACTTGTTTATATGACCACCATTCAATAAAGTATAATATTTTTAATGAAGATTTTTTTTAAATTAATTTAAAAATTTTCAAGATAATAATTATTAAAATATTCATAAAATATACAATCTCTTAACATTTTCTTTTAATTGTTATTTAAATTTTTACATTTATATATATATATATAGAATAAATGATCGTTTTGAACATTTATTCTTAAATTATTATTTTAATTTCACAATACAAATATCATTAAATTATTAACAAAATATACAATCTAAACTATTATTTTTCAATTACATATCAAGTATACAACTTAAACATTTAAAAAAATAATTAGATATAAGACGAAAGATTCATAGATGTTCAAATTAAATTACATGCAACTTTCATGGTTAGTATTGATGAGTGTAGAATTTTGTGTGTTGTCACTTGTAATTAATCTATTTCATTATTTTGAACCTTTTTAGTTTTTGGATATCATCATAATTAATAAATTTAAAACTTATCAACTTCAAATATTTTATATTTTGTATGTAAAAATGAAAAAAATACAATATAAAGAATACTTTTAAATTTAAATTTTAGTCTTTGATTGTTGAATTATTTTAAAAGGAACATGTACTTCTATTAAATTTAATTCATTTATATCACATAATCATTATAATTTAATTAATTATGAATTTAATAATTAAGTAATAAATATTCTATGAATTTTAGAAAATAGAATTTAGTTTAATTTTAAAATGAAATTTAAGTTTTTAAATATTGTGTTAATTTGATTATTTATTTGATTTATGATTGGTTATTTAAATTTAAAGAACAACACAATTCAACTCAAAAATATAAAAATAGTTATGTAAAATATTTTATGATTTTTTGAAGTTAGAATTTAATATGATTTTACAAAATGAAATCATTTGGATGAAAAGAAATAAAAAAAGGTTCTTTTATATATTTTTTCATTTCTTAAATTATTCTCAAATTATCATTATTTATTGGTGAATTATTTTGAAAATAATATGTATTTTATTTAATTATATTAAATATAGTAGAATGATCAACTAGTATACCAATGCATTGCAAATAATCCCTGCATACACCAAATCAGACCTTTACAGATCTATACATTAGATAGGATGTAGTTTTATTTAATTTATTTGTATTAAATAATTAATATATTTTAAGTGATTATTTTTAAAAATAGATAATAAATACTTTATAAAATTTTTAAATAAAAATTTAGTTTAATTTTAAAATTAATTGTAAGCTTTAAAAATATTTTGTTGATTTAATTTTTTTATATGATTAATACTCTTACCCTAATAATACTTCATTTCACATAGAAATAGAATTCTAGATTTAAATACTTATTCTTGTAATATATATATAATATATATATAGACACACATTGTGGTGATTTGATTATTAATTTACAAAATGATTGGTTATTCAAATTTAAAGAACAATATGTCAGTATTGGCATGGTGTGATGGTTTATAGGTGGCATTGTTGTTCTTGCCACCAAGGTTCAAACCCCGTTGGGGTGGTATTGTTGAATGGTTGTATTCGATTCATAGCTTTGGTCAAAAGCGTTAGTTTTTTATTTTTTTTGATGTTAGAATTTAATGTAATTTTAAGAAAATAAAATAATTTGGTTGCAACTTTTAGAAAAAAATAATAGAAAATTTAGTCATATATATATATATATATATATATCTTAATTTATTCTAAAATTATAATTAATAATTATTGAACTATTTTTAAAATAAAATTTATTTTTAATTTAATTTATTTGTAGTAGATAATTACTATAATTTAAATGATTATTTTCAAAACTAGATAATAAATACTATATAAATTTAAGAAATTAAAATTTAGTTTATTTTTATAATTAAAAAATAATAGAAAATTTAGTCACACACATATATATATATATATATATATATATCTTAATTTATTCTAAAATTATAATTAATAATTATTGAACTATTTTTAAAATAAAATTTATTTGTAGTAGATAATTACTATAATTTAAATGATTATTTTCAAAACTAGATAATAAATACTATATAAATTTTAGAAATTAAAATTTAGTTTATTTTTATAATTAATTCTAAGCTTTACAAATATTGTTGTGATTTGATTAATTATTTTTTATGATTAATAATTCTAATTCTAATAATACTTCATTTCACATACAAATAAAATTCTAGATTAAAATACTTACTTTTGTTTGTAATATTTTTCATGAATGTCAAATTTATAAACTAATATCAAGAAATAAATAACCTTAACCCCAAGATTTATACGAGAACTCTAATTGAACCCTAAACCTAACCCTAATTCAACCCTAACAATAGGATTTAATTACGATTAGGGTTAGAGTGAGAATTTAACCATGGTTAATGTTAGGGTTAGAATTAGAGTTTAATTAGGGTTAGGGTTAGGATTCAATTATGATTATAGTTGGGTTCAAATCTATAAGCTAATATTAAGATATTCACAACTCTAACCCTAACCTAAGCTTGATTATAGTTGGGTTTAATTATGATTATAGTTGGGTTCAAATCTATAAGCTAATATTAAGATATATACAAGTAGGTTTATGGTTGGAATTAAGGTTCAATTAGCCTGGTTAGGGATATAATTTAATTAGTGTTATGATTAGGGTCAAGTTCAAGTTATAGTTAGGGTTTATTTAGGCTTATTTTGGTTAATCTTACAATTGGGGTTTAACTAGAATGCTAATTGAACCCTAATTTAACCCCAACAACAAGGTTCAATTAGAGTTAGGGTTCGGGTTCAATTAGGGTTAGGGTTTGCATTCAATTAGTGTTATGATTAGAATCAAGTTCAAGTTACAGTTAGGGTTCAATTAGGCTTATTTTAGTTCAGTCTACAATTAAGGTTTAATTAGAGTTAGGTTTAAGGTTCAATTAGGGTTAAGGTTAGGGTTCATTTGGATTAAGGTTCAAGTAGGGTTCAATTAGGACTTAATTAGGGTTATGATATTTTTAATGTTTATGCCATTACACCTTGAAAATCCACCTACACCTGGAGAACCATTCAATCTCTCAAGATTTTACTGTTATTCTGGAATGATTATCAAATTGGATATGTCCAAAACCTTTAATAAGTTGACTTGGCAACTTCTATACTGCATATACCTCTTGTCAACTTTAACCAGGGGAGTAATAATTGCATAATGAATTGTCTTCTTTTTTAATTTGATTAATCATCACCCATAGGGTCTTCTTCATAAATTAGGGGATTAAGTTAAAGACACCCATTACCATGTATTTTTTCCATCAAAATGTTAGAGGCCCTTAGTGTAGAACTTATACTAGCTAGTATGTTGCAAAAATTTACATGACTGCCAATTCTAGCAACACAAGCCAGTACATAGTGTTTGCACATGTTACCTGACTTACAAGATAGATGAGTTTATAGAGGAGATGCAAATAAAGACAACTTTTCAATTTGCTTCAGTGTCCAGTGTGGAGTATCTAAAATTTATTTTTAATTATGAATTTGATATTCATATATATCATTGAACTAAGATTGATACTACTATTCTGATTCATTGGTGATAATTATTGGATTAGTGTGAAAAATCTAGAGATTTGTGTTTGACTGCAAAGAGTTATCTCTTGTGATTTATCAACAAATTATTATTTCTATTCGTGGGCTTCTTACACAAGACAATATATTTATGCATTTCTTGTAGAGTCTATTCTAATTGATCATAATTAAAAAAATTATAATTTTGAAAAGAACATAACATGGCACCAAATAGTAGTGAAAATCCCAAACAAAGATTGTCAAGAGTGTATCTAATTTAGTTTTTATTTAATATTTCTCTTTATGTCTACAATTTCTTGAAGTTTTTCTGATCATCCAAATAATTTAACGTTGATGGATATGTAACACATTTAGTTCACTCATGCCCTAGTTCATCATATTTGGCAGAGAGCATGCCCATCTAGAGATGACCTTAGAATTTGGTTATGACTTATCTAGAGATAGGGATGTCGACAAAAAATTAAATGAGACAAGAAGATCTGGAAGCTAAGGGTATACACATCAATGTCTAAGTTAAAAAATTAATACCCTAGACAAACATCAATGCACACAGTGATGAGTCTATAGTATGTAGTTGTGATTCTAGATAGTAGGCAAGCCAAATTTGGTTCATGGTGATTGGTTGAAACCTGGTGTAGTACTAATTGATCTTGGCTTAAATGTAGTAGAGGTATGACACCTTCTAACTTCCTTTTTCAAAAAAAAATTGTAAGTAAAATATGGTTAATATATAGCAAATTAAAACTATTGCTTCCACTTTTGTAGGATCCTAGTGCTAAAAGAGAATACCAATTAGTCGATCATGTTTCCTATAAAGAGGATTCAAGAATAACTTCATCAATTAATTCTCTACCTTGTGGTCTTGGTCCAATGACTATTGCAATGCTTTTGTCCACTACTCTACAATCAACAAAATGAGCATATGGGTTCAATTGAGATTTCTAATGTTTGATCCAGGGCTTTTGCAATACACAACAAACACAACAAAGACAAACAAAACTATTCTAAAACTCTATGGCAGGAACTTCACTACTCTGTAGCTCTTGTTATTTTAGATGTTTGTTTATAAAATATAAAGATGCATTAAAATAATATTAGAAATATTTTTCTTTATATTATATAGCATTCATAACATTAAATTAACATAGAATAATTTCACAATATCACTTAACCAATCAAGAAAAATTTAATCATTACTATGCAACATTATTCTCACATCAAACTAACAAATAAACATTGAAAACAAATTTATTTTTTTATATTATAACATTCATAACTTAAACCTTTTATACACAATATCAACTTAATTATAAAAACATAAAAATTATTTATAAGCAACTTAAATTTTTAACAATTTAATAAAATATAATTTAATATAATTAAGAAAAATTAAATAAGAATTATAGATAAATTTATGAAATATTGATTTACTTATCAAGAAAAAATCAATGATAAATTTACTTATTATAGATAAATTTACTTACCAATCTATTTTAACCATCAAGAAAAAATTAATCATTAGTGATTGCAACATTATTGGCACATCTTTTAAACTAACAAATAAACATTGAAAACACATTTATTTTTTATATTATAACATTCATAACTGAAACCTTTTTATACACAATGTCAAGTTAACTATAAATTGTATAGATTTTAGAATTTCTATATCTCTCATATATCAACATAGGTAAATTTGAAAATATTTTAAATTATATAATTTTAAAAAAATTGAATGAATTTATAGAAGATTATTTTTATTAAAGTGATAGAATCTAGTCCCAATACTAACATTAATTATAAGTCTAACCATAACCCCAACCCTAAAACTAACACTAATTAACTTCAAACCTAACTCTAATTTTATATCCAACCCTAAACATAACTATGATTATAAAACTAACATTAATGAAACCCTAATTGAACCATAACCCTAACCCTAATACTAACCCTTGCCCCAATTGAACCCTAACACTAACCCCAAGCTCTATCCTAGAACCTTAATCTTTACCCCCAACCCCAACCCTAATCCTAATTGAATCCTATACCTAATTTTAATTAAAGTCTAACCCTATTTGAACCTTAAACTTAATTGAACTCATTTTTAGGGTTAGGGTTCAATTAAGGTTAGGGTTGAATTATGGTTATGATTAGGGTAAAAATTCAAATAGGATTATGGTTGGAGTTTAATTAAGGTTGCTATTCACTTAGGGTTAAGGTTCAATTAGTATTCAATTTGGGTTAGGGATCAATTAGGGTTATAATTCAATAAGGGTTTAATTAAGGTGAGGGTTAAGGTTAGTCTTAAATTAGGGCTAGGATTGGAGTTAGGGTTCAATTAAGGTAAGGCTTATTGTCTATTTTAGGGTTAGGGTTCAATTACAGTTCTCTAGGGTTTTGATACAATTAGGGTTAGGTTTCAACAATACCTAGGGTTATGATTACAGTTCAATTAGTGTTAGAGTTAGGGTTGCAATAATAAAATTTTCCATAATGATATGGAAAGGCATTCAATTAGATTCATATAAAAATGCACAAATAATAATTGGTAATTAAGAATTCTCTAGATCTAAAGTTATAACAAAAAATACAATCCTTAGCTTAATCATTTGTTCTTTGTTAGGGTTGGGATAAGAATTTAACGGGGCCAACCGAGACTTAGGAAATAAAACCCTGCGGAGGAAATAAAGTATTAAAATCAAAGTTGGGTTTTAATTTTAATCTAGTGACGTAAGCCTAAGCCATTAACTCCAGTGGTCATGTCACCGATGGCTTAGACAAAGCCTTTCATTAAATACTAACCGTGCAATGTGTAGGTTTTCCAAATTCAAAGATATGAGAGAAGATCTCGATCGTACCCCGCCAACTCATAGACCTAAGGTGTCACCATGTTATTTGGCATGAGGTTAGAAAAAGGTAGATGTATGTCCTATATTAGATCAAGCTCATAACTCGTGGTTTTAGATCGACAACCAAGATCAAAAGCTAATGTAAATCTTTGTTGTTCCCTGCTAGCTTACAGGAGGAAGATGAAGGTTGGTGAAGCATTAATGAATTATTCCTTGCTTGTGTAGTCACGTCGATCTCAATCTATGTGAAGATGTTGTTGTTTGAATTCATGAAGGGTAATCTTTGAATTCTCATCTAGGTCTAGTTAAATGGTGACAGTACATACGCCACCAAATTTCCATGTTTGCACATGCATATTTATTAAGCATTGATGAAGGTTGCCATTACCTTGTACAATAAATACAAGAGGAATTAACTGCTAATAGTGTCATTCTTGTAGCAGTTAGAGTGCTTTGTGGGTTGAGTCTAATCAAGTTTGAGTGCTTGTATGAGAAGATAAAGTGAGTAAGTCAGTAATGAGGTCTATTTGTTTGAGCTCACAAAAGCTCGGTCCTGCGATTTAGGAAGGTGCTTTGGTTGGGCAGCAACATCCTAGAATTGCAACCTTCTACTGCTTTGGTTGTAGTAGACGGTTGCAATTCCAGGACATTGCTGCTCAACTAGTAGATGAAAAAGGCAAGCAGTTGGTGTGCTCTGGATGTGGCCAACACTCGCCCATTGACCTTACGAGCAACATTTTTGATGATGTAACTAAGACAGACTCAAACTACTATCGGTATTTAAGTCACTTCAATCACGGTCTACCCTCTAATGAGGAAATGATATCTGTGGGCACATCAACTGTTAAAACCCCAAGCAAATGGCCTAGAACCGTATTGGGCAAGGACAAGAAAGAAGAGGAGGTTGAGGGTCTATTGTATTGGGCAACAACTAGAAGCAGGTGTGTATACTAGGGTCTGAGTGTTGGTAAGGGTAGGGTGGCAAGTAAATAAGAAGTTGTTGTGGTGCCTTCATTGCAATTTTGGTTGCCTGGCTTTTTTGCATGGATAGCAACAAGGGGATTTTGAGGACAATTTGTGTTCCCTATTCTTTTACGCTATCCCAGTTCATGCACTATATATGTTTTGCAAATTCAACGTGTGGGAAGTTTTGTAATGAAAGTCAAATACAATGGAGATTTCGTTCAAATGAAAATTTGTGGTGAAATTACATTTGAGCCCGAAGCTTGTTGCTCTCTTGTCATATAAAAGGGAATTCAAGGCTCATTTGTAGGGAGAGAACTGATGAAAGCTCTAGCTAGGTTTTGAGTTGAATATATGGGTAGAAATATATCTATCCTCTAATGAGGAAGTGATATATGTGGTGCCATTGGTTGTTAAAACCCCAAATGGACGGAATAAAATAGATAGCCTGTTTTGAGTTTTGGATGAATATATGCAAATTATCTTAAATTGTATGTAGATATGACTTATAAGCATGAATAAATGTATAATTATAATATATTTTCTCTCCTTACGTGGATTTGAGTGAATTTTGAATGAAATGTTAATGAAGTTGTCATTCTTCTCTTGATAATTTGTTCAATTGTGTGTCTATGTTTTTGCTTTGATTCAAAAAAATTAATTAAATGCTTAAATGGAGTCATAAGTTTACAATTATTTACAAAGGATTTGATAAGTAGTAATATATCAGAGAATTGAGCTCCATAATGCAAGGTATTATATGAGTAGTCTATTCTATTAAATTCTTGGGTCATATTTGCTAACAATAAATGGGTAGCTAAATATTTAACTGACAAAGAATAAAAGAATAATATGTAAATGGGTCACTCACTCACTCCCTTTATCTCTCTCCCCTTAACCCTAAACCCTTAACCCTTAAACTCTAAACCCTTAATATTAGGTGTGTATTAAAAACATTATAAAAGTATAAATTTTTGGAGTTTTATTAGGAATTGAATAGGAAAATCTAAGGCACTTTAATATTTTCAAATAAAAAGTTAAGAGTTCAATTAGGATGAGTGTTCACTTAGGGTTAGATTTAGGGTTCAATTAATGTTCAATTTGGGTTAGGATTGAGGATGAGGTTGGGATTTAATTAAGGTTATGAATTCAATAAGAGTTCAAATAGGGTCAAGGTTAAGATTAGGGTTGTGGTTAAGGTTCAATTAGGATAAGAATTAGTGTTAGGGTTAGGATTAGAGTTCAACTATAGTTCAAAGCTAGGGTTATGGTACAATTAGGACTACTCTTCAATAAGTGTTCCCTTAGGGCTATGATTAGAGTTATGAATCTACAATTAGGATTCAATTAGGGTTATCATTAGAGTTATGAATCTACAATTAGGGTTCAATTAATGTTCACTTAGGGTTTCTTTCTTGGGAGAAGTTTATTGTATGGTAAGTGTATTTTATAAAATTAATATGTCAAGAATTAGTTTTAGATAATACATGTGATTTTTCATATGGTATTAAATTGTAGATTAAAATTGATAATAGATTTCATTCCTTCTTTTGCATTGTAAGCTACCATAATATATGGCCTTAAAATCCTATTCATATTTTGAGCTTTTCTAAACTATACAACACGACATCCAACAAAAAAATTTGTTATGCATTTTTTCCAAGCACAAATCCTTAGAATTCTTAATGTGTTACTTAGGTTAATATGAGCTTTGACACATGCCTCCTAATCTAGCATACAATATGTACTTAAATGCTCAAAATAGTTGGGAGTAGTGTTGAGATTTGTGGATCTTTGGGAAGGTCCAATGCTTCACCTTTGTATCTCTCCCTATAGATAGAGGTAGAGATGAATATAGAATGAGAGAGGCAAAGGGATAAAAATAGATAAAGATATAGAGAGAGATAGAGGGAGAAATAAATATATAGAAAGATAGGGAGATAGAGGGGGGATATATATATATATATATACAGAGAGAGAGATATATATATGGCAAGATAGAGATATAAGGAGATATAGAGAGAGGGGAGAGAGAGAGAGATAAGTAGAGAAATATATTAATATTTTATTTTTTGAAAAATATGTAATTTTTTAACCATTTTCCTATATATTTAGTATTAAGATTTTTACATCTTTTAACAATTCAATATACAATACAAATAAAATATAGTTAATAATTTAATTAACTAGCATACTTATATTAATTAATAATATATGTAAAAAATGTTGAGAGTTATCTTTATCAAGATTCCTATTGACTTGAAAAAATGCTTACATTTTCATGAATATGAATTTGGAAAGCAATCAATTTGATTTCATTATTGTTTGTCATTGTTTATCTCAATTCCCATATATAAGGGTACACATTGAAATTTGAAATCATACCAAATTTTTAATAACAACAATCAACCAAGAACAATAAATTTAAAAGCAAAAATATTCATTAATCATTAGATTTAGTATTGACAGCATCAAAGAAGTGTATCATGACAAAATGGCATTAACTAGCTTAGATATATCTGTTGAAAAGGACCTTTTGTATAATGTGTGAAAACTTAACATCATCTTGTTTTTCATGCTTCAAAATGTTAAATTATTTTGTTGTTACACCCATAATTTCTTCTGCCACTTCTTCAAAAGTTGTAATCCAAGCGAATGAAGTATGGTCTTCCACTTTGCATTGAAGTATATATTTATAATCACATTTAGGGAAAGTTTTATCACATCTTCCACAATACCACTGGCCATTTTCATTAGTGTTTACCTTCTTTTTGCAGTGCCTATCTCCAATTTTCAAGGGGCATGTTGTATAACAAAATTTCTACCTTAATGAAAGATAAGGTAGCTTTTATCACTATCCAATAAGGTTTACCAGAGTTGGCAAGGTCTTGATCCTATATTTGTGAGATACTAGGGTTAGGAATAAATAGGGTTAGGGTTGGGGTTCAATTATGGCTAGAGATTAATTAGGGTTAGATTTCAATCAGGGCTAGAGTTTAATTAGGGTTAGTGTTAAGGTTATAGTTTGGGCTAAATCAGGGTTAAGGTTGAATTAGGATAAGTGTTCACTTCAGGTTATTGTTAGGCTTAAGCTTGGGCTTAAGATTTACTTATATAGTATTTTGGATAATAGAAACAATTTTGATTGATTTAATATTTTCTAAATTCATTATTGAATTTAAATCTTATAATTTATTCTCTAAATTCATTATAGAAACAATGTATGAGGATTTATTCGATTGATTTTGAGGGTGAAAGTATTGTGGCTACATTGGGTTTCTATACATAGTATTTGTAGGAGAATGGTATCTCTATTTTGAATTATTCTAAACCTTGTTTCTATGTAGTAGTTTTTAAATTCATTTTGTTGTTATACTTTATAATTGGTAGTTTATATATTGTACTTTATCTATACATGATATTTAGCAAGATTGGAGACACTAATAGAACCTTCATTTATTTTTTTAAAAAGACTAAGAAATGTATGAAAATTTGACAACATGAAAACCATGAAAATAAAAGTGAAAATAAAAATTTAACATAGTAAAAATGGCCAATCATGTGCCAAAAATGAAAAGAACCATTTGTTGTTACTCTAATATTTCAACCACATACTAAATTTCCAAGTGCATTTTATAAATGTATTATGCAAGGAGCACAATATTGGGAATCAATGTGAATGATTCTCATCAAGAAAATAGACAAGTTTTGAGATTGAAGGACCCAAGCTCTTTGTAGGTTTTCAATGAATATTTAATTAGGCACTAATAGGAACAATAAGAAAATAGATAAACGTGAAAATAAATCATAATCTCTAAGAGTGTTCTGCTAACAATTACATACACATCTCATAAATTTCAATAGAGACATGAGACACATCTATAGAAATAAAGGAAAGAAATAGCTATTTAGATAGTTATTAATCTACAAAAGATTAGGACCTACGTACCTCAAGAGATTAATAAAAATAAGTTTTTATTTATAATTTTTAAATTTGATAATTTTGAAATTATCATAGATGTAAAGTAAAGATAAAATATTTTTCAATAAAACAAATAAAATGACAAACAAATAATGTGATTAATCAAGATTAACATTATATTGCAAAAAATGTAATAAATAAAAGAATATGCATAATTGTACATAAGCCATCAAAAGTCTAAATATACCTATCTTTATAAAAAAATAAAAATATTTAAAATGACTAAAAAATATTAAAACTTATTAAGCTCCATGAAAAAACACTACCTTCCATATAAAGAGTATACAACATGATACTTATAGAAAACAAATTATGTAGGATACCAAAAAATTGTTAAAAAGATAAGATAAGATAAAATTATATATGACATTAATCATATTAATTTCATAGTTAAAAAGATAATTCTATGGATCTTTAAATGTACATATATAATAATCTTTAAATCTTTATTTAAAAAAATATATATTATATTTTATAAACATATACATTAATTTTTTTAATATTTAAGTTATGCTAAAATCTAAGATGTTCAATATTCATTATTATTTTTAAATTATAATATTGATTAAAGATATATAATTATATTTATAATATTTAAAATCAATAATGAACTTAGAAAATATTAAATCAATCAAAATTGTTTCTATTATCCAAAATACTATATAAGTAAATTATAAACTATTATAATATAATATTTAAATTTTATATTTCAAATGTTAAATAATTCTAATGTTAAATTTTTATAATTATAAACTTACCTTTTTATGATGTTAGTAAGTGTTGACATGTGTCTTAGCGCAACAACATGCAAATAGAATATTGCTACTCTGCTTCTCCTAAAAGAGAAAGACAACATATGGATGCCTTAGCTCCAAAGGAAATTTTCATGCCGATGGGAAACACCTAGTCGCCAAGATGATGACCGATGTCTTGCCGACATGTGTTTTCATGTGAACTCCACTCACCGTGAAATCCCCGAGGTCTTGTCGATAGGCAACATAGACACCTACTAAACAAAATGCACTAGTAGTCAACAAGACATCTGCAAGGTCTTGCCAACTTTCTTCTTAGATGAAAATTATGACCAACTGGATTGAGGAATGTCTTCCAACTGAGCTCCCCTGGCAACATCACCATGTGTGTGATTTAATCCTACAAATTTGATCAAAGGACAATTGATGAACAATCGCGCAAATTTGATCCCCAGATGGGACATGTGTCGCCTGCCCGCAATATCGCCATCCTACAATTCCCGATCATGGGATGGTGGACAACCATTGATCTTGAAGGCATTTTGATTGGCGGCAGCACGAATTTCATCCTTCTGAAAAATAAAACATTCATTAAAGGGAAAGGGGACATTACTAGGCGGATGGAAATTTCCTTGGGCCCCACCTTGTATAGTCCACGTGGCAGCCGCCCATGATTTTGCAATCAACCAAAGCACCATCGTGGGATGGTGGGGAATGACTCAGATCAAAGGAAGTTGATGAAGATTCACACAAATTTGATCCACATATGGGACATGTGTCGCCTACCCACGATATCACCATCCTACAATTCCTGATCATGGGATGGTGAGCAACTGTTGATCTTGAAGGAATTTTGATCAACAATAGCACAAATTTCATCCTTTTGAAAAATAAAACATTTATTAAAGGGCAAGGGGAAATTACTAGGTGGATGGAAAACAATGACATAAGTTTTTTTAAAACTGTTCAACACAGGTCCAACTAGGACTTAGGAAAATAAAACCCGCGGAGGAAATAAAATATTAAGACCAAAGGCACCAAGCCTAGATAGAACAATGGGCATAAGATGTTTTTAAAACCCTTCAAAAAAGGTAACAATGAAATAGATCCTGACCAAGGCATTACGTAAACACAAGGGTTTAAGATGAAGACAAAGCTAAAACCCCAACCCTAAGAAATTTTCCAACACCATGAAAGACAGTGACATAAGGTAGGAAATATTAGGAACAAAATTTGAAGTTCCATCAGTACAAGCATTAGATAATTCTATATTAATAGTTTGTCCTATTACAAATATAAAAGGTGAGCATAATAAATAACTGATGTATATTCCCATTAAATGTGAAGGATTTTCAAAAAGTTTTAGTGTTCAACTATTGGCCCATTTTTGTTCAATATAAGTTGTATTTTAAATCATTATGTGTTGTTTTTATAATAACAAATAGATTTTTTGTGTTCAACTATTAGTCCATATGTGTTGTTTTTGCAAAATAGAACACTCAGAACAAAACTTTGAAGTTCCATCACTACCTATAACCCTAAACCCTAAACCAATAACCCTTAACCCTTAAACCCTCTACCCTCTC